>CM060385.1:19814940-20381900 GCA_030545235.1 Helianthus tuberosus | reverse complement strand
TTTCGACCCGAACCGTTTCGAGCTGAACCGTTTCGACGCGAACCGTTTCGACCCGTACCGTTTCGAGCCGAACCGTTTCGACCCGTACCGTTTCGAAGCCGAACCGTTTCGAGCTGAACCGTTTCGAACCGAACCGTTTCGACCCGTACCGTTTCGAAGCCGTACCGTTTCAAGTCGTACCGTTTCGAACCGAACCGTGCCGTTTCGACCCGTACCCTTTCGAGCTGAACCGTTTCGAACCGAACCGTGCCATATCGAACCGAACCGTTTCGAGCTGTACCGTTTTGACGCGAACCGTGCTGTATCGAACCGTACCGGTTCGGCTTCGAAACGGTTCGCGTCGAAACGGTTCGGTTCGAAACGGTTCAACTCGAAAGGGTACGGGTCGAAACGGCACGGTTCGGTTCGAAACGGTACGGCTTGAAACGGTACGGCTTGAAACGGTACGGCTTCGAAACGGTACGGGTCGAAACGGTTCAGCTCGAAACGGTTCGACTTCGAAACGGTACGGGTCGAAACGGTTCAGCTCGAAACGGTACGGGTCGAAACGGTTTGGCTTCGAAACGGTACGGGTCGAAACGGTTAGGCTCGAAACGGTACGGGTCGAAACGGTTCGCGTCGAAACGGTACGGACGGTTCAGCTCGAAACGGTTCGGGTCGAAACGGTACGGGTCGAAATGGTTCAGCACGAAACGGTTCGGGTTCGAAACAGTTCGCGCTGAAACGGATTTTTTGGATTTTTTAGAATTTTTTAGAATTTTTATTATTTTTTAGAATTTTTTGGAATTTGTTTGGTTTTTTGGAATTTTTTTGATTTTTTGGAATTTACTATTTTTTTTGTTTTAATGTTTTAGAGTTTACACTTAAGTCCTTGTGTTTCTAAAACTGACTCAAACCGTCCCTGAATTAGTTAGTTAACTCAAAGTTAACAAAATAAATGGATGGAGTTAAGTTAGTGGACTGAAATGGTTACGAAAATGAAACTAATGGACTGAAATCGCAATTTTTAAACTAATGGACTGAAACCGTTATTTTTGACAAACCTTAGGGACGAAAACAGTAATTAACTCGAAAATTTAAGAACTAAAAAAAATATTATTTTGAGATAAGCTATGATTGATTGAATATGTTATGTTTTATACCTATTGTCTTTTTTTAACTTTTAAAATTAAAAAAAAAAATATGAAGGAGTGAAATAAAATAAGCGAGAAAAGTGCTTTTTTGTTTACATAATTATAACACATGGTGTAACCATTTATTTATGTATTAGGTATAGATATGTGTTTATTTTTATGACAGACGACGAACACAATCTCTACTCTATAATTCTACTAGTCAAATCATCGTAACTACATTCCGCATGATTTGAACTCACAACCATTTGGTTGGATAGCACAGTACACTTTACCTCCGGGATTTCTCACCGGGCCGGGACGTGTGTGTATATATACACATATTAACTTCTCCATTTATTTACTTTAAATTTAAATTTGTGTGCTTTGTTTTAGAACTACACACCAGCAAAAACAAAATCAGAGCAAGAACTCTTGAAAATCTTGGAACAAAAGCCAAATGGGTTAGAGGTGGTGACATTAGGTCTTGGGCTGGTTGGTGGCGGAGTCCCTTCAACAACTACACTAGTGATTGTATCACCATTAACCAATGATGCGAGAAGGTACCAAGCACAAAGGCACTTAGAAGCATTGCTAGGAAAGGTCCCCATCATACACATTGAAGACGCTTGTCGAGCTCATATCTTTTGCGCAGAAACGCCATCATTAAAAGGGAGGTTCTTATGTGCTAGTTCGTTTGTTTCCTGTGCCGAAATCGCCAAATACTATCAAAAAGCCTATCCACAACTGAACCATGAGTAAGATTTTGATTTAACAACTGCTTATAGAGAACTTACTGGTTTGTTAAATGTTAAAATATCATCGCGGTTTTCTTGTTTTAGATACTTGGAAGATCATGGGAAAGAAGTCAAATGGGGATCCAGAAAACTTGAAGATAAAGGTTTTTCTTACAAATATAGTATGGAGATGATCTTAGATGATTGTCTTGAATGTGCCAAGAGATCAGGCATTGTCTAGCAATAATTACATTTAAACTGTATGGTGTTTGTTCAATAAAGATTCATGCATTTGAAATTCGTTTGTTGAATATATCTTCCACAAGAAGATACCTTTTTTTTCCGACGTGTGGGTGTCACTGTCTAGCGATGTAATGTAATTGCCGCATCATGTTGTTAATAGAACATCAAGGAGTACTACTTATACCTCGTAAGTATTCTTCCGGATCCATGGGTCTGGCCAGTTGGTTCAAACCGTTAAGAATAGTTTATGGGTCTATCCGGTTATAGGGAAGTTGGGAAGTTACCCCTTCAGCAACCAATACAACTCTACTTCAATTTTAAAGAGCTTTGGGTTTGGAGTTGAGAGAGCAAAAGTTCATACGGGTTGTTAGAAGCCCGAATGATAAACCAAATGCAACTTATTTTAATTAACATGGTTAGCCGATAACATTCCTAACTTTCGGTTTGTACACCATCACTCCCAACTTTCAACGTTGGGAGTGTTGATGTACAAATCGAAAGTTGGGAGTGTTATCGACCAATTGATGAAAGTTGGGGTTATTTAAATCCGATATCCCAAAATATGAATACCATATTTGGAATTTTACTCATTTAAGGTACTAGTTTGGTCCAATATAAAGCAGCTTCATGTGAGTCCATGAACCACATTCACTCGCTTATTCTGCTTCCAATAATCAATCCTTGAGGCACAAAAAGATACAAAAATGGTGAATGTTGGGCAATGCTTCGTGATAACCCCTGCAAGACCAACACCAACTACGTGTCTCTCTGAGCTTGACCAAGAAAAAACTGTAACTCATGAACTCACGGTCTACTTTTATCGCCCTTCCTCAGATTCGATCTCTTTTGCAGCAGCCTCTCAAGTACTCCTAGACTCTCTGAGAGTCAAGTGTTGGCGCACTTCTACCCTCTCGCGGGACGCTGGCACTTCATCGCAGGTACCCGTGGTCGTGTTGCTCTTGAATGCAATCCCAACGGCGCAGTGTTCTACGAAGCTACTTCGAGTGCAAAAATTGAAGATTTCAAAGACTTTGCACTCCCAAATGAGCTGCGGTCCCTTGTGCCCGTGGTCGATTATGGTGCATCGGATTTGCATGAGCTGCCACTTCTTATGGTGCAACTTACTGAGTTGAGCTGCGGTGGGATCAGCCTCGGCATTGGAGTATCTAACATAATGGTGGATGGTACATGTGCTTCCCATTTTATGGACGAATGGGCTCGAATGGCTCGTGGTGATCCAATAGGAAACCAAACGTTTCTTGATCGTAGCGTGTTGCTAGCTGCAGATCCAACACTACCTCCACGGTTCAAACACAAAAGATTCGTACCAAACCCACTACTAATCGGTCAGTCAGATGATCACGAGGAGCATAATAAGGAAACAAAGATTGTCATGCTACATCTCAGCAAAGAGCAAGTCCAGAAACTGAAAGATATCGCAAACAAAACACGACCAGCATACATTCCACGTCCATTTAGCCGATTCGAAGCTGTGGCATGACACATGTGGAGATGCGCAAGTATGGCACGGGGACACCACCCTATGCAACCAACAAAGTTATTTATTCCAGTGAGTATCCGAGGCCGGATGCCACTACCAAAGTGGTATTTTGGCAATGAGATTATGAAACAAGCCGCGTGTAGCCACTCTGGTGAGTTGGTGAAGTGGCCCTTATCTTATGCGTGTGGTAAGATAAGAGAAGCTGTGGAAATAGTGACCGAGGACTACGTGAAGTCAGCCCTGGATGATACAAAGCGGCATCCGGACCTAACCCCTTTCCGAACATCTCATACCATCGGGTCTACAACAGGTTGTTTTGATGGGAACCCAATATGGAGATTTTAAGTTGGTTGGGCATACCCTTTGAAGGACAAGATTTTGGGTGGGGAAAGAGTGTTTATATGGGTCCTGCAACCGTTAACGTTGATGGCAAGGGCATTGTTTCTTCCGGTGAGAGCGGAGATGGGTCGGTGTCGGTTGCATTGCGGTTTCAAACTGCCCATGAAGACAGCTACCAGAACTACTTTTATCAGATTGATTAGATCCTTGTTCTTTGTTCACATAGAAAGGAGAGACATAATAAAACCTCCTAGTTCAAATGGTTATGCAGTTAAGGTTCCGGAAGATGTATGTAGCTAGTTTATTTATCCATATGTATTTGTGCGTGAATCAAGTATGGTGAATGTTCGTTCCTACAAATAATGGTGAGCCAGATGGTATCTTCGATCTGGTCTGCACAATGAGACAGTTTTATCGTTGTGAATGTTCGTTACTTTTATGTATGTATCGTTTTAGTATATGCTAATGTAACATTTTTAAGTGCTAGGATCTGTTCTCACGGTTTGTAATATAAATATGGTTTGTACTATCAACTTTACCTGGTTGTATAAGTGACCATTCTCGGTTGCTTTCTAACAACAGAGTTTTTAGCAGAATCGCTAATCTACAAAAACGAAACACAGTCAAGAAATCTTTGGGGATTTCATTTCATAAGATTCAAATGAATGTATAGCTTTAAAATAACAGCCTAAAACGGGTACAGTCGTTACACTTTTATCAAAAACGAAGATATAAGTTTTGGCGTATTTAAAACCCACAAACAAGATCGAACAAATGCATTTGAACATCAACTAAGTTATTGGGCTGGGCTAGGCTGTTTACTAATCTTGGACTGAAAATGAATTGGTTCAGCTGATGATCATTTTCGTCAAGTATTCGCTGTGCTCAGGGAAGTACTCCAACAACTCATCCTTGGTTACCCACACGAAATCTTTGCTTTTGATATTCAGCTTATTTGTTGCAATCACTTGAGATTTAAAGAAGAACCTCTGCAAGCATAAACAAATTAAAAATTACAAAACTTGTCAGCGGGTGCGTGTACACCAAACCTGAAAAACAAACTGATAAATGAAAGTAAGGGTGCAAACGAACCAAGCGGCTCACGAGCCGCTCGAGATTGGCTCGAGGATAAGCTCGAAACGAGCTGAGCCTTATCGAGCCTGAGCCGAGCTTGAGCCCAAAATAAAGCTAGTTTATTTACGAGCCTGAGCTCGACCCTGGCATGTGAAGCTTATCGAGCCTTAGTGTGATATTAGTTTTTATTAATATTTAAACATTTACCCTTATTTAAAGTTGTTTAGTAAACGAGCCTAGCCGAGCTTTCTTAAACTTGTTTACGAGCCGAGCCCAAACCTAAAAATAAGCTTGTTTAGTAAACAATCCCGAGCTTCACTTATCGAGCTCGCGAGCCTAAACGAGTTGAGACCAAGCCAAGCTCGAGCTTGAGAAACTACCAACGAGCCGAGCTCTAGCTCGAGCTCTCATAAGTCAATCGAACTCGAGCCTGGGGAAGCTCGGCTCGGCTCGTTTGCACCTCTAAATGAAAGTAATCAACTTGTCATAATTTGTATAATTCACATGTATTTTCCAATATTATTAGTAAATTTGGTGGTTGATGTAGATTTGCATATGATTCAACTCTATACACAAAAACAGAATGGATGGATGATGGATGGCATACCTTGAAAGATTCATTATCCTTGTTCTTGTCAGTAGGTGGCATCGCAATATGGCCCATTGGAGCATTTCCAACAAAGTACGTATGAGATAAATCTCCAATGACAGATTCTAGTGCAGATTCTGCACACTGAACGAACAGTTTATTACAAGAAAGAGTACACAACAATAACGAAAATACGCAAGTTCCAAAACTACCTTGCGCAACGTGTCTTCAGACTTGTAAACTTTTTCAGGGAAGTGCCATACGGGTTGGCCTTTGGGAGTACCATATGCATCACCATAAAGAAGAAGATAAAGCCTTCTGTCAAGAGCTCGTTTCAATGACCTTCAAGAAACGAGTGCAAGTATTATTACATACTGTTCATAGATCAATAGGATAGGAAATATCAAAAGTTGGCCGAAATTTGGTACTTTTTATCATTGGTTTTGTCAGCTTCAGTGATCCTTGGAGCCGGTTCAAAATCAATTTGGTATTCGCCCTTACCCCTGAGATAATCACAAACGTAAGGGCCATTAAAAATGAGATCGTTCGGATATGCCTTCATAAAAGAAATTAGAAAAATTTATAGCATATAAGAAACGTCAACCACTGCAAATAATATTACCTAGCATCAGATTTTTTAAGGAATTCTTCAGGATATGCCCGACGAAACTGTTGCCTCCAACGAAAGCTACATGTTATCATGATGATATACACATTAGTCAAGAAAAACACAATCAAATAGTGAATCGCAGTATTATACCATTATCATCTAACATAATCAAAAGTAGTAGCTAGAACCACTAACAAGCAGTAACACAAGTACACAACGATGACAATGTCCTGAAATGAAAAGTATCGAAATTTACAGATAACCTGTAATAAACTTCAGGGCCATAACTATTTGAGAAAGTTTTTGTATAAAATTCTATAAGTTAAGTTGCATATATGCATGAAGCGTTTGCTTGAAAGTGCCTTTCATATAAACAATAAGCCAACCAGCAGCTTCAAGAAAAAAAAAGTTTAAAAAAAAATGAATGGTCCAAGCTATGTAAGTTAATATCCCGACATATCACCGATATATCAGTGATACATCGGTTATCGATCCCCTGCCGAGATATCTGTGCAAAATATCATACCCATAATATTAACAATATTGACCGATATTTGGCTGGTAATTTACCGCATTAACTACTTAGGTTCCAAGCATATCGACTAGATATCTGTGCAAACTACCAGTGATATATCGGTCCCCTGCCGAGATATCTGTGCAAAATATCAGTCCTTGACAGATATCCGATAATTTACCGCATTAACTACTTAGGTTCCAAGCATAGCGACTAGATTTCATCAAGAAAACAAGCCGCAACTAGTGACAATACAGCATACTGCAATTCGTTCAAATCCCGGTCACCCGCCGCATTAGACCGCATCATGTGATGCACGCTTTATGCGCTCCTAATGTGCGCGTTTTAAAGCCAACATGTGTTATCGGTATTCTGTCCCTATTAATCAGAACCAAAAACTGTGTACATTTCTTTTTCTCTTTGTTAACAGACTTCAAATTCAAATGTGCATCGATTAATCAATTTCCTTTTAGTTTCTATTAATCATAATCCAAATGTTTTCACTATCCATTAATCCAAACGATTCTACAGCTTATAAGTATAACTAAAACATTTAACTGATCCCTAAAAGTCAAATAAAAACCCTAATTTCTCACTCACTTAACACATTTTTCCTGATAATAATATACACATAAATAAAAGGATAGAGATAACTAACGAGAACTCTTGAAACGCGTAGACGACTGGATCAATTTTGGGAATAATAACCGGAAGCCGCTCGAACAGCACGGAAGCTACGATCTTTTCATTATCAGCACCTTTTATTGATGTGCAAAACCCTCGATTTGATGTGAGAATTCGCGAGAAGCTTCTACACGATCTCTGCATAGCTTTTTGTCTATATTTTTAGCACAAAATGGTGAATGGTCGATTGATTATGCGAACAGTGAGTGTGTGTACGAATCGCAGATTTTGGTAGAGAAGATGAAGATCAAGGGTTTTAGAATTTGGGCAAAAGGCTCGGCCCATTAGTGGATTACAAATTTGGGCCTGGGTCACAGGCCCACTTGGCAATTATTTTTAGTCGTATTATTACGTAAGGTGTTAAAAAAATTCGGATCCGAAACCCAATCCAAAATATCGGATGATCTGAATTTTTGGATTTGGATCTGGACATTGATTTTTTAAAATTTTGAATAATCGGATTATCCGATATCCGAAAACTAAAAAAAAATATGAAATATATATTATATGAACACTGTGTTTAGTTTGAAATATAGTAAAAAATGTAAATACTCAGACTCGGATGTGGCTTTATGAATGTTTTTTTTAGGTAATGTCGGAGTTCGGTGGGGGTGACGGTTGGCGGTGGTGCACATGCTACTGGCTAGTGTCTGGTGGTGGCCATCGTTAAGGGTGATAAAATCCAATAACCCGTTATTGGTTGCTAGTGTTATATACGTACGTATCCAACACTTGTACAAAAATAATCTTGGAACCGGCATTGTTAGCATGCACTTTTTTTTCCTTGGAAGAGTATTTTTTTTTTGAACGGTGACTTTTGTTAATGAGTGACCCATTGTCACTGAACCCCGTCATAGACGGTTTCCCCCAGCCAAGATCTGCCGACGATGTTCTATCGGGCCCCGTACGGTATCAGACTTGGATGACGTTCCCCCGGAAACCGTACTGCCTCCACACGAGTTGCCTCGCTGGAGTAACAGCCGGGTGAAAACCGGGGTGACGCTCAGGATCAAACCCTCCTCGGTGAGTTTTTCACCATCATTGCGCACGGGTGTCCCTACCCCCTTTCGCCACAAGCGGGAGTCGAACCGGTGACCTCTAGGAGGACAAACCGGCCCAACACCACTGGGCTATGAGGGCGGGTACTTCCTTGGAAGAGTATGATTATGTTTTTACTCATTCATGCTATAAACTGTGAAATGAAAATCTTTATTATTACTTTTGTGGGATGGGACCTTTGTTGTGAGATTTTCGCCAGAAAACCTCAACAGAAACAATGTGTTCAAAAATGCCCTTGAATTATTTTGAGGTTTAGATTGATTCCCTTATATTATGATTTGACCACTAAAAACTTGAAATCATTGTTTTTTTGTGGCACAAAAATATCCAATTGTTATTTGTGCTACAGTTAGAGGTTATCGTCCTATTGTTATTAGTGCTACAGTTAAGAGGTGTTATTCATACAGAATCTTCACTTATTCTTTGCACTTTAGAGAATACTTTTTAGAAAATTATAAAAGTCCATTAGCATCAAGATTGTTTTTATTATTATTTAAAAAGGTTTTCATCACTCTTGTCCATATTCTTCAATCCTTAGACCATCCGTAGTGGGGCGTGATTTTTAAAATAAATTGAAAAAAAACGCCCCTCCCCCCACTACACCCGGCGTTAGCCGGCGTTATTTTCAAATAAAATAGAAGGTGGCGTGATTTTTAAAACGCTGAAGTTTACTTAATGTGACCAATGGGAGTCTGACAACCCCACTTTTGCATGTGCTTGTGTTTGACCAGCCAATCCATTTGTTTCCTTTTTTTTTTTAATGATTGAATGGGGGTTATTGGCATAATGCCCCACTACGCCACTTTTGCTATAAGCCTATAATGCCCCAACGCTGACTAGGATGCCACGTGTCGGATAATGCCCCATGGTGGGGGCATTATGTTTGTTCACCACTACACATGGTCTTACAAGGATTTTTTTTTTTTTCATTTATTCGCGCCTAGTACACTAAAAAGGCTATAATTAGGTATTCACCGGTTTAAGTTTCATTTCCGGTTTCCTCAATTTTAATTATTTTTTGTCACAGCCGAATTCAAAGTTGATAAAATCAAACTGAATACCGAATTTTTACAAGATGGATGTTCAACCGTTTGGATTCGGGTTCCTTGGTTCGTTTTCTCCGGTTTTGTAATAAGCTATATATGTTTAATGGGTTGTACAAGTAAGAAGAAAAAAACAATATACAGGCTAAGTGTTTAATTTTTTTAATAACAATTTAATCCGCTTTTAATTTAATCACATGAAAAGAAACACTTATTGCTAAACTATATAGGCTTTTGTATAAACTTTTTAATTAAAAAATAATAATATAAACTTGTGGATACCTTGGATTTGTAGCACTAACAAGGTTCACATGTACCTCTTTGTTCCCCGTTATAGGGATGAGATGCAATTCTTTGTCCCACCGTAGCCTAATTGGACGATGTTTCTTTTTTCTAATTTTCCCTTTCTTTTTTATAATAAATCATCATAATATTTTTATATATTCTTAATGCTTTTTATTTTTTATTCATTACTTTTCTAAGAACACTATTAAGCAATGATTTAATGTATACCTCCTCCCAGCCCAGCTGGGTAATCCCATGGGGTTTGGTTGGGCCGGTCTCCGGTTCGATCCTCGGTTGTGGCATTATGGGGGGGGGGGGGGGGTCCCAATGATAGATCGTATCCTACCGAGGCATGGTGCGGTCTTGAGGGCAACCCGGTTTTACCTAGCTGTTACCCCAGCGAGTCTCTAGTGTGGGGGCAGTATGGTTTCCGGGCGGAAGTCAGCTTGCGCGGCGGCCGGGGCACGATCGAACATCGCGTCCGAGAGTGCGGGGCTGACGGGGGAATGTCTTTGACGTGAACCCGGTGACCAATAGGTCCAGTACATAGAAAGTCACATTCCAAAAAAAAGCAATGATTTAATGTGATTTTTATAAAACTGTATCTCTTTCGAAATTTGAAAGGTCATAATATAACTTTTTATCAACCCTTGGGATCTATATTAGAACTTATATTCGGTTTTTTATTAAGTTTATAAAACTTAAATCACAAAGGCCAATTGCGGTCCTACATGAGACCAATGTTTGTTCCACTGTATCGCACTAAATAGAATATAATCTTAACTTTGGGTATTGAAATAACAATCGATATCAAGATGTTACAGATTCCTTCACTTCTTTACACGGATTTAACTCATGTTGTGTCTAAACTTGATTGGTTCTATTAACACCAGTTCAAACGTATCATCGAGAATAGGTTTATTCTACACCTCGTTTGGATACAGAAAACACCACCAAACAAACAATAGGGTTGCAATATCAAATCGTAATTACAGACTCACCACTATGGTTGGAAGATCTAGTTTAAGATCACCACCCAACGTGCCATGATTAAGCTAGCAAAGCATAAATAATTTATAGGACAGACGTGAAAGAGGTGCAAAATTAGGAGTGGAACGTGCAATGGAGATTAACAAGAAAAGAAAGAACGAAGTGAACAAACATGCTAGGGTAGCTTATGCCAGCAGTGTTTCATCCAACGCAACATAGAGATGTTGGAAGGTAACATTCACAACCAGCATAGCTTACATTGGGTCGGCGAAACATGCGCGAATATATGGATTTCCGCCGAGTATTTATGCGATAAGTAAGGGTTTTTTTAAAAATTAGCACCCTCTAGATCTTTAGGTTGATTCTTATGCAAAAATTAGTGATCAAGTAGCTTCAATTAAACAATCTGATCCACAGTTGATTCCGGAACTCAACCAAGGTTAAAAATCAACATGCATATGAGCAACTAATTATGCACCGGTGATCAACCCCGGTCTAGGGTTTTTTGTTAGCAAATCGTATTCAATATGATTTGTATTTGTGTTGGACATGGACGAGCTTTGAATCATTCATTCTATGATGATTAGGGCAAACTTAGTGTATGTGATGTGTTAAGGTCTAATGAATAACTATCCTTCTATCAATTCTCATTCAGTAATTTGTCACTCGTTGATTTTCTAATCATTAACATGAAGACGTTAACCTTGAATTAATGAGATACAGGTCAAAACGGATTATTATTAATTCTTGATGAATTATTTATTGAGTCTTTTATATCTTAATTAGGGATAATTGTTGGTTTATTATGTTTATCTTGTTAGTTATTTTATAATTTAAATAGAGTCTGATTTTAATTAGGATTAGAATGAGTCTAGTATAAATAAATGGTTAGGGCTATTGTAATTTGGTGTGTTTTTCATTTATAAACAATAAAAGAGTCAAACGAGTTCGTTCATACCATGTTTGTGTGTTTGATCAAGGGCCTGCTTTTCCAACGTTACAATCATGACAACATGTGAGTTAAGAAGATTAAGGTGCTGTTTGTTTTTTCTGAGGTAAAACGTCTGCAGTCTGCGGACCACATCTGCAGACATCTGTAGCAGAAGTGCTGGACCAAATGTCTGCAGTCTGCAAGAAGAAAACTGTTTGTTTTTTTACTTCTGCAGACTGCTGAAATAAACTGAAATATAAATAAACTGATTTATTAAACTTAAAATAGTTTTTCAACATTCAAACTTAAATAATAGTTAAAAAATACTTAAATAATATCCATAAAAAAGACAATAACATTTTTTTAAAGCATTGTATCCGTGCTTTGCATTAACTGCTCAGCAATCTCATCTCGTAACTGATTCATATATTCTCGATCCGATGCAGTACCATGTGCTTCAACCTCGTCTTCACCAGCATTAACGTGCACTTGCCTATTATGCACCGAAACATTGGGTTGATCGTATCTGTAAACAATTCATCGCTCAAACCCTCTTTCCTTATAAAATTATGTAGCGCGAAACATGCAATGGTAATGTTCCTTTGTGTAACCAATAGAAATGGTGTCATCCTCTTCAAAATAGGGAATCTTGCTTTCAAGACACCAAAAGCACGCTCAATTACGTTCCGAAGTCTTGCATGAGCATGGTTAAATTTCTCTTTATTAGTCAATGCACGTCTTCGGCGAAAATCTCCTAGCCAATACCTCACATTACGATATGGAGCCATAAAAATCATGTTGAAGTCGCATATTGCTAATACGTTTTGATAACAATCTCCTTTTCCTCTTCCTCTATATAAATTGCGAAAATTATATTCAAACAAACAAAATCCTTAATTAAACAATTCAGCCAAGAACTAACTATACGCATAACCGAAATCCAGCTAAGAACTAACTATACGCATAACCGAAATTCAGCCAAAACATCTATAAGCATCTTGTACCAAAACATATTTAAGTTGATCTATAAGCATCTATGTACCAAAACATATTTAAGTTCATGTAATAAAATAAAAAAGAAGAGTCTAACTAGAAAAATATATATATACACATGACTGAAATCAAGTAATTACAAAATAAATCAACTGAGTTTGATAGCATCCATGTTTGATTTCTTACCTTTACCTATATAATTCAAGGAAACAACATGTTTCAAATATTTAAAGATTTAAAAAAACCCAACTCAATTCAGTTTAACAATTGATAAAATCAATGTGTCTTACAAAATTAACAGATCTGGAAAAAAACATTGAAAGTTGGGTGAAAACTTTCAGACGCAAATTACCCATTTGTTATAATAAATTCAGCCAATATATTAGCAAGAACAAATTACCTTTAGATGTTGGAGGATGAGTGTAGATACAAGGGGGTTGCGGCTGTGGAAGTGGAAGGTTTCAGATCAGCGGTGGTGCTCGACACCCTACTTGCCCTAACTAGTTAAGGTACTTAGGAACACACACACACACTATCTCTTTGCCGATCAATTTGTAAGTAACCAAAAGAGTTATAAATGAAACTGAAAGGAGTGAAAATTGACTAAATACCACATAATGAGATCATGAAAAAAGAGCGAATAAATGTGAATTGGGTGATTATATAGCAGGCTGACGATGTGGATCGGGTAAGGCAGGTCTCCGGCCATGGTAAAACAAGCGACCCATTTAACAGACTTGCTCTCCTCTAATGGGTCGTGGGCACATTTAACTTGGCAACTCATTGACCTGAATCTATAACAATACGACAATTATGTCACTTGAACTATAAACATCTAACAACCAGCCCCTCATTCATATAAACTATTATTGTCCATGAGCTCAAGGATTTTTCTTAACCGATTGAAGGCTTCTCACAAGGTCACCAATCTTGGGATTGTTTCCGCCATAGTAAATGTGTTCAAAACACGTTGTTGGTACATCATTGATATTTGATGCGGGCCTTATTTATGAACTCAACATCTCTTGTCCACAATTGATGTGAGATTTTCGTTGTTTGATATTCATTGTTTTGGCATGGAAGCCGCGATATCACTGTGAATTCATTCCTAATTTACACATGACATCCCCGGTTTGCAATCGCAATGAGTCTCAAATTTTCATGTTTTGTCTCAAGTTTAATTTACTGTTGTGGGCATGTGTGAATTTCATATTGGTACTCTTTATTGTTGTCAATGCAATATTGCAAGTGAAATCAATGGTTATAAGAATGTTTAACAGTTGAATCTAATTGTATATATTTTTAAGTGTGTATGTTGGCATTTATAAATATAAAGCCCGTCAATTCATTGTAACATCTGTGAGTTCATTGTATTTATATCAATTTATAGGTCTCCCATGACGTTAGAACAAAACAATAATCTTTCCGTCACGTACCATGACTGAAATACAGTAAGAAACGTGTCTATACTGCTCGAATCCCATACCTAAGTGTCACGGGCAATCATACTAGTTTATGATTAGTTTGAAGTACTTATCTACTTTTAATTGTCTTTTAATTAAAGCTAATTATCTTATTTTGAAATACGAGTAGATCCTAATAGTATCCTAAGTGATGATTCCATGTCAAGATACGAGGTAGGTCCCTTTAGATATACCCCACATCAATATATCAAATCTCCTATACGAGTACTTGTCACTCCTTGTTGTTTTAATATAATCGGGTTTATGTTAAGCCCCGCCCACTTTTTATTTCACTTTCAAATTAAAGAAATCTTTCAAGATCTATAAACTTTTTGATTACCTGTATTTTATTAAATGTTTAAGATATTATTTAATAAGAGTAAAAAAAATACTTATATATATATAGAAACAACTAGCTTTAAATTGTTTCAGTTTTGATAAACTTTTATCAAAATCTGATAAGATTTTATAAATCTCCTATCGTTTTAGTATCATTAAATAATTCAACAAACTGGAAGCTTTGTTAGAAATATATTTGTCAAGGATTTTATAAGTAGTTAACAAATCTTATTTTTTCGTTAACTATAAAAAGATAGTGTATTTAAAAAAGAAAAGAAAAGAAAAATCATGCCTCATTCCGGCACACAACAATGTGATTGCTCAAATTCACGAAAACCCACCAAATTATTTACCTGAAAAAACTTTTGACAACTTTATTGACGAGTGAATCAATGCCCCTTCTCTTATGTCGGTGTTACTTTCTCCAAAATTCTTTCTTACATTTTATTTTCTTACTACTTAGGATGGTGTCAAAGCATTAAAATAACTAGGTTTTTTTCGTGTCATCGCGTTGCGGCTACTTAAATTGAATTATTGCAAACAATAGGAGGATTGAACCCGAACATTGTAGCTGGAGAGATCGGATGTATCGACGGAACCTGCCACGTGGGTGTTTGGCTTGGTGCTACGACACATTATAAGAAAAAGCATCTGTAGATAGATATAAAGATTCTACAAACTGCTTTAATTTTGATACCTTGAACAAAACAATTAGCAATCCAACGACATACAACATATAAATCCTAATGAAAACCACTGCCTTTAGAATCAAATCAATTATATAAATCCGAATGTGTACCACTGCCTTTAGAATCAAATCAATTTACTGGAGGAATGCAGAACAATAAGGATAAAACCTCAAAAGTTAAATAAAAATAACCAAAAAAAATAATTTAATTAATATAATAACTTGAAGCCTTTAACTAAAACAATTTCTAAAATTTAGAGTCAAATTAAAAACACACACACTCAAATTGTGAATCATGTAAACCCAATCTGACCCATCCAAAGATATACATAATTTTTACCTGAACTTGTGTTGACATTTTGGACTTTAGCCAATCCATCCAACTTGTAGTATTTGTACTCTTTGAAGTATTTCACTGTGAAAAAACAATACAACACTCTTAGCTTTTTTTTTTTCTTTCTGAGTCTTGGAACTCGGCATGCTTTCTAGCTATCAAGGTCCAACCAAGTGTCGGGCACATGCTCAGTAGCCAAATCAACTGATACTTTGTTATGGATATCAAATTCATATTTTTTAAGTGTATGATACTTTGTTTTGGATATTAAATTCATACTTTTTAAGTGTATCATAGTGCCACATGTACATCACAAGCATGAAAATGAGCAAGAGTGCTATCAGGACCCACGCCCCTTCTAGAAACTTGAGAAGAAAAGCCGAAAAGTACAGTGCTTCAATCATCCTAAAAAACACCACAAAAGCGATTGCAAGAATAACATTTTGGTGCCAGCGTAAGACGATAATAAGAGACATGAAGCAAGTAGTAACCAACATGATCGTTATAACCGCCAAACCTGATCACGATATAGTGAAATCAATTAAAGGTATATTAGGCATTTAACAAACTGTTTAATTTTTTTCTTAAAACACCATACCTGAAGCATTACCCATGTGTTTGGTATCTCTAAATCTGATGATAACGGCTAAGCATAAGGTCATGAAGATCCAGTTGATCTCACATCAGCTAAATATAGATCATTAATAATCCTCTTTTTCTATTATGAATAAATAATACAAAGGAAAATTGATAACTACATTTACTCAAAAATCAAAATCAAAATAAAGACCAACGCGAAATTCGTCCCTGCCATCAATTACTCAAAAATCAAAATGATATTTTTGATTTAAGATCTGATTTCAGATTAATGGGTCCACTTGTGCACCCACAATTTTTAAACAATAGATTATTGCATCTTCGCGGAAAATGGTCCCAAACTCTTGGAGGTTTTTCTTCTAAGATTAACAATTTTAGCTCATCATCTTTGTCAGACGTAAACCTATTTTAACATATCAGCAAAACACTGGTTTTCAGAAAATTTCTACATGACTCATTCTTAAAAAGAGAAATCTTTTTGAAATAGAACATGTTTAAACAATTAAGGTTTAAACTCAACACAATAATGACTCAATTGAAACATTCACATACAACACCAATTTGAAAGTTCTTGGCTAATTCTATGAGATAAAGGTTTGACCTAGGTTTCCAAAAGTCCTGTACATGTAGTTTTCAAAAGACGCCTCAGCTGGCTTCATTCTGCATGTGACTTCGCCACAACCATGACCACTGACCGTCATCTCCCACCACCACGACTTTACGTCATCAACACCCGCCTATGTCAACCGTCAACCACCACCATACACCTCCCTAACCAATATCATGTGATTCACCATAAACACCACTTCACTATTAACAACAACCATCATCATCATCATAACCGTAGTCCACTGACAGTCCCCAAATTTTTTTTAATGTCAATCTTAGCCAACTATGACTAAATTTGAAAGGGATACACTAATAAAATTAATAAGCCAGATCTTGTCTTGAGCCAGCAGCGGATGAAGTGTTAATTCAGATTAACACAAAAATGCATCAAATTTAAAACTAAAGCATTAGGAATAATACATAAAATCTACAACAAAAATATTTGAAAACTTCAGTTTCATAGAAATGCATAAAAGTTTTATCATTATAAAAAGTATATTTAGCCTAACACCACAGTGCCCTCTCTAAACATCTCAAAATACCACTGGTAACAGTCATCACCGTTTACCGATTCCGGCACAAACGTTAACATCTACGCTTACGAAAAGTAAGGGTTTTAAAAGTTTACCTCGTCAATGATACTCGTCGGAATATATTTGTGTCATCTTCGCCACTCACCGTTACAACCACAGTCGTTCACCGGATTTTGGTCGGAGGTCTAGAATAACCCTAAACAACTTGCACCATTAGAATAGAGATCGATTTAAGTAATTATGAGACATGCGATCGAATCGAGGCTTACCGGAATATTGTCGGGATCTAGACCGGAAAACACCTCGCCGGAATACCAAGCCTTCAAACGGCAGTCGTCACTCCTCTGTCAAAACCCGAACACTTCCACCGTTTTACATCAACCCAAATCGCTACCACCACTGGGCTCGCGGGACCGTCGGTTGTGGTCGTTGCCAGGTCCAACAGCCGGAACCCTAGAGCCAGCACCTCTCTTTGTCCGAAACCCTTTCTTATGCTCGGGCTTTCTTCTTATACCCATATCGTCGCTGGTTGCTCACCACCACAAATCATCATCTCCCGCTCATGTACTTTGTCTTTCCCGTGATGAATGCCACCAAAGTTTTGATCGGAAGAGCGACAATGTTTGTGGTGTTCGAAGGCCTGCTGTGTGTCTCTTGAGAGAGGGTTTTGAAGGAGAGAGACAGGCTGTAAGGTTTTACCTCTCTCTCCTCTGGTAGACCTAAATGGCAAAAAAAAAAAGATTGTTAAAAGAGGGATGGTTAGAGTCGAACCCAAGTTCCCCAGGATACAAAGAGACATAACTAACCAGTTTACTAATGACAAATATATTTCATAAAGCCAACATAAATTATATATATATACAGTATTGAAAGTGTTGTATGTTACTATTCACAAGCTTCTGTTTTTAATATATATATATATATATATATATATATATATAATGTAATATTTGTTATAGATGATCTCCAACCAAAACATCTAATTTGTATAATCTTATAACATTATTGACCAATTACTTTTTACATGAATTATGATATGATATTATTCATCACACCAACTTTGATGTAATGTGGTTATCTCATCTAAGTTTTATATCTTTAGTTTTATTGAATTTTTTGTATTTATTAAGTACTAAATATATATAATTCATGCAAAATTGAGTTGTAACAAATGGCCTTTAAATGGGTGGGTTTACTAAAGTTGGTATATAAGTTATAGATATATCTATAAGTGTATTTCATGTTAATAAATTCTAAAACTAAAGATGGATAATTATAAAATGTGTAGTCTTTTCAGACAGCTATAATAACATGTAGAGCGGGTCAAGTAAAACACAAGCCGTTCTAAAAAGTTTAAAAAAAATGAAGAAATAAAACACATAAACTACCTCGAGCTTTCATGTTGTATTGTTGTGGGGTTAACTCCACGTCTCCACCTATTCACAACACTCAAGTGCTAATGCCTTTGAGTTTGAGATGATGCAAAATTTTTAGAAATTTTTATGTTGTTGAACGATAAACGTGACACCCCAACCTAAGACCCAAATGTCGGGACACCACAAATTGCATCATACACTTGGAATAAAGGAGTGCTCAAATTAAAAAAAAAAATGTTTCAAACATTATCCAAAAACAAGGAACCACATAATTATCCCATAGTGTATATTATTAACTAGCTAGGAAGTTGGGGGGAACATAGGTTAAAATAGCATTGCATAGTACAAAATGATAAACAAGTTTGAACCATACAAGTAATTAAATTTCATACATGAAGTCCATAACCAACCCTTGGTGACTGTATAGTGTGCATCCTAGTGTTTGACTCCCTGACACGGGGATGTTAAACTTCTTGTTATTGTGTGTCGGGTTTCGGACATGCAGACCCCTACCAATGAACATTGTACGGTTTGTCAAACCAAGAGATCCACCAACGTACTAATGTTGGCTTCATAAAGTGAATGGTTGTGTAGTGTTGTAATGAGGAGGACTTTTTTAGTGTGTCAAATGTACCATAGCAACATGTAAGGCCATTTAACTGATTACAAGTATGTGAAAACCATTATTTCATTTTGTATAGTAAGCCGTTGTTTATTGTTATGAGTATGTTTTCCACCCCCAAAGTTGTAAACATAGTAAAAGATGTGCTATGAACTTACCCGATAGCGTTGTTCGATGTTCCACACAAAGTTCACAAATATGTTGCAAGAGCTGTCCTTCGTGAATGCTACAAAATAAGAGTCAAGTATAAGGACTTTTTTCATGTTAACGAATAAGCATTGTGATGATTAGCAATATTTTAGTAAGTGTTTAAGTACCCAATATAAAAGTTTACATGTTATATTCTGTAATACATGATCACTTAATGTCATTTGGGGTAAATAAGGTTTAGATATCAGTTATTGGGGCTAGGATCAAATACAACGTCTTCTAAAAATAAGAAGTCGTAAGAGGGGTATCAAACGGACTCCGATTGACCTCATTCAAGCGGCATTGGAACCGTCTCATTGTACTCTACAATATGAGATTTTAGGTTGGATCTATAGCTTGTAGATTTTAGATTTTAGATTTTTTGTTTATATTGTGTCTTTTTATTTAGCATTGTGTATTTTTCTATATTTGCGTCATTATGTCTTTTTTGCGACTCATTGTGTTATATTTCGCTCGATTTTGTGTTATATTTTCCGATCCATTGTGTCTTGATACACTTCTTACATTTAGAAGACTTTGTAGGATAACTTTACCTCAATTATTGGTCAATAATGATCAAACAAGTAGAAAAAAGTTGATAGATAATCAACTTTCAAGTAATTAAGTTTCAGGGTGGAGATACAATAGGAAATTTATTTTGCTAGGAAGGCTAGGAAGTAATCTTGACCATCAATTTGATTAATCAATGGCTGAGATTAAATGGGTGAAATTGAACAAGAAAAAAGAGGCGCGTGAGTTAGTTTGAGGGTATTCTAGTCCATTCAAGTCAATAGTTTCTCTCTCCTCCAATTCCCCATCGTTTTTAAATCGTTAATAACTTTTTCATACGACAATATTTTTTTTATAAAAATTACACCATAAAAACGAGCGTTTTTTTATCTTTAAAACGAGCACACTATTGCTATACTTTTGAAAAAAAAATTCGAAAACCCAGATGCGTAAAACGCAATGGATAGAACAACACACTATAACCCAGGTTCTAAAACGCAATAGGTTTTAACATGGTCATGTTTATGTTTTAACATGGTCATGTCTTTGTTTCAACATGATCATGCTTCCCTTTTAACATGATCATGTTCTTTGATGTTATTTTACACTCCAGTTCTAAAACGCAATGAAACCCAAAATCAATATTTTGCACTACATATTCTAAAAAGCAATGAAGTTTTAACATGGTCATGTTCATGTTTTAACATGGTCATGCTTTTTTGTTCCAACATGACCATGCTTTTATTTTGGCATGATCATGTTCTTTGCACCCCAGATTGTAAAACGCAATGAAACCAAAAATCAATATTTTGCACAATGAACTTTTAACATGACCATGTTTAAGTTTTAACATGGTCATGCTTTTGTTCCAACATGACCATGCTTCTATTTTAGCATGATCATGTTCTTTGCTTGTAAAACGCAATGAAACCAAAAATCAATATTTTGCACTGTAGTTCTAAAAAGCAATGAAGTTTTAATATGGCCATGTTTATGTTTTAACATGGTCATGCTTTTGTTCCAACATGACCATGCTTCTGTTTTGGCATGATCATGTTCTTTGCACCTCAGGTTGTAAAACGCAATGAAAACAAAAATCAATATTTTGCACTGTAGGTTCTAAAAAGCAATGGAGTTTTAACATGGCCATGTTTATGCTTTAACATGGCCATGCTTTTGTTCCAACATGACCATGCTTCTATTTTAGCATGATCATGTTATTTGCTTGTAAAACGCAATAAAACTAAAAATCAATATCAATGAAGTTTTAACATGGCCATGTTTATGTTTTAACATGGCCATGCTTTTGTTCCAACATGTTTCTACATGTTCTTTACACTCCAAGTTGTAAGACGCAATGAAACCAAAATTAATATTTTGTACTACAGGTTCTAAAAAGCAATGTAGTTTTAACATAGGTTCTAAAAAGCAATGTAGTTTTAACATGGGTATGCCTTAGTTCCAACATGATCATGCCTCTGTCCAAGCATCATCATGTTCTTTGCACTGCAGGTTGTAAAACGCAATAAGTTTTAACGTGGTCATACCTTTGTTCCAACATGATCATGCTTCTATTTTAGCATGGTCATGTCTCTATTTTAACATCCAGAAGAACAAAATGAAAAGAACTCTAACTAAAACATAATGATGTGAAAAACGCAATTGAGGTTTGATAACTAAAACGCAATGAAAATAAAATATAACATAACTTACAAAAGAACTCTGATTAACGACGGTGGACGGAAAAAGAACTCTGATACACCGTGGGGAAACTGGTGGCGGTGGATGGTGGAATGATGGTGTTAGATCTGAAAAACCCAACAGGTGGTTGAAGGTGGTGGTTTCAGATCTAGTTTCCGGCAAGATGGTGGCGATCGTAGGTCGTAGTGGTGGTGGTGGTGGTGGAGGTGGTGGTGGTGGTTGTGATGTGGTAGTTTATAGTTTTGAAAATGGTGGATTTGAGTATACGGGTAAGAGAAATGAATTGCTGATGCTGGGTTTTTTTTGAAGATGGTGAGTTTTGACCAAAATGCCCCTCCTTATGTTTTTCATCTTTGCCACATGTCAACCTCTTATTGCTTCCTATCCTTCCTAGCGAAATTAATCTTCCTATTTGATCTTTTCCCCTAAGTTTCAAGTCAACTTTTGGGTTATGTTTACGATTTTATTTACCACCAAACAAAAGAATTAAATTTTGGAAATGTTTGTGCAGTGACTTATATGTTTTGTCGTTCTAAAAATACTTTTTTCATATGTTTTAAATATGTCTAAAGGTTCCAAATAATTAATTTATAATCAAAAGTAACAACTATTTTTCGGAGTTGTAAAATGTAAAAAATTGGGAATATTCAGACAAATCATGCAAGACCAATTGGGTAAGTTTCTAAACTCATAAAATTAAGTTTTGCAAAAAGAATCAGGTCATTTGGGTAAACATTGAGAGAGTTTTTCAAAAAGGATCAGGTCATTTGGGTAAACATTGAGAGAGTTATGCCCTCGAGAAGTTGACCCAAAATATGCTACCCGAAGATAGTTTAGACCTTTTGTTTGGTTTTACACTTTTGGTTGATCAAACCTTGTTGAAAATTGAGAAACCAATTGGATTTTGGAAAACCATGTTTAAGTATTTAGGGTTTAGTTACATTCATATATTCGAAAAATCACCAGTAACATTCATATATTGATGGCTTCTAGATGATTGATTTAAGGTTTTGGGATCATAAATGAGATTAAAATCAGACCCTAAACAATAAAAGAAGGAATTGAATAATGGTTTGAAAGGTTTTGCTTAACGTTCTTGATGAAAGCCACTAATAATATTCAAATATCTAGGAACACAGTTTCTAAAAGCTTTTACATAGCCGAAATAATATTCAAGATCGTAATGAACATGACTATGAAGATTTGATCATGTCGGCATGTCAGGATGAATCATTTGTATCATTGCCTACACAAACAACATATCAATTCAAGGGTGTCATGCCTAGTAAAAACTTAATTACTAAGTATGTTATTAAAGAATGTTCAAAAGATAACACTTACATATATTTTGTATGCAGATTCAAATGTTGAAACTTTATAAGAACTATCATTGGTATTTTCAATTGATTTAAATGGAATGCTACATACTTGGTGTAAAAGATAGCCTTTAATGACCTTGGACACAAAAAGAAAAGAAAAGAAATTAGTTTGTTGTGTGATTCATATATATAAATAAGATTTCACTAAAACTACGTTCTAATTAATAATGAGAGCTTCTTTTATTTTTAAATTGAATCTAATAGTGAATAGCCAGGATATCCATATTCAAATTGTTTCATATGGAATAATGTTTTTAGAATTTTGCCTTGATATGATTTCAAATGCTACATGCTTTAAGAGTATTTTTTTTTTTTTTTTGAACGTTGAACTTCATTAGAAAAAGAGCGCGTCTTCAAAACGAAGACCGCTCAAAAAAATACCATTAAAACCTAATCCTTCCAATAGTGTCTTTATATCTAGCCCTATGTTTCAACCATAAGAAAGACATAGACTTAACACTAGCCACAATATCTTTCGAAAGCACCTAATAACCGTTAAAAGATCTTGTCATTCCTCGCCTTCC
The DNA here is from genome assembly GCA_030545235.1 of Helianthus tuberosus. Lineage (NCBI taxonomy): Eukaryota > Viridiplantae > Streptophyta > Magnoliopsida > Asterales > Asteraceae > Helianthus > Helianthus tuberosus. Next base: position 20,358,332 of record CM060385.1, on the reverse strand, counting down.
AAATAAACCACATAGTAATCATCACGATCCCTTGGATAATGGTCTTCCCTTTTTTTCCAACCTGCACCGATTTGTGAAGTAAAAGGAGGTCTCTAACCTGAAAGCGAACACATTATTGATTATTCAAATGATAACGATCAATTACCACTCTTGAATGTTTGATACATGGGTTACTCTTTAACCAGATAATAAGAAGGATAATGGCATCGGTTACTCTTTCATAAGCTAAAATGATAACTTTAATGACAACATCTACTATTTAGGGCTTGTTTGGCTAAGCTTTTTTAAAACAACTTATTGACTTATTGGCTTTTTGGAAAAGTCAGTATGGAGTGACTTTTTGGAAAAGTCACTTTTCCCCTCACATACAACCTCATTGCCAAACATCATTTTGGAGCTTATAACTTTTCAAAAAGCCAATAAGTCAATAAATTGTTTCAAAAAGCTTAGCCAAACATGCCCTTAATATCTGTTTTTGGTGATAACTGACAACTCTCCCCCTCACTTCCATGTGTGTATCAATCCTCTCTTCCCTTCAAATCGGCATTCATGGGTCAACAGACTCTATTACAGATGCTCTTACAAATTTACTGATTATTGTAATTTTAGGGGTTGAGTTATAATACAAAAGATTTAAAAATAAGAAGGGTAAGAAGGCACCAGAGAGTGACAAGTGTCCTATGAGTAATTAAATGGAAAGGGTAATTTTGTCTTTAAGAGGAAAGAGAATATGCACATGCAAGTCACATGCTATTACCCCCCTAACTTTTAAACGTCCGTAACTTTTTTATACATCATTTGTTTTAAAAAAAAATTATACCATAAAATCGAGCGTTTTTTTATCTTTAATATGAGTACCATATTGTTATATTTTTCAAAAAAATTTCAAAAATCCAGTTGCATATTACACAATGGACGTGATGTAAAACACAATGTAAATTAGATTAAAAGCACAATCAATGACAACAGATAAAGACACAATGGACAACATACTAAAACACAATGAACATAACGTATAACACAATGACGATAACATATAACACAATAAGAATCAGACTAAATAAAAACACAATTGATGACAACAGATAAAAAGACACAATTAATGGCAGCAAATAAAAGACACAATGGAGAGCAGATGAAGACACAATGAAAAACAAACTAAAAACACAATACTTAACAAACTAAAACACAATGAACAAGATAATAAAAAAATTGAACAAATTATTAAACCACAATGGACAACATATTAAAACACAATGAATAACATATTACACAATGGACATGATGTAAAACACAATGTAAATTAGATTAAAAACACAATCAATGACAACAGACAAAGACACAATGGACAACATACTAAAACACAATGAACATAACGTATAACACAATAAGAATCAGACTAAATAAAAACACAATTTATGACAACAGATAAAAGACACAATTAATGACAGCAAATAAAAGACACAATGGAGAGCAGATAAAGACACAATGAAAAACAAACTAAAAAAACAATACATAACAAACTAAAACACAATGAACAAGATAATAAAAAAAATTGAACAAATTATTAAACCACAATGGACAACATATTAAAACACAATGAATAACATATTACACAATGGACATGATGTAAAACACAATGTAAATTAGAATAAAAACACAATCAATGACAACAGATAAAGACACAATGGACAACATACTAAAACACAATGACCATAACGTATAACACAATGGCGATAACATATAACACAATAAGAATCAGACTAAATAAAAACACAATTGATGACAACAGATAAAAGAAACAATTAATGACAGCAGATAAAAGACACAATGGAGAGCAGATGAAGTCACAATGAAAAACAAACTAAAAACACAATACATAACAAACTAAAACACAATGAACAAGATAATAAAAAAATTGAACAAATTATTAAAACACAATGGACAATATATTAAAACACAATGAATAACATATTAAACACAATGACCTGAACTAATAACACAATTTATAGAAAACCCAGATATAACAAAATCTTCATTGTGTCATATATTGTGTTATAGGTTTTTATAAAAACGCAATGGATAGAACTCAAATTAACATTGTGTTATAGGTTTTGATAATAACACAATGTATAGAAACTCTACTGACCAAAACCCAGTTGAAAGACACAATGACCTGAACCTTTAACACAATGCCAAAAAACCCAGTAAAAATGAAAATGTTTATTTTATTTTTATATGATAATATGGTACTCATATTAAAGATAAAAAAACGCTCGTTATTATGGTGAATTTTTTTTTGAAAAAAAAATGTCGTATGAAAAAGTTATGGACGTTTTAAATCGATGGGGGAATTGGCATGTGCCTTGCATGTGGAGAGAGAAAATCCATAAATATAGGATTCCTTTTATGCCCTTCTATTATCTTCTTTTCCCAACAACCAATCTCACCCCTTCAAATCTAAGATCAATGGACTAGAATCCTTCTTACACTTCTTATTTATTTTATCCTTTGTATTTGATCCTAACCCGTAATTTTAGATATACAAAGTTTACAACATTCTAAAAACTTTTATGAATAAAAGCAAATTATTTAGTGCAAAGGCATCATGAACATAGGTCCCAAAGGAGATGTTTTCTATATCTAATACATGTAATACACACATTAAAAAACACTAGAATATTATTATATACAATCAACTACTAAAATATACATAAAGAAGTTATAATAAAATATAGTATAATACATGCTTGCTTCTTAGATAAAGGAATCAATCAAATCTTTTCCTTCAAGACTCTTCGATTGTTATAATGGAGAATTATACTCTTCTACCATGTACAAAAGTTCCTTGTTATTGGACAAGATTCTTCAATCCACAAAAAGGGTTTGATACCCATTTGCTTGAAGAAACAAATAGAAATTTGCCTATACAAATGTACAACTCTCAATGCACATAGTACAACCCCTGTAATGCCCTCAACATTATCTTGGGCTGGCAAAAGCCTATTTTTCCTCTATTTTCTCTCTCCCCCTAAATAAAGTAAAAAAGAACAAAAAGAAAAGTCAGCAGCAAGTAATGCATAATTGCATATCATCAACCGTCATGCTAACGTCACTCTAAAAAGTCAACCTTCAAAAAGTCAACTTCCACCGGCTGCGGTGACTACGTTGGTTGATAACCATGACGGAGAGTTATTTCCGGTGAATGTTGCCGGAGAGTTATTTCCGGTGACGAGTTCGTCTAATCCTTCGAAGAAATCGTCGTCCATTATCATATCAAAGTTGTCTTCGTCCGTTTCGATATCGTTGTCGTTATCTTCGGTCTTTTCTGTGGCCGGAGATTGGGTTGTTGGAGGAGAAACCGGCGGAGATGTGGTGGGTTTGGGTTGTTTTGTGGTGTCGTCGTCGCCGGAGGTGGTGGGTTTGGTTCGGGTACTTCCGGCTAAAGAATTCCGGTGAGTTGGAACCGGGTGGCTGTGCTCGCCGGTGTAGGTGACTATGAACATATCCGGGTCGGATCTATTTCGCTCCACTTGTTTTCGGGCCAAACATCCCTTTGAAGTACTGCATCTATAGTATCCCCTGTTCATCGGTTTTAGTAAGTAGTGTTTTCATTGTTAAAAAAAAAAGTTAATAATTACTTAATTTATTTTTTTAACGGCAAATTTGGATCATTGACGGACCAGTGTGTCACCAGCTGAACCGCCCGATCATATCCATCTATACTAGGCAATAATGCCTATACAGTATACACCAATTCAGAAAAAACCCAATAAATCTAGGATTATCTGATTATTTATACATTTAGTGGATTAATTTCATTAAATAAAAATTATAAAAAAATTAAAATAATTATTTACAAACCTTGGATATGGAGAGCCTTTGATGGGCTTTTGACCATATTTTCTCCAAGACCATACATCAGAGGATAATCCCTCAGCAGGCACTTGACAAACCCTTTTCATCTGATTCTTTCTGTAAAATAATTAAACCCAATAAATAAAACAAAATAAAATTTATCTTTTAACAAATAAAAAAATATGGACATTTAATTTTTTCTTCAGGAGTAGTTATCAAATCCAAATATAACAAAAACCCAGAAACAAAATGTCAGAAAAACATGTTCTTTACCTTTTTTTGGACCTTGTACTCTGTGCATTAGAAGTTGTACATCTAGAAATAGCAAAAGCTTGCTGTTTGCCCTGAACTTGTTGTTTCTGGTGGTGATGGTGGTGGTGCTGATAGTGGTTCATGGGTGGATCTTGTAACCCTCCAATAACAGAGAGGGGTGAGATTGGCAAACTTTGAGGAGACTGGGGTGGTTTCTGTAACTTTGGAAACTCCAGGGGAGTGTTTAGATCATTCAAAAACTGCTCAATACTGTTGTCATTTCTAGTTTGAAATGGATCTGGAAAAAAGCCCATAAAATTCTCATTTTGTGAGTATCTTTTTTGGTTATTGTAAGCATCTAGAGACCATGAAGAAGCTGCTCCGGCGGTGGTAGCGACGGTGGTAGCGACGGTGGCGGTGGTTGAAGCGGTGGAGGAGGAGGAGGATGAGGTGGTGGTGGTGGAGCAACAGGCTCTGACCACCGCATGTAAGTCCCAATCAACCTCCATTGGTTGACTTTTGTGCAAGATTTTAGTGAGAGAAACCAAGGCGCTGACTTTTTGAGAGAGGGTCTGCAAGAGATTTTGGGTTGAAATGGAAAAGGGGGTCAATATATAAATATATTTTAGAGTGTGAGGAAAACTACGGGCAGGAGTGAGAAAGGGGTACGGTCATGAGAGAGAAGATGGGCAGGAGAGAGAAGGGCTGCTCACAAGAATCCTAGAGAGAAATTTTAAAAGGAGAAAATAAGTGATTGGCGACGTATCCAAGGACTTATCTTTTGCTTTATTTCTTTTTTGTAGAATTTGTAGAATTACATTGGGTCATGCTATTTACACACGGAGAAAATTATTTTCACACCCCAAAGCGCCGCGCTATGGCCAAAGCTGGGCGCTTTGGTGTAAAGTCAGCCGACAAGGACTGACGCGGTCAGACCTTGTCTGTTGCTTTACATCAAAGCGCCCCGCTATGGCCAAAGCTGGGCGCTTTGAAGGTTTTTTTTTTTTTTTTTTTTTTTTTTTTTGTCTGTTGCTTTACGTCGATAATAGTATAAATTTTATGATTTTTCCATTATACATCATTTTTTAATATATATGGACTATACTGCAAGTTCCGGATCAAATCGGTTACGTGTGATGTCGTATTCCATTATATCGTACTTGTGCTTTCAAAACAAAATGATACGATATAATGGAATACGACATCACACGTAACCGATTTGATCCGGAACTTGCAGTATAGTCCATATATATTAAAAAATGATGTATAATGGAAAAAGCGTAAAATTTAGATTATTATCGACGCGTTTGTGAATTAAAAACATCGGTTCCAACCCGAAATATGGATTTAAAGTCTTGATTATGTTACCGTTGGAATCGATTTCTTGCCGTTGCACGCCATTTGATCTTTGAAAATAATCAAATATGGATTTAAAGAGATTTATGAACTTATTTTTACATAATAAAGTTTCAAAATCGTATTACAACAGAATAAAGTAACAAGTTTCAAAATCATTTTTTTTATTGAGTTTGAAATTAATACTTTTGTAATTTTATTTTTTTTTATATTTGAACTATTTTGATCCTCTTACTTTTTACAGTAAGAAAGAGTAAAAAGGTATGCAAAAATATTATTTCTAGTCTTAGGAGTCTAAACATGTAGAGTAGGTCTTTGCATATGGAGTGTGGAGGTGGTTCACCAAGTCAAAAGTGTTGTCATTTCTTTTGTTGGAACCATGCCCCTTCGACAAAAAAGAGGACAAGTGATAGGACTTGCAAAATGATGGTTTTAACTTGCTTGGTGTGGTTCCCAAACAATATACACCATAATACTACAATTAATAAAAAAATACGTCATGTACATGTACGGTAGGCGGCTGATACACATAACACTACTCATAGGAGTACTTGTGCTTTCAAACCAAAATGATACGATATAATGGAATACGACATCACACGTAACCGATTTGATCCGGAACTTGCAGTATAGTCCATATATATTAAAAAATGATGTATAATGGAAAAAGCGTAAAATTTATACTATTATCGACGCGTTTGTGAATTAAAAAATTTAAAAAAGGCCCTAAGCGCTGCGCTTTGACCTAAGAGGGGCGCTTTGCCCGAAAATTTAAAAATGTAAAAAAAAAAAAAAAAAAAAAACTTCAAAGCGCCCAGCTTTGGCCATAGCGGGGCGCTTTGATGTAAAGCAACAGACAAGGTCTGACCGCGTCAGTCCTTGTCGGTTGACTTTACACCAAAGCGCCCAGCTTTGGCCATAGCGCGGCGCTTTGAGGTGTTTAAATAGACTAAGGACGTGTGCGAATAGACCAGGCCATTACATTTTGGTAGATAAAGTTTCAATTTATAGGCAAAGTCAACCCAATTATTTTTTATATTTCTCAAGATTATTAAATTCTTTAACCATGATATTTAATATTTGCTATAGCATGATTATCTTACTCATAAACCCCATAGGCATATTCATCTTCAAAAACATATATGAAACACATAAATATTTATCACTAATGTTACATTATTTTTATGTATTTACTTATTCGACAGAACTCACGTGTTTTATATCAGTATCGGAGAAACTTAGTTTCACATGAAGTTATATCTGAAATAACTATGTTTATCCGTTTTTCATAACATAAATGCGATCATAGTTGGTAGATTCCGTCATGATTGTATTTATTGTTTTTTCTTTGAAAATATGTACGTCATATGTGTAACCTCTACAAATATAGTACTTTACGTAAGATCATGGTCTTAACAACATTATACGCACTCTTGACAAAATTGATATCGATGTATTTACCCAAATCATGCATGTTAAATGCGTATTATTTAATCTCGAATGAACCATTATAATAATTTGTCTAGTTCTTTATACGTTTTCTAGATAACTAGTGCATGATTAACTACAAATTTTATAGATAAAACTTTTAATAATATAAATAAGTGTTATATTTGTTGATAGCATGAGATGACACATGAAACTTCTCCACAAATGACATTTTGATAAATAATGGGGTGTCTTATTCCCACATGGTTAAATTTTATTCCCACATGGTTTTCACTCTATCTCTCTCTAAATCTATCTATGTATATATAATGTTATCTAAGTTGTCTTTAAATATGTGCATGTTATCTAAGTTGGCACATAGGGAAATAATTATGAAAGACAAAACGCACAAAACTTATTGAATAGTGACGATGGTGTTGCGCATTGAAAGTGACACTCTCTAAGATAGGGCTTGTTAAAGATCAACTCAAACGTAACATATGTAGGCACTAGTACAAAACCATTTTTTTGGTGGTGTCAAAATCAATTTTTGGTGGTGTTTTAGAATACAAAGCACCAAATAACAATATTACCACACTAATAAATAAACATACCACCAAAAATTGATTTTTTGAGGGTGAAGTTGTTAATAGCACCATTAAATTGATTTTTTGAGGGTGAAGTTAATAGCAACAAAAAAGTGAACCAATCAAAACATTTTGTTAGGCATCACATGGATCATAATCCTACGGTTTTCAATTGCTCTCATCCTATTCAATCAATGGATCGAATTAAGTCTACAAAAACACAACCTTTATACCCACATATATATAGACATAGTGTTAAAATCAAAATCTTTTTCAGAGAGAGAAAAATGTTAAGAAAGAGCAAAGCATCACCGGAAAGTTTTCCGGAACGGCTTCCACACTATCAAGAAACCGGCGATGTGGCGTAAAGCTTAACAATGGCCTTATCTACGAAGAGACACGAGATTTTTGAAGATCTTTCTTGATGATTTTATGTGTGATGCCATCAAATACACCGAAGATACTCGCCGGAAAACTATTATGGCGATGGACGTCATTTATGCTTTGAAGTGCCAAGGATATACAATTATACACTATGTTGATTTGGTTTGATTGTATGTGTTTAAATTGTTGTTTTAGGAAATGACTTTATAGAAATCTTGTTTGTATCTCATTCTTTGTAGCTTCCCATGTACATGTAATTTTATTTTATTATTCTTTGTAGATTTTATACATTTTTTGTTTCTATAGTTTTTTGTTTTATTTGCCTTTGTATTAGATCTTGGATGTTTTGTAAATCAATCATTGATTTTTTGGTGGTGTTTTTAGAGATTTAATGGTGAGCTAATTTGGTTTCCATCATTGATTTTTTGGTGGTGTTTTTAGAGAATTAATGGTGAGCTAATTTGGTTTCCATCATTGATTTTTTGGTGGTGTTTAGGGATTTAATGGTGGACTGATTTGGTTTCTATTATTGATTTTTTGGTGGTGTATTTAGAGATTTAATGGTGCTCTTATTGAGCAGCACCAACAAATCGCATTATTTGGTGGTATATTTGTTGGTGCTCTCTCAAAATGCTCTTATCCTAGCACCAAAAAACTGATTTTGTACTAGTGAGGTGTTAAAAATTGGTTTTGTGTGTGGTATTGACCTTATGCGAGCGTGGTATAATTTTTAATATATTTTTAGCACTTTTTTCTCGTTATCTAGCCAGTGGCGGATCTAGGATTCCGACCAAGCGGGAACGTTTTATAAATAAGCGGTAACGAAATCGAAAAAACGTCAATTTTTTTCAAAATTTACACTAAAAACGTCAAAAATTTTCCGACCAAGCGGTAGCGGAGGCTACCCCTTGGTCTAATATATATCCGCCCCTGTATCTAGCTTTAAATTTATAGAACACGATATAATACAATCACTCTCCACAACATGTTAGGGCAAGTGCACCAATCGTTGGCGTAGTATAGTGATGGTAAGATATCGAGGTCGCCCAAGGACACAAAAGCTTTTAATACCAAAATATCGTCAACGTCTAATCGTTGGCGTATAGTGATGGTTTTTACCGTTAATTTGTTTCTTTTGTACGTTTAATTAAACTCATTTAGTCCTGAGAATCAAAAGTATACAAAGAAACACACTTTTTCTAATATTAGTACACAAAATGGTTGATTTTATGCCTTATAAGACATAATTTATATGTTTTATTTTGTGCATATCAGGTACTATTATTGTTATTACATATTATAAGATAAGATGCTAGGCTTAGCCACTTTTCAATAATCATCTCTGATAATCATTGTGTAGAATGAAGTAGGTACTTTCTTTAATATCATTTATTCTCTTAAGTCATAGAAGAATATAATTTGTTTATATGAATTGTGACCATAAATAAACAGTAGTTATGTTTAGTAATTTAATATAAGATTTATTCCATTGCCAATGTTTAGTAATTTAATATAAGATTTATTCCATTGCCAATCAACTTTGATTTTTTTTCTTATGATCGTAAAAACTATATTTTAAACTAGAGGGGCAGAGGAGTTTATTCACCATTCGGCTGGTCAAGTATTTCTAGCTAATAAATGTATTGAACATTATTTTCCTATAGTGTGATCCTTTAGTTGTTGCATGTAGGTTGGTTCATGTGAATATAGAAGACTCATTAACTTCAACTAGGTGATTGAATTTCGAATGAAAACAACAAACACGGGAAAAATGTACAAGGAGGTACTAAAGGAACCGGAAAGAGCATTCCAAATTCGCACGGAATAAGACATCATCACACAGGGCCTCACAGTCAAGTGGAGAACTTACACCCACATCCTATTAATTAGTGATAATACGTGTTGTGATACCTAAAACCAACGTTAATCGTGAAAGATAGAAGGAGATTGCCTGGTGTTAAGCGTACAGAGAACTTAAGCGGCGTGGAAAGCCTAAATCTAACCAATACAACTAAGGGGTGATATGTTAAATGTAACTTAAAAAGGGCAAATAATATAGCAAAAAAATGGTATACCAAGAATCGATGGCAGTCATTGAATGTTAATAAAGGTAAAACCCCAACCGCCACACCGGTGTGGCACTTATAGTCGAAAGCAGTTATAAAACCGGCCGTTGAAAATGCGTGCATTAAAAAATAAAGCAACAACGTAGAGCAATGACATCCAGAACTGTTCAAAATTCTTTACTTTAATAAAGAGATAATTAATTATGACCGTGGTTATAAATGTCTTCTTTTCATACTAAAAAAATTATCTGATATCATCCGAATATTACATTCATATCAAACTGTATTACAATTTTAAAACGATAAGAAAATTATAGATACAAATCACGAATAATGATAATCACAAAGAGACAATCGTTGCTTTTCCTTTCCGTATATCACTCTCCATTGAAAATTGTCGGACTTTACATTTTGATATGTCTAACTAAAAATGCAACATCTCTTTAGAACTTTTCAGTAATGATCTTTTTACTCATTATCAATTCTTTTGAATGTCTCACTAAAAATACAATAATCTTATTTTGTAGCACAAAAATGGATTACAAAGTTTTAGGGCGAATTTCAAACAAACAAAAGCCAGTAGACTAAAATGTTAAAGTACCAAAATATGGAGACCTCAAATGTAATATTGGAAGATTATTTCTCTCTCCAAAAGACTAGTGTAATGTAAGGCAGGTGTATGTGGCATTGACTTGTTAAAATGTCAAAGGGGTGTCGGCATCAATTTTCTTTATTCAAGTCCGTATAGAAAAGGTCAACACGTTATTTTTGACATAACTTTTATAACTAACTAGTAAAATTCGTCCCCGCAAATGCGCGGGAATTCGATTGTACAAAATCGGTCAGCATTCGGTTGCGTACAAAGGTGAGAATTTGGTCCACAATACAGAAATTCAGTCAGCGTTTTTATGATTATGAGATTGTTTATTATTGTTATAATATATAAAAAGGTTAAAATGTCTTGAGAATTTGGTCCAGTAGTAAAGCGGTCTGCCCTCCCTAGTGGAAACGTATGTTTGATTACCGTTTGGGCCTTTTTTGAAAGACATATGGGCGAAGGACAAATTTGGGCTTTAATCCCGAGTTTGAACCTAACGGAGGAGAGTGTTTACGGATTCCATCCGTTTCACGCGCATCAGGTGGCATAAGGGTTCACGGTAGTCGAGGCTCTGGACATAGGCCCGATCATAATGGGTTGACACATGAGTTTCTTTGCCGTTAGAAAAAACACAAAGTTAAAATAATAGTTCCTTTTTTTTAAAAGGTAAAATAATAGTTACTTGATATACTGGAATAACGATCCATGTCTACAAAGGTAAAATACTTTCATGAAAATTAAATATGGTAAATACTAGGGGGTTCACGATCCGATCCGATCCGATCGAGGGTATGCTCATGCTCGGATTGAATTACAACCGATCCGATCTGAGCGGATCAAAATAAAGCAACACAAAATAAAGTGCGAATACAAAAGCAACACAAAATAAAGTGCGAATACATAAGAAACACAAAATAAAGTGCGAATACAAAAGCAACACAAAATAAAGTGCGAATACAAATTGTCATTTAGTTCAAAAGCCATAAACTTCTTCTTTAAGCTTGTTCATCTTCATCCACAAAATTCAACTTCAAATCAACATATAACCTATAAACACATGCATTAAACAAAACCATTAAGTTCTACACATTACAAAACAACTTTTAGGTTTTGTCAATTATAAAAATACCTTTCAAACAGAAACGATTTAACAATTAACAATTTAACATAAAGAAACAATATGGTTAACAGAAGCAGAAACAGAAACGATTTAACGATTATTGAAGAATGAACAGAAACAGTTTAACATAAAGAAACAATATGGTTAACAGAAACGATATGGTTAATTAACAGAAACAGAAACGATTAACAATTTAACATAAAGAAACAATATGGTTAACAGAAACAAAAACGATTTAACAATTAACAATTTAACATAAAGAAGCAATCTTTAACGATTAATTAACAAAAAAACATACAAATTGAAGCCTGAAACAAGTCCGACGAGGCGATGAATGAAGACTGGAGCGAACAGAAACAAATATTTAACGATTATTGAAGAATGAACAGATACAGATATTTAACGATATGTTGCAGATATGTTGCAGAAACAGAAACAGATATTTAACGATTATTGAAGAATGAACACAGATATTTAAACTGAAACAGGAGAGACTAACCTTTTATGAGACACTTGAGCCGATGATTGTCCGATGAATTGAGTCGGAGACACTTGAGCCGATGATTGTCCGATGAATTGAGTCGGAGAGGGAGAGTGAGAGTCGACTGTCGAGACACTTGAGGTTGAGCAGTTGAGACTTGAGAGCGGCGACTGAATTATGTTTTAGCCTTTTAGGAAATAGATTTAGGGTTAGATTTGTATATTAAATATTGACTTGGGCTAATGTTATTTGGGCTTTTAATTTTTTTGGGCTATTATATTTTTTGGGTTTTTAATCTATAAAATATAATATATATATATTAATTATTAATAAAAAATAATTCGAGCGAAACCGAGCGATCGACGAGCGAGCGGAGCTTTGCTCATGCTCGGATTGAATTTGAATCGAATCGATCCGATCGGCTCATTTACAAACTGAGCAGGAATCGAACGAGCATTTTTCGAGCGATCGTCGAGCAGTTTGGACAGCCCTAGTAAATACATTTTCAAGATTTCTTAGCAACTTGCACTATCCAACATCTCTAATCTCGATACACTCACTTTTTCATACGCATTTAACTCCACCGGCTCCAACCATTACATCCCCAGCTTGCATCGATTGTTGATTTGTTGCGGCTCCACTCTATTGAGCCTAGGTATTTTGACACCGTTCCGTCCAGATCTAGCATCTTTGCAGATCCAACACCCCCGTCGTGCACCGCTTTACCGTTCCGACCATCAAACCCAAGTCACCGGTTTAACCATAAATAGCCACAAGGAATCGAACTGAACCGGTGAAGAACCCCATTCCCCTCTTTTACCTCCACAGTCCCGATCTCCTGTTGCGTGAAGTTTTCTCAAACCGATCTGTGTCGGCTAGGGTTTGACGGTAAGGTTCCCGACCTTTGTTCCGGCGTTTAATGACATTTATGTTGATTTAGGGCGATGATGGATTTGACGGTTGCAGAGTTTGACGGTGGTTACAGCTTTGTTTTGAGGACGAAAGCTAAAAAAATGAGAAAGTATAGGGTCTAAAGATACAACAAAAAAACATAAAGGACTATATGTATAGACATCAAAAGTCTACTGTTTCTCCAGACGATATGAATTAATACTATATATATCAATTTCAGTAATCCTATTTTATTTTTGAAATATGTAAGTCAAAAACGAACTTCTCAATTGTTGAATCGGTTCGATATCCATCAGAAAATCGTTCCTTGGTTAAACTATCTTCATGTTTAATGTGGTGTATTGTATAACACTAATTTTTGAACCCGCATAAAGGAAGTTGATTTATGACTGTTAGAAATTGAAAGTGCATATTCTTGTACTAGTTAATGGGTTAAAGGGTAAACCGTAATTTTTTATTTTTATTTATAAATAGGTTAGGTAGGTTGGAAAGGGGAAGGTCTTGGGTTCAAGTCCCACAGACAACAGGGGATTAAAAAAACTAGCCGTTAAAAAAACAATTTAAAAGTGTAATTACGATATATTAAACTAAGACAACCATTTACCCACTATAATCTAACTCGCATTATATCCATCTAAAACTATATTTATTATGTGATCATCATGGTTTTAGTTTGTTTATGTATTAAACGCATGCCATGTCAACTAAGAGGGTGTTTGGGTTGAGTTTTGAATAATCAGAATCAGATAATTAACTGTAACAAAACGTGATGTTGAAGATAGTGTTTGGATTTGATTACGTTGCTTGATATCACAATAATCAGATAATCAACTATTTGAGTGTTTGGCAAATATATATTTAAAAAAATAAACAAGTGAAAATCCTTTTTCTAAACGCAAATAATCAATTTTCGAAAAACTGTGTTTTGTTGCAGTAGGGAGGGAGCTGCTTTTGGAAAACTGCGTTTTGTAACTTTCTAAACGTAAATAATCATTTTTTTAATTTTTTTACCCAAACACTCAAAACTGATTATTTACAATTTCAAAACTCAATAATCTAAAAATCACCTTCAAAACTCAACCCCAAACACCCTCTAAATATCTCAAAGTACTTTCAAACTCAAGTATAAACACCTTTTAGTAATGCATTTAATGGGCAAACTTGTAAATTCATAGTCATGTTAAAGACAAATTTAACACAATATTAATTCAATTACCAATTTAATAGATTGAAATTAAATAAAGTTGGACTATTAATTAATTATCTATATATTATTATTATTATTATTATTATTATTATTATTATTATTATTATTATTATTATATTTGTTGTTGTTATTATATACAACTCAGTTGAACTATTAATTAATTATTTATATTATTGTTATTATTATATTTGTTGTTGTTGATATTATTATATACAACTCTTGGGATAAAAATATAATGTCCACACGATATTAAAACGATGCGATATATTGGTTATAAAATGAAATCTTAAAATTTAATACGCGAGATACTAAGACGATACACTATAATGGTCAAAAAGTGAAAGTTTGAAATTTAATTCTATATCATCTTAACCCAAAGACCGGTCACTCCGTTCACTTCAATGTAGCGGTTGTTTAACATCCTTATAATGACACCTTCATGTTTTTTTTTTAAACCTTATTTAAATTTTATTATTGCAGTGAAACTGACCACTTCGTTGAGTTACTAAACAAAATTTAACATAATTTACAATGCTTGTAAACTAAATTAGTGTCTTATTTTATTTTAGTGGTAGTGAAGGATTAACAAAATACAACGTTAAATTAATTGTTGATAATTACTTGAAATTTTCCTCCTGCGTCGTGTCAAATTATTTTTTTAGTGACGCTTTAACCGTTATTGTGGGCCACGAGTTGATGAGGCCCGTGTTTACTGGGCTCTATGTGTTATACACGTTGTCACGAGTTTTATCTACTGCCTGTCTATTTGTTAAAAATATATCGATATAAAAGGTTATTGGATTTTATCACTTTCAAATATTGGGTATTGGCCGCTGCCACTCCCAATTATCATTTTAACTCCCACCACTCCCAACTTAACACTTTGTGTATTGTGTCACTCCGCAGGTGAACATTTCTTAATGTTTGACTTGTGTTATTGATGATATTAGGCTAACACTTTATGAATTACTAATAACTGCAGTTGAATCTGTTCCTAAAAGACAAAAGGGGAGCATAAAACCACTCAACCATAGTGACAAGACACACAAAGTGTTAAGTTGGGAGTGATGATAGTCAAAGTGATAGTTGAGAGTGACAGCGGACAATACCCAATAGTTGAATGTGATAAAATCTAATAACCTATATAAAAACATGCATTAACTATACATACGTCGTTATGTTGGCACAAACTTTATATTCAGTTGTTTTATAGAGAATTGCAAAGTATTATATTATTATATATATGTTTTATATTTGATTATCCTTATCTATACTATCTATTAAAGGAGGTTAGATGATGACCTAATTTTGTATACGTGTCATCTTATTAGCTATGCCACATTGGATCAGCTGATGTCATAATTCCGATTTATCTATACTATTATATAATGCATGAGGGAAGGATTCCCAAAAGTTAAGAACTTCTTCACCCCAATATTTATAAATAAACCCCTAAAATAAGGGTAAAGTGGTCTTTTAAACCATAATTATTTTTTAGTCCCTCAATCTATTACATTTAAATCCTTGACATTTAACATAATTATGGGTAATTAGTTACACTCCCCCCTCATCTTTAATTCTTTAATGTATTCCTGCGATATCTTACAACCTGTAATGTTTTAAAAAAATCCGAAGGTACCATGACGATCGGCACATTTTTTTTAAATGTTTCGATAGTTGTCTTTTTTAGTTTCGCCGTGCGTTCATAAAGTACAAATAGCCGATGCGTAAATGTATAATTGATTAAAGCCAACATTTGTTTTTTACCCAAGCCCGCTTTGACCATTACCTAGCTACCGTGCATTAACAAACTGACTCTGTACAAGTTTTTTGTTTTGAACGGCATTAATAAACTAAAATATTCCCTAATTTTACTAGCTGCAATATTGAATGTTTAAGTGACTCTGTACAAGTTTTTTGTTTTGAACGGCATTAATAAACTATAAAATATTCCCTAATTTTACTAGCCGCAATATTGAAAAGTTACCAGCCGCTATATTGACACGAGACACAAATTTACCAGCCGCAATATTCCTCCAAGTTTTCTGGTACATGATAATCAAATTGAGAAGATTGAAAAGAGAATTTAATTTTAAAAGTATTACAACTATTAATTTTTTTTTTGACAAGCAAAGCAAAAATCATTCATAAAAAATAAGGCTCTCTTAGCCGGGAGCTAAGAGAAATGTTACAGACCCCAACAGAAAAGAAAAATAAACATACTCAACTTTTAATTAACATGTTACTAAAGAAGAAGGGTTAAAGTTGAGTACTTGCTCTTCCTCAGATCGGATAGTGCGAAGAAAAATGGGCGCTCAAATTTTGAATCTGCTCAGTTTCTTCAATCTACGCTAAAATAGGAGATCCATTCAACGCATATTTCCCATCTAACTCCTAAATCTCATTTAAAAATTCAAACCCACCTATCTCATTCTTTGTTCTCTCCCTGAAGAAGATCCCTTTCAGCCTCTGGAAACCCTAAAATCAGATCAAACGAAATCCGGCGACTTAATTTTTGTTCCGATCAATTATTGACACAACAGAGGTAATGATTCATAACATTTTATTCGTTTTGTCGATGTTTAATTTGACCTTATGTTTCATTAGGACCAATTTACGCGAAACAATGATAATTTTGCAGTTTTGAGCATAAGCTGTGTTGTATCTTTTGAATGAAGTTGATAATAAAATCTTTATTTTGTGTTATTAAAGGCATTGTAGTTCTTCTAACTTTTGTTCATGATTTGATAGAAGTTCATCTACTTTGGTCGAAGAATCGTGTAGGTCAGTAGATGGACCTTTTGTATCCTGCAAAATTTGATAACTAAAGTGGTTTTTTAATTGAGATCCAGGTATATGAAGATATCAACTGAAGCAATGGATGTCCCGAAAACTTGATTTAGTTTCACCCGGGTAGGAGAAACGAGATGATGACAAAGAAAGGATTAATTTCTCTGGGTATCTTAAAACTGGATAGGGTTTTGTACTCACGTTTCGGATTTGTTATTCAATCTGTTTAGTTCTTGTAATTGTTGAATGAATTTTAATGAACAGGGAGGATATACAAGTTCCATCACACCCTACTTCCCAATATATGCACAAGGTCAAGGGCCACCGACGATGATGCAAGAACGGTTCCAAAGTGTTATCAGTCAGTTTTTTTTAATACGCGGGGTACCGTATTTTTTGTGCTTGTGATTTTTGTTTGATATGTTTATTAGTAGTTATACGCGTGTTTGGCTGTGATTATAGAAAATCATACGTTCTGGTGGTGCGGTTGATGATGACACGGCAAACATTATAGTTACTCTTGATACTGTTGATCCAAACAAGGTTTGATCAGATCCTTACTGATTGAAAGTCATTCTGCCATGCCATCATTGCGTCTAGCTGTCGCTGCAGCAACCAACAGGTTAGGTTTCATGTTGTTTATTGCAAAGATATTTGTTTGTTAGGGTTAAATTGATTGGATAAAAGGCCTTGATACCATTATATGGCAAGCTGAATGGTGTTTATGGATTCTTTCTTTTTGTGAAACATTTGAAGCCAACTGAAATTGCAAAGCTCAACTTCACAGTTGATCTTATGCCTGATGTTGTTGATTGAGTTCATACATCTAATTGTTTGGATCACAATTCATGTTTGATGCTAGAATAGATTAAACTGATCTTTTTTGTTATTATTGGATATAAATAGTTTGAATTTGGGTAATGTGGAATATATGTGTAACTGTTATGTGAATTAGATTTAAACCTTTTTATTTGAGAACTAATATAATAATTCGATTGAGTGTGCCAAATCAAGAGTCCTAAAAAGGAGGATGGAGATTTAGTGAATGATCAAGTGATCAACCATGCATTAAATGTGAACCTGCTCCTTTTGGATTTGAATCAGCCATTCTTGTCATCTAAGGTGTTGTTAGAAGATTCTTGGTATGCGTTTATTATTTTATTTGTTTCCATTATGTGTTTTCTATCTTAATTGTGTTTGATTTCAGGCTGAGAGACAACTGGTTAGTATCTTTTATATGAAACAAATTTAATCTCAAGTAGATTTAACAGTAAGCTGCTATCTTAAAAAAATACACGTAATTTTCTTTCTTTCTACATTAGTTTAGTTTTCTAGACATTTTTATTTGGAATGTGTAGCCATTCAGCTGACTTGGGTGGCAAGATTTATGAGATGATGGCAATTGCTCTTGGTGAAAAGTGGGGGAGTGTCGAGGAAAGTAAAGTTGTTGCCACCACTTGTTCACCTGAATCGAATGTAGACCCGACATATGAATCCACTACCAATACAAAAGTTGTGGAGCCATCTGAAGTTACTGACCCGTTTACATATTCAGGTTTTTTACCCATGTCTCATGAAAGAATTGGTGAGGAAAGTAAAGTTGTTGCCACCACTTGTTCACCTGAATCGAATGTAGACCCGACATATGAATCCACTACCAAGACAAAAGTTATGGAGCCATCTGAAGTTACTGACCCGTTTACATATTCAGGTTTTTTACCCATGTCTCATGAAAGAATTGGTGCCTTCGAACCAGATAGTATAATAGTGGTTTGGTTACAAACCGGATCATGAACTGGTTTGTGCATCCTTAATTTCAAGTCGAATATGTTTTGTTCAACTTTAGTTAAACAAGATGCCACAACACAATCTCTAATTCGGTACCATTTGCTTGATGTCATATGCGCAAGAATGCAAATGGTTAGCTGGAAACATGCTGCCTTCAGTTAATTCATTTTATTTTTGTTTCTTGTTCATTCTGGCATACATATTGGAAGGCCAGAGGTTATTTTAAACAGAAAGCATTCCAAATTGAGTCAATCTAGCCTTATCCGAGTTTAATGTACAAAAATAGGTTTTTAATTACAAATAAAATATGGACTTTGAAAATAGTTTTGAGATTTACAATTGTGATCATTTAAACATCCAAATTTGCATACCGAGGGATGCTAGCAGTTGATGACTATGTACTTTCAAATTTCATCTTTTTTTCGATGTAAATGTAATTATATAGGATTCCTTTCCTTTTCTTATATGCTATTGCTAGCGATTGATGACCTATAAGCTTTCAAAGTTTCATAGTTTACACCCCCAACTTGTAGATATGAGCAAAATTATTGTTTGTTTTATACGTCATTTATACACATACTACAAATTCACACAAATATAAACGGTTTTAGCGTTAAAAATAAAATATTTTTCTCCACACATCGTCTTTTATAAGTTGAAGTGGAAAAACAAGACGCTAATTTAATTTAATTTTTATATCTCGTAATTGATATGACCAATGATATATTTTGTGAAAGCATCTTTGGATGGTCACAAGTCAAAAATTTTCAAGCCTTACCTTTTATAAAGGGGCATCCCAAATAAATAAGAAGAAAACATTGTTTTAAATCTTACCTTATAAATAAATAGAGGGACCAATGAATTCAAACCCAAACCATTGATGTTGAGGTTTTCTAAAGAAGCCAATTTTTCGCCTACGTTAAACTTTTGTTGGCCCTAGCTAATTAACCCACATCAATTTTTAGCCTACGTTAAACTTTTGTTGGCCCAAGCCAATTGTTTGGTTACGCATGTTATAACATAGTTTTCAACTTTGTGTTTTTTTTTTATATTTTTTAAATGCAAAAAAAAAAAAAAGTAACATAGTTCTCTAACTTTGTTTATATATATACCGTTGAAAATGTAAGGTGTGATAGTTCAAATTTATGAATATTATGTATAATCGATTCGGTTAAATCGGTTATATCATAGATAGATAGACCACACTGATGCTACGAATAAGAAAACATACTATATATCATGAAAGGATAGATAAACTAAGAGAATATGAGTATGGCGTTGTAAATTGTCACCCCCGCTGCATCGCGCGGGTTTCCTACTAGTATTTATAATATTATGTATATAATATATAATCTCTAATAAAGAAGAGTTGCAAAAAAAACCAGGTGTTTCAAATTTCAAATTTTGAATTCATTTAACTCATCCCAAGACACCATATATCTGCACAGGGATAAAGGAGATTCAAACACACCGCCCTCTTTCCCTTTCTTCTTTCTCTCTCTCTCAAACCTGATTAGCAACCATTGAAGATGCACAGGGATAGATCTGGGGATGGAGATGCAACCATCTTCAAATACAATATCATAGTTTGAAGTTTGAAATTTAGCAACCACCAAATAGTTTCCATCTTCGGAGATCTCACGACACAGATCATCCGGAAGAATTTCGATTTCGTCGATTCGAAACCTACTTCCAAGATCTGGATCGGTAAAGCACAAGATGAGTTCTCTTTCAAACCCTAGGTTATCTCGGTTCCACTCCGAAAATGTTCCGCCTGTCGGTTTCGTGCAAGGAAGTTACAGGATTGGAAACTTCTGTAGATCCGCATGTTAAGGTATGGGTTAAGTGATTGATTTGTGTGTTTATGGTTTTTAGATAGTGTATTTGGAACAGGAGTTGATTCTTGCAAAATTTGTTAGGTTGTTGCAAGGATTAGACCTCCTAATTCTCATGAGAAGAGGGATTATACGGTTAGGAAAGTTTCGGATGATTCGGTGGCGGTAGGTGATCGGAAATTTACTTTGGTTGCGATCCTCGATTCGAAATCTAGCCAGGTTTGTTGAATTGAATCTCCTATGTTTTTGCTAATTTTGTTGGATAAATAGTGCTTGATGTTTGTAATTAGAGATTTATCTATATTACTTTGATGCATTTATAAGAGGATATATATATATATATATATATTTATGTGTACATTTGTCATGGTATTTATTAATACTAGAGGGTGCAATGTATTTGATAAAAAAAAGTGCTTGATGTTTGTAATTATCCATCCTGTTGAATTAAAGATCTCTTAATAACTACTTTGATGTGTGTGTGTGTGATAGTATTAAATCCTAGAGGGTGTCAATGTGTAATCTAGATGTGTGTATATATAGGACCCTTGTATATTGAATTATCGAGAAAAAATCGTTTATTTATAACATTACACATCAAAAAATTTAAGCTGGAGAACAGTTCGAGTGTGTTTGTTTCTTAATTGGAAGATTGATGTGAACATAAGGAATTATTATTGATTTTTAAGTTAATTGGTGTTGTAATAGGAGGATGTATGGATGAGCAATGTACCCGGTACCGGTACCTTCGAGGATGCATTTCAATCAGTTGTTGTCTCGATGGTTAAGAGTGCAATGGCGGGTTACAACACGTTGACATTTGCCTATGGACAGGTACATATTCCATTATTTAGTTAAAAAAATCTATGGAAACTATTTGGTGGTAATATCTTCAATGGTTGTTAATGTCCTAATGATCAATTTATACGCAGCTACCTTTCAAAACAAAAACTTTACTCAACCATCTGTTGTCTATCTCCCCTGTTCGCTTACTCGCTCCATCTTCTAAACCTAAAAAACAACCGACAGATCTTCTTTCATTCGCAGGGAAGGTAAGGTTCACTCAGCCAGCAGGTAAGCTTCGATTCAGCAACTTCGATTAGCCCCCATTTCTTCTCTATTACATTTGAATTGTTCTTTCATTCGTGAGCTACCTTAATAGGTTGAATATGCTTGGTATTTGTTTTAGATGCACACATTTGTTTTTGTTTTAAAGCTAGGTGAAAGTTGTTATACAAGGATAATATATTGTGAGAATAATTAGGCTTTCATTATGTTGTGATATTTGTTTTAGATGCACATATCGTTTGTGTGAGACTTGGTTTCTTAGGTGATTGGTTAAATCTATAATACTATATAAAGCATCTCCTATGTACTAAATAGTAATTTTCAACAAAACTTTAAGATGGCAGTCTAAAAGGCAAGAAGAAATCTCCATTTTTAACACATTTTCTTCCCATCATGCCCCTCTCTCCCTCAACCACTGTAGTCCTATTAACAACGGCATTGAATATCATCTCTTCCACATCCCACGACAACGCTCATCGATCCTGTTAATGAATGCGAAAGGTAATCCCCTTTTAACTTCCCTTTATTAATTCAGTCATCCCCTTTAACTTCCCTTTTCCTTTTCCTTTATTAATTCAATCATCCCCTTGATTTTGATGTATTCACTTGAAAGATTGAAAGAGCTATCGAGAGGCAAAGAGTCATCCGAGAGCACCTTCATCTGTCGTCCTTCGATTCTTCAATCTCTGTAATTTTATTCTCACCAAGCTGCTTCTTATATGTTGTTATTTGATTCAGCAATTAGCATATACGTTTGGGGATTTTGCCCTTTTCTTCTTCTATTGTTGATGATTTTCTTCGTTATCACCAGCAAAATATGTAGCTTCTATGCATTCAAAGAAAGAAAATATGGTCACTCCAAAAACCAAAAACTCAAATACAATCGATTCCATCGATCAAAAGAAATCAGCCCCAAGATCCTGTACACGTTAATGAAATCCGGGTCGGTTAAAGAACCAGTCAAGTTAAACTCCCCAGCGGTTCGAAAGACGAAAGTACAAAACTTGCTCCCGGTGCACATTCGACACCGAAATGCTCTGCAATGCCTTCTAAGGTAATAAAATTATCTGAATAAAATCGTTTATTCAACTTAAACTTATGTTAATCTCGTATTGCAGGTTACAAATGCAGTGAATAAGCAACTGTTAGCAACCCCTTTGGTAACAAGAAGGTAAACGATTCAAATTATTTTGTGAAAGTTATTAGGCAATTGTCAAATTCATTTTTATATAAATTAACCTTTTTATATACATATTGAAGGATGGAAACACCGGTTCATCCTTCAGTTGTTGGAAGCAAAACACCTGGCCAAAAATGGCGTATTTTCTCAGCTGTGTAAGTTGTTCCGCTAATGAGTAATCATACCTTAGTTCTTGCCTCATATGGGCTAACAAACACATCTAAGTTTTGTTATTTTTGTTTTTCTGTGTACCGATAGCTCAAAGTCCCTTAGCGCATATAGAAACAAGTTACAATCACCAACCGTATCATCCGCGTTCACCTTGCGAACAGAGAAAAGAGCCGCCCGAAGAAAACAAGCAAGAATTCGCATTGGTTTCTCTTTTAATGAAAGCACAGGCCCGGTTTTCTTAATTTGTATTATGCGTTTGTTAATTTTCAGAAGCTCAAAGAAAAGTTAAATGAAAAAGAAGTGAAGAAAGTGCAGCTGCAAACGACATTAAAGGTAATAATAATATTATGGGACTAATATTATTCCCATTTTTTTATTTTTTTATTTTTTTGCATTCATTTATGACAAATTTAAATACGTGATAAATGCATAAATTGACACCTCTAGCATATAATATTGCAGGAGAAAGCAGAGTCTGAATTCAGAAGACTGCGACAAAGCTTTTGCTTTAAAGCTCGACCACTACCTAGCTTCTAGAACGAAAGAGAAACACCAAAAAGCTCAATAAAGATGGTATAACGGGCCGGACCAAGTTGACCTGAATCACCTGTTGTCCTTTTCTTTTTAAATAATTAGTGTGTCAAATATGATTATAAAGTTATATAACGGGCGGTGGGGGGGGGGGGCATATTTTGTATAAATGTTGAAAACATCAAAGAGGAAGAGGTGCGGAACCAACTGAACCAAGGCACAGTACCTGAAAACATCGAGGTTCATTGCCTAGCAGGGCTGATTAAAGCATGGTTGCCATGTGGTGTGCTTGATGGGCTATCTCCTCAAGAGGTGTTGCACTGTAACATACATGATTATTTAAGAAATGATTATATTTAAAAAAAATATAATTTACCTAGAAACTGTGCAAAGGTTGAAACCAGGAGACATCCATGGCTTTTTATTATTCTGATACTTTCACATGGATGATGACTTTATAGATAACTAGTTGATGCCCCACCCGAGTTGCGGGGCGATGGCCGAATAATGAGTGAGTGTTTGGCAGCTTATTGACACGAAAAACAATTAAATCGAGTCAACCAATTAAAAGAAAACACTTTTATAGTTTTGATAAAAAAAACTAAAACAATGGCAATATTGTAATTTTTAACCGAGGGAAAGTTGTATTTTTTGACTGGGGTAAAATTGTAATTTGCTAAAAGCTAAAGTGATGGCAGTAATGTAAATTTTCACAGGGGCAAAATTGTAAATTTTCACAGGGGCAAATTCGTAATTTTTAACTTGGGGTAACAGCGTAATATAAATTTGAACTAAGGGCACAATCGTAAATTTAAGCTGGAGGCAAAACCATAATTTTATTTTGAACCAGGGGCATAATCGTAATTTTGCGTTGGGGGCAAAAGCATAAATTTATTTTGAACCAGGGAAAAAACGTAATTTTGAATTGAGGGCGAAATCATAATTTTTTAAACGGGAAAATCACATTTTTGAATAGAGGGCAAAATCGTAATTTTTTTGCTGGGGGGCAAAAACAGATTTTTATTTTGAACTGGGGGCGAAAAGGTAATTCTGAGTTGAGGGAAAACTACAATTTTATTTTGAACCGAGGGGAAAATTGTAATTTTGAGCTGGGTACAAAAGCGTAATTTTATTTTTAGCTAGGGGCAAAACCATAATTTTAAAGAGGGGCAAAAACGTAATTTTAAAATGGATATAAAATAATAAACTGGTTGGTCCAATGCGGGAGTGCCAGGAAAAATCGTAATTTTGAATTGAGGGTGAAATCGTAATTTTGAGATGGGGAAAAAACGTAATTTTATTTTGAGCTGGGGGGCAAAACGGTAATAAAACGTAATTTTAAAATGAATATAAAACAATAAACTGGTTGGTCCAATAGGGGAGAGGGGAGTGCCAGGCAGCTGCCTGGCACTATTCCCCCAGTTGGTAATGGTAATTGTATTGTAGGAAACTAGTGGATGCCCCGTCCGCGTTGCGGGGCGATGGCCGAACAATTCTCAATCAATTAAAAAAACACATATAATTTTGCTAGGAAAAAAACTAAAACGATGATAAGACCGTAATTTTCGGCTCAGGCAAAACTGTAATTTTTCAGGACTAATGAGCGAGTGTTAGGCAGCTCTTTAACAAGAAAAAATAAATAAATGGAGTAAACCAATTAAAACAAAAAACTTTTATAGTTTTGCTAAAAAAAAAAAAACCGATGGGAAAAGTGTAATTTTGAACTGAGGGTGAGATGATAATTTTAATTTAGGGATGAAATCGTAAATTAAAAGCACCAACGGGGGAGTGGTAGGCACCTGTCGGCATGACTGAAATTTTACATTGGGGGCAAAATTGTAATTTAACCAGGAAAACAAATAAAAACGATTGAGAAAATGTAAATTTAAGTTTAGGGAAAAATCGTAACTTGGCTATGATAAAAAAATACTAATGGCAAAACTCTAAATTTAAACGGGGCAAAATCGTAATTTTTAACCGAGGGCAAAATTGAATTTTTTATCTGGCAGCAAATTTTAAGTGGGGGGTAAAAACATAATTTTAAACTGATGGCAAAATCGTAATTTAAGGAAAAAACTAATGGTAAAAGTGTAAATTTAAACGGGGCAAAATCGCAAATTTTTAACCGAGTGCAAAATCGAAATTTTTAGCTGGGAGCAAAATCGCAAATTTATTTTTAAGTGGGGGTAAAAACATAATTTTGAACTGATGGCAAAATCGTAATTTTAAGAAAAAAAACTAATGGCAAAAGTGTAAATTTAAGCAGGGCAAAATCGTAATTTTTAACCGAGAGCAAAGTCGAAATTTTTAGCTGGGAGTAAAAGCGCAAATTTATTTTTATGTGGGGGCAAAAACATAAATTTATACTGATGGCAAATTCGTAATTTTAAGGCGGGCTAAAATTGTAAATTTATTGGGCCAATTAGAGAGTGTCAAACAGTTGCCTGATACTATTCACTCTGCTGCCTGTTTCAACCAATAGGGGCAAGTCACTATTGCCGCTCATATGTTTTGTAAGTATTGAATATGTGCAGGTTGTTGACCAAAGACCTAAAACCTCTTCAAAATGTTGGACCCTTGATTAGTCGTTTGCATCAACAGATCTAGATAGATTGTCTGCACGAGGGGTGGTAAGCATATGCTCCCTAATCCTTTTTTTTTTTTTTTTTTGAAAATGATGATACCTGTCTTATGTTATAAATGCTCTCTTCTTGCACTCCACATGATAATAATATGATGAATGATGCTAAACTATGGTAAAATTGCACTAATTATAAGGATTGGCTTAAATTGATTCTATATGTGAATTATTTCTATCCAAGTTTTTATTTATGGTTTGTTAAAAATCATCATGTTCCCCGCTGCGGAGCGCAAGTCCTCTCGGCTCTGGAAATTCCGAAAATAGCGACCATTGGGAGGCTTGTATGAGAAAATGGATGAACAAGTTATAATAGTTTATAGTCTAATATGTAAAAATGGCTAGAGAGATGCAACTTTTAGTTATACATAAAGCTAATTTGCGACTGTTTGTCTTCAATCATGCTTTATTTATGTAAATATTTGTGCTCAAACTTCTCAAGCTCCATCAACGTATGTTCTACATGAAAAAAATATTATTAATCTTTCTCAGGTATTTACTTTGTGCACGCACGTTTTTGTAAAGAAACAAGGTTCAAATTACCATTTTGCACCCATGTTTTTGTAAAGAAACAGGCTCCGGCTGCTGTGGCTGCAACACCGGCTGCGGTTGTGGTGGATGGACCGAGGAAGGTTGTTCGACGCCGCATGCGAAGAAGCTGGCGAATCAGCATAAGGTTGATATTATATGAATACGAATGGATAGTAAACCAAGATATGATCGAATTTTGTTAAATGATTTCGATCATATCTTGGTTTCTTCATGTGAGAATTTCATTAGAAGTTAAAGATAATCTTTTAATCAAATTATAGAAGTTTTGATGTCAGATTCTTGTGAAATTTGGCAGATTTGCATACTTCCGCCATCAAAAGTCTGGAGTGGTCTACATACTGTCTTTAACATTATTTTATAAAGATATGTAACTAAACGCAAACAATTTAAATGATATATTATAATATGTTTTTAGTATTTGATTTCGATTGTTATTAAACATACCCGTGTGTTCACACGGGTTTTACAACTAGTAAGTTATAATGAGAATAGTATACTAGACTAAAGGATATGGTGAGGGTCATTCCCATGAGGATAGGCCGCCACGTAGAACGCCACATCACCATCTTTCATGGGATGGCTCTTCTAGCAAAATGAAGGGGGTGGAGGATGGGCCTACCCGTGACCAATTATTTTATAATTTTTTTTAACTTTTTTTGGTTAACTTGATAAAAACATCTTAAAAATTAAATAAAATTAATACATAAAACAACATAATTAAATCCATTACATAACATAAAAAATACATTTCCTAAAAATTAAAATTACTAATCCTAGAAACGGAAAACATAAAAGCGAAAAAAAATAAAAAACGATACAACTAAAAAAATACGAAACAACCTACGACGTCCATTTTTTCTTAACTTTCTCTTTCATCATCCGGTAAACCTCTCGTTCATCCTCCGGAACCGAGTCGAGATCCAACCTCATAATCCTAAAATCCTCCACTAGAGCATAGCCGGCCGACAAGTTTTTCCTATAGCTATATTTTTCCGCCTTGAGCTCTTTGAACGAACGGAATTTCGGATATCAACTCGTCCATTTTCGAACCCGCCCTGGAAGACGTTTGGATCGAGCCGCCCCCTTTTCTCTTTCCGGTCGCCTCTTTTTTTGCTTTGTCCCTTCCGGGGGACGTTCCGACTCGTGAACGGCCAACACCTCCCCGTCAAATTCCGGGTCGTCGTTTATGTCGATGTGACAACGAGCGGTGGAGCCTCCCACGCTATAACTTCCGGACTCGGAAGTTTTACTCCGTTTGGCGGTTGCGACCTCATTTGGAACATGCCTCCATTTGTTTTCTTTCTTTAAAACGTTCCATGCTCGGAGGTGTTGGAAAGGAGTTGTATTCTTAGAGTCCCATTTAGCCAAAGCAAGGTTGAGAATGTCCTCGTCGTTACTCCCACTAGGAAGATTAGTGTAAATTTGGTTATAAAACCCGCTAAAGGTGTTGATGGCTTTGCTCATTTTACGCCACTTGCCAGAGACGGAATCGATATCACGCATCGGTCCTTGCTCCATAAGCGCGTTAAATTTATCCGTTATCGCCTTCCAAAACCGGTACCCGTTTGGTTGTTCCCTAAATTAAAAAAAATGCCTTAGTAAAATAAAAAATAAATCTTTTTAAATTTAAATTAAAAAATAAAATTTGGTTCGTACAGACAATCGGGCAAGTTGAGGACTTAACCCACGCAATTGCTAGCGCCTCCGCCTCTAATTTGTCCAAGGTCTCAGCTTTGGTTTCGAACCGCCTTTCGTTTCGACTACGGTTTCAACCGCCTTCCCCTTTTTTTTGCGCTTGAGATTTTGAGGTGGCGATTCGGGGACGACTTCTTCATCATCGTCAAGTGGGACCGGGGATGTTGCCGGTTGCGATTGGAATTGCGCTTGAGATTCAAACGAGTTGCATATCATCATTTGTTGGAGTGCTTGGTAATGTTGCATACCAAATAATCATTTGAAAGAAATAAACGTTCAAGTAAGGAAATCCATCTCTCTACCCGCGGGTACGTAATGTATCAAACGAAGTTAGATTCAATCTAACTTTAAAAAATTAAGCTAAAAATAAGGTAAGGCATCTAAAATTTGTTGAGTTTCGAATCAAACCATATACCAAGTAAGATGACAGATGTTGAAATAAGCGATTATGGGTTCTATAGCCCAAGGTTCGGATCAAACCATATACCAAGTAAAATTGTCCATGATGAAAGGAATCGTCGAAAGTTGACGGCCTATGATAAACATATATCTTAACAAAGTGAGATTCTATAGCCCAAGGTTAGGATATGACTCAATACATGGACAATCTTGTAAATATGACTCAATACATGGACAATCTTGTATTCACAGCACGCTGAGGTGAATGAAGTTATATATTTAATCCTTCCTCCTTTACCTGTCTTACTTTGACTATAAAGGTCAAAACAATAGTTTTAATTCATATGTTTCATATATTATAACTCTCTACCTCTTTTGCACATTAGTGTCCATCAAATCAAGTTCCCAAATCGAATCGATCGAAAAACAATTAACAAATTAAACTAAAAGAGCATCAAAATCACATGGATCATTTATAGTACATTAGTAGTCCAAACAAAATAATCACCTTTATGTAGCAGTCTTCATGGATAATTTATAATACATCAATAATAAAAACAAAATAATCACCCTATCTTTTCATTATCCTCATCACAAAGCCAAAAGAAGGAAACAATATTTTTATGTTGGAGACTCTTAAGCATTAAAATCTCCGTCTCAAACTCGTCTCCTTGCCCGTACTCACGATCTAACCTTCGTACGGCAAAATTCACCAAATTCCCATACTGCAAATGTTGTCCTTTGTACACCTTTCCTAATCTACCTTCCGTAATGAGATTTCCATCCGAAAAGATGTTGGTGGCAGATAATATCTCTTCTAATCTGTAGTTCTACGTAATCGCAGAGCAAGAAGATTATATATTATAAAAACAGTATCTAAAAGTTAAATACAAAAGCTAATAAACTAATGAAGAATGACAATAGCGTATCGAATATACCACTTTTGAAAAATAACAAATAATAATTAATAAATATCTAATTAATTAGTCATCCACTCTAAAACTGCAGGTTTAAACTTAATAGGGTAGAGCATATCTTTTAGTACCTGGTTACAAACTGGGCTAAAGTGATGTTTATGAAAATACATATAATAATATTTATTTTAAAGTATGTTTATCAACTACAAAAACTAGGCATCACTTTTTATACAAAGAGAAATGATATATCCCGATACAAATCCTTAATCATACATACTTATGACTATTAAGGGCATACGCTCTCACATTCTCATGAATTAATGCCAATTTTAGTTCGGATAGATAATTTCTCGTATACAAATGTATTTTTAAAGTTGAAGAGCTTTAACCGGTTTGTAAATCAATAAAGCCCTTTATGCCTCCGATCGATTTCCCAGCTCAAATAGCATGTAAGTCTTGTCTATTTAAGGTAGCAAGAGTTAAAGGCAGGCACCAGTACCTGTATGCCTTCTAAAAACTGTAGTGCCTCCTTGTGTGCTAAAAGTGAAGCTCCTACCTTTTCCTGCAAAAGCAGGTTAGAACCCCATGTATTACACGGGTTGAATAAATGTAATTTTATATATTAAATAATAAAAAGTTAGATCTTTATGAACCCCGTATATTGTACGGGTTAAATAAATGTAATTTTAGATATCAAATAATAAAAAAAGTTATATCTCTCAAAACCATGTGTATTAGTCTTATAATAATCATAAAAACTATGTCTTTTTAATGCTAAAAATACTTGCAACTTTTGCCATAGAATGAATACCTGCCAAATCCCACTTGTTCATCTGCCATTTGTTGCGCTAACGTCCAATGAGCATTAAATTTGCCAAATGTCGGTTGTCATGTAAAGAGTATTACTCCGCCTCATCAAGCAACTTATAACTGCCATATCACAATTTGTAATATTCACACCATGGTGGTTGAAGTCTTTCTTCTAAAGCTGAGTTGTAGTGCAACAAAAGTAGAACTTGAAGAGAATGCACCACTTGTCCTTCTTGCAATATAATTGCTTAACAATCCCAGTTATATTAGCTGCAAAACAAATAGTAAAATCAATTTATATTAAACATGAGATATTTACTCAGTAACATCAAGTGTTTAAGAACCGGACATGCTTATTAAGAAGTGAATTACTTTCCCGATACATAAGTGAATTACTTTACTCAGTAACAAAGTTTACTCTAGTCCTCTGATCACTATAAAAAAAAGGGTAAATGCACGGTACCCCTGACCGCGGGAGGGATCCCCCTCCCCAGTTTGCTACCCGACCAAGCGCCCTGGCGGTGAATTCCCCAGTCTGCTCAGGGTAAGAATCGAACTTGCGACCTCCCCCTTGCAGGTTTTAAGATGGGTGTCGGTGGCCACTGTGCTGACACCCAGTGGTTTCCTCTGATCACTATAAGTAGTACTAAAATTTGAAATTCCTCCACAAAAGCTAATGTAAAAAAAGTTACCTCTAGGTCAAGATTTCATAAAAATATGGTAAATGGGTACACCGATATCAAAGTTTGATGAAGGTGAAAGCATTTCAAGGAATCTTCGAACTGTGTTTTTCCTAAATAAAAGTAGAAGAATACTTACCTTTTTCATGTATAGATACTCAATATCAACATACACAAACCACATGAAGATGAACAAATAGGTATGTACACGCAACAAATCACTATACGAAACCCAAAAATAAAGAAAATAAAGACAATGCAAACAATCGAGGAACAACACAAACTATAAGAAAGAAAAATTAGAGACATGAACAAAGAATAACAAAATCGACATTGACGAACTCACTAACATTAGAAGCTGCAGTACATAATCGACATTTTGCGATGAGTATGATTATTGAAGGATCTGATTAATGTGTAAACGGGTCAAAGAACAAATACAGATCCCGATTTTATCCGAAAAGTCCTTTAAAATGTCATAGAAATGAAACAACTTTTAGCATATAAACCATGTATGCAGTCCCTTCAAAAAGTTGAGTATCATCCAATTAGTGGTTCTATAGATAGGCCCATTTACTTGGGCTGATCCATGATTCGTTTGCTTGATGTCCATCTGTTTTTTTTTTTTTTTTTCATTTCACCTTTGTCTCCCTCTCCATAGTCCACAGTTACACACAAGTCAAAAGAGTACATTACTTGATTAAAACACTTGTATCGTCTAACATGAAATAAAGTGACTATAGTTTTATTTTATTTTTTTTAACACGCCACTTAGATTATTAAAGTCTTTTTTATCCCCATTTTGTAAAAAATAAAATTAACTTATATTGTGCCTATAAAAGAACCGGTAACTTATATTGATGCTCGTTCTTCTCTGCCTGTCGGTATTGGCAAGTCATAAGAGAAGCATTTGTAAGGATTTCTCTATAAATTTATTATAAAAAGAAAGACGTTAAGCAAGTTCATTTAGTATCAATTATGCATATACGTGTACTTACCTTCAATGTTTTAATTTCTTTCAATAGTAAGAGATAAAGGAAGAAGATAGGACAACTGACTACATCTACTCACATCATCTTCTTCTGACGGTACACTCCATAACGTTAAGTCGACAAAGTACCACGTTTACCAAATGACGATCAAGTAACAGACAAGTGAATTTTGTTGACATCAGTTCAAAACAAATATTGTCAGTTTCGACTGTAAACATAAAAAGACAAAATAAATTTTCTTTTCAAAACAATTTTGCAAATACATAAAAACGTATAAAGAGCCACCAGTTTAATGAAAACCCATCCAGTTGACCCGTTTGCCATTAAACAGTCTGTGATGGAATGATGGGTTTAACTTGATAATCAAACACATACTATTTTTTGGACTTTATTGAAGTGATAATGTACTTTTATTGAAATATTACTTACAATTTTTGATGGGTGGTATAGAAGAAGTTTGCTGGGTTTATTTTGATGCAGGGGATACGAGAGATGTGGGACCAATATGAGCCTCTTCTACTGCACCTTCCTTCTAGCTTTGGGCGAGCGTCTCCCGATGTGGTGAATTTTGCTACTAGTCGCTTTCCCTACTAAGCATATCTATGTCCCTAAAAATAAAAATAGCAGAGTGATTAAAACACAATATCAAGCTAAACATATCTATTTACAAAATACAATGAGCTAACAGTTACCCAACTCACACATATTGACACCTCTAGTTTTCAATGTCAATCTAGTAAAGATAGAACACATACAATATAAGATGTATTGGCCGTTCACTATACTCTAAAGGAAAAGGGCCTGATAAATTGTTATTGTAAAGAAGCCTGCAACATATGTCATGTCAGCAAAATGCGGGATAGGTTAAAAGTAAACTTATAAAATAATAACCATAAACAACACCCACAAAATTCAATTTAAATCCGAAAAATCATGAAATTGAAACAGTTTTGTGCTAATTTGTGCAAACATAATGAGATCGGGCGGTGGAGCAGCAACGCAGGTGGCCGGTGTGAAACATCGGCTGAATTTTCCAGCAAGCTCAACATATCTGCGGTGGATGTTACTTGACTTCAGAATTCATTGCAAGCCTGCAAGCAACAAACATTATTTATAATATAAAAGAAGGAAAGAAAAGAAACAAAACTGATAAATGATTCTTGACAAAAAAAAATCCAGATCCTGTTCTTTACTCACCAAAACCTTAATAGCTCGACAAAGTAGGTACCTTTTAGTCTCAACCACTAATCAACAATGTCCATCCGAGTCAAATTTGAAGCATAATCAGAGTCAAACTAACAAAAACAACTTTAATCAAGAAAATTTAGGTCAAGATAGATACATTAAAAAGAAAAAGACACTGAACCAGTTACTAAGCATCTAAAAAATGTGAGATTTGACTTTTACTTCCTAAATCGAAACCAATTGGCTGTGACTTTAAAACTCGCACCATAAGTTCATCAGATTTCTCCATGGGTTCTTCTTATAGAAGGTTCGTTACACTCGAAATAAGAAAAGCAAAGGACAGAGATTGTTGTGGTCACCAGTGGTTCATCCTCAGATGCCTACTTAATTTACAATTTCTGTCACATGCTAGCTTTGTTTGCCATGCTTTAGCCATATAATGTGGTTCTCCCAAGGCACTACTTGGACCTATAATATTTACTTTTCAAGATCATAATACTCACTTTGAAAACAACAGGTGTTTAGTTCTACTTAAAGATCTATCAACAAAAGAACCATCTCAGGTCCAATTTGAGCCTTAACAATCTGCAACAACAAAAACACTAATCCAATGATTTGAAATTCCTTCATATTGAATCAAATAAAATTAAAAAAAAAAAACTTATGATGTGGAGGTGATCCGAAACAGAGGAGCCAAAAGTCGCTGAGATTGACAGAGTGCTAAATGCAGCTGGAATCAAGGCCAAAAGGCGCAATCTGAATTTCACCTAAATTGTGAAAGAAAAAAAAAATAACCCTAACTTGTAAATTGAACAAAGAGAAATCCTAGATTTCAAAATCACATAAAACCAACACACAAACAAAAATAACAATTCAAACAGACATAGTACAATTCACAATAGAACAAAAAGATGGATGTAGGAATCATAAATTAACATTGAACGTACATTAAACACGATTCTTCAATCGCTAGCCCTCTTTCCTTTTCA
This sequence comes from Helianthus tuberosus, assembly GCA_030545235.1. NCBI lineage: Eukaryota > Viridiplantae > Streptophyta > Magnoliopsida > Asterales > Asteraceae > Helianthus > Helianthus tuberosus. Next base: position 20,323,863 of record CM060385.1, on the reverse strand, counting down.
AAATTGATATCAGTCATGAAGCATTAACCTATGCTTACCATTAACATCTATGAATGATAATCACAATTAAACACGAATCACGAAAGAATGTCAGTTTAAAGAATTAAAGATGAAGAGGAAAACAAAACTGCTACTTAGTTTCCTGTAGTTGAATGTCACTATGCCTGATTGAAGGAAGAACATACCGATCGAAGAAGAAATCGTTCTAGCTGATGAATGCATCAAAGACTAATCGCTAAAGGGAAGATCGACTTAGATTTAGGGTTTTTGATTTGCAAAATAAGATACAAAGGAAAGGTTGTATTCATTATGGAAACTGTGAATTTGATTGAGAGGAGCGCTTGATTGAAGAGATGATTTTGAAACGGTTGGATATTAATTAGGTTTTAGAGAATAGGGGAAAAGAAGAGAAGCGTATGAGGAGAATGGTTTTGGTGGACAATTGAAAAAAAAGGGTCTCAGCATATGCCACGTGGCATAAGTTATTTTGCTTTATTAGAAGTAGTAGATAATGAGAATAAAATAATATAAAAAGTATGAATGTACATAATCAATGAAACACGGATAAAGACTATATAAATATAGCATTGATCTTAAATATATGGATAACTGATATATCCTCATACTTATTTTGCCTATATACGATGACTTTATAGCCTAGTGGTATTTTAGAGTGAGATAAGGCTTTAAGACCAATAGGTCATGTGTTCGATTTTTACAGGGGTTTTCCCATATTTATAAAATGCAATGGATTAAAACCATAAAACAAATGTATTTTTCATTGTGTTATAAAACGCAATGGACAAAAAACACAAAAGAAATGTTTTGTTTCTAAGACGCAATGGACAAAAAACACAAAAAAAAATGTTTTTTTTAAACGCAATGGGCTGAAAATATAAGAAATGTTTTTTTTTCTTTTCTAAAACACAATGGACAAAAAACACAAAGAAATGTGTTGTTTTTAAAACGCAATGGACTAAAATACAAAAAAAATGTGGTTTTTTTCTTTCTTGTGTAAAATGCAACGACTTAATTCAAAAACTCATATCGTAAAACGCAATTCAAAAGTTTCTTATACAGATCGAAGCCAATCTTTTCGAATTTCTTCAACGATTAACGAAATTTGAATGTTAGAAACACTTATCAACGATCGAATCGAACGAATTGAGTGATTCACTTCAAAATCACGGAAAAAAATTAGAAATTGTATAAAATTAAACTGGGTTTTCTTCAAAAAAGTTGAAGAACACGTTGATTGAGTATTTGAATCGCTGGTTGATAACGAAAATCGCATTATGATGTAGTGATTATTCAGATAGAAAGTGAAGAAAATGTTGAAGATGATGGGCTTTGAAAATGATGAGTTTTAAAGTTGCATGGAAAGAGAAAAAGAAAAAAATGATATAAGACTGACTAAAATATTCTTCCCCTTTATTTTTCAATTATGCTACATGTCATAACCCTATTCCTTCCTACCCAAACTATAATACCTATTTGATCCTCTCCCAATAAAATAATGGGATATTGAATTTAAATAACCCTAACTTTCATTAATTTCACTAATTGGCCGATAAAACTCTTAACTTTCAATTTGTACAACATTACTCTCATCTTTCAACTTATTTTCTGATATCACTCCCAAATTAACCCAGTTAGTTTTTTGTTGATGTGGCACTTGTGTGGTGATGTGGCAACTAATTTGGCTTTTTGATGACGTGGCATCTTACTTGGCTTTTTATGACGTGTCAGCTGATGTTGCACTTGGATTGGTGACGTGGCATCTGACGTCAGCAAACTGCGTTAGTGTTGGGTTCGTTTGAGAGTGATGTCGAAAATAAATTGATTGGGATTGATGTTGTATAGATCGAAACTTGAAAGTGCTATTGATCAATTTGTAAAAGTAGAAGTTATTTAAATCTAACTTCCCTAAAATAATGGGTGTTCTCTAAAATTTATGAAAAGAGAAGCCAAGCAATATAAGTAAAACTAATAATTTGTCATCGAAAATAGTCTGTTTATAAATAAAAAATATTTATATAAATTCCAATATCATGTGGGATTAATTGCACCAAAACTCAGATACATCAACACATAAAATCATGTGGGCTGAATTGCACCAAAACTCAGATACATCAACACATAAAGCTTGACTTGACAATGTGACTATTTTTGGTTAGATGTGATCCACTCCTATTCATATAAATGTATGGCAACACGTTGATAGTGAGGTTATGCACTCACATTTTTTTGGTCCCATCCCCCAACTTACCAAACCCATTTTCTTTTCAATTTTCTTATTTTTGATTTTTTTTTTCTTTTCTTAACATAAGACCAGTAATGAACTCAGAAATTTTTTCATAAGGGTGCGTACTTTTTTTTTTTTAAATTTAGGTCTTAGGTATTTTAAAAAATTCGGTTCATATCGGGTCAGTTGGGGTCATGTAAAACAAAAAACATCAACCTAAAATTTATATAATAATAAAAAACATATCAAACGTCGTTACAAACATATTTAAAATGTCGCCCTACGTGTTTCATTTTTTTAAAGTCTATCCAAAACATCTAGAACTACTTATCTAATCAAATATTTCTCTATATAACATATACAACTAATTTTCAACACTAAACACTTAAACAATCATCACCAAACTTTATAATTTTCAACTTTAAAATAAAGCCATGGTTTTAATTGTTGATTCCTTCTAACAAAACATTAATCACAATAAACTTTAACTAAAACAATAAAATCAGCCAACTAAAGTTTCGAAAAACAACAAAACAACTAAAATTTCAAACTTTTTTAACAATTTTATTTTTCCTAAAAATCCAAATAAAACAGGAAAACAATAAAATGATTGAATCATACTCGGAAAGAGTGATGAAGATGTTGTTTTCGTAAGTTTGGTGGCCGTAATTGCGGTGGGTTGAGTTATTATATTTTAATTCAAATTAGATTATTAAATTGGGTTGGGCTTGGGTTATGGTGTGTTATTAGGTTCAACGTTAAGAGAAAGTTAATTGAGTTAAGTGAAAGTTAGTTAGGTTGTATTTAAAAAAAAATCAGTGTTTACAATATTTTTTTTGTATAAATTTATGAGATTTTTTTCCTAAGCGGGCGGATGAAAATTTCCAAGGGGTGTGGACGAAAATGTTCAAGGGTGCGGTCAGGATTTTACCGGGAGTTTAGCAATATATTTTTTTTTACAAGAGGTGCGCCCGTCCACCTTAGGATACAGATGGGTACGCCCCTGGATAAGATACATGGTATTTGTAGAAAACTAGTAAAATTTTCCGCGCGCGTTGCGACGCGGATACATAGAAGAATTCTAAGTTGAATGTAAACTAATTTGAGTTCATAACGTCGACGTTCGTGATCCTTGTAAATATCAAACGGGCAGGTATCGTTTGCTTTGTATGTGACGATCCACACGCTTTCAAAGACATTGAAAAAACTTATTATAATAACGCTAATTATATGAAAATGATTATTTTTGACATGCAAAGTAAACTTAAAAAATGGTTCATAGTTAAAGTGTCGTAGGTTAGAATGTCTCATCTTTTAGTAATATTAAAAGTATATATATTGCAATTGAACGATTATCATAACCAAATATAGTTGTTTAAAACATAAATGCAATAAATGCCAAATGAGGGATTGATAATAAACTTCAAAGTATAAAGCAACATAAATAGAGGACCAAATATGTAGTAAATAAACAAATAAGAAGTTATAGTAAAATACAAAAGGAGGATTGATTTGGTAAATGTCACCGACATTTATGTTTCATATATAGGGGCTGTTTGGCAAACCTCTTAATGATTCATTAAGAGGTGGACCTCTTATTCGGACAGAGGTGATGGTGTTTGGTTGTGCCTCTTAATGACAAATCTCTTAATGAATCAGTCTGAATCATTCAGATATAACATGTTGCTGAATGAAAACAAAAGACCTGTTACCCTTTCCCTTCTCTTTCTCTGTAAACAAGAAACCCTACCCTTTCCCTTCTCTTTCTCTGTAAACAAGAAACCCTCCTCCTCCCTCTCCTCACCACCTCCCGCCTCCTGCCGCCTTCCTCCTCCCTCTCCTCACCACCGAACGCCTCCCGCCGCCATCCTCCTCCCTCTCCTCACCTCTGTCGCCGCCCCTCCTCCACAGCGCCGCCTCCTTCTTTCTACCCTCTGCAAAACGACAACACAGGATTATGGGTGCTTATGATTGGTGACTACGGGATGGGGGTATGTGCTTATGATTGGTGACTACAGGATGGGGGTGGTCCGACGGTTGTAAATAGCGATGGTAGGTGGTGGTCCGACGGTTGTAAATGGCAATGGTAGTGGTGGGTTATATAGTGGTTATGGGTGATTTCCGGTGGATGTAACCTGGGTAGTTTGAAGGTAGTGGTGTACAAGATGATGATGGATGGTGTTCAAGACGGTGATGGTGGTGTTGGCACGGCGGAGGTTGTTGACGGTGGTTGATTGGTAGTTGATGTCGGAGAAGGTGGTGGTTGAAGGCGACGATGATTGGTCAGGGAGAGAAAGGGGAAGAGGGGGGAGGGGGGGTGATGTCTGGATACTGATGAATGATGATGATGATATTGGGTTTTATATAAAAAAATCTATAAAAGGTTTATTTTGTGGGGAGGGGTAAAAATGTCATTTTACACTGTCATTTAGATATGTAACCAAACAGCACTTTACTGGTTCAGCACTTACCCATTCAGGCCCTCTTACCCATTCAGTCATTCAGACCTCTTATTCATTCAGCACTTATTGGTTCAGATGTTGCCAAACAGCCCCATAGATAACTAGTGTTTGCCCTGCCCGCGTTGCGGGGCACTTAGCCGCCGATTTTTCTCTCTCATAAAATGTACGTCTGTGTTTTTGTTACTTGCACATACTACTCATAACACGGTCTCAAAAAAGTTACATCGAGTCAACCATTATCATATTTTTGCTAAGAAAAGATGGAAAAACTAAAATTTTAAACTGGGCGAAAAATTATAATTTTTCAGGACAAATGAGCGTGTGGCAGGCAGCCGTCTGACACGAATAAAAATTACACCGAGTCAACAAATTAAAACAAAATACTACCACAATTTAAAAAAAAAAAACTAAAACAATGACATGACTGTAATTTTACACTGGGGACAAAATTGTAATTTAACCAGGAAAACAAACAAAAACGATGGAGAAAATGTAAATTTAAGTTGAGGGCAAAATCGTAACTTGGCTGAGAGAAAAAAAAAACTAATGGCAAAACTGTAAATTTAAACGAGGCCAAATCGTAATTTTCAACCGATGGCGAAATTGAATTTTTTAGCTGGGAGTAAAAGCAAAAATTTATTTTTAAGTGGGGTAAAAACAAAATTTTGAACTCATGGTAAAAACATAATTTTGAACTCATGACAAAATCGTAATTTTAAAGCAGGATAAAATAGTGAATTTGTAGGGCCAATAGGAGAGTGCCAAGCAGCCTGACACTATTCCCTTTGCCACCCATGTAAGCCAATAATTTAAAAACACAAAAAGCAAAAAAATAAAAAAAAATAAAGAGGGAAAGGCCAACCGCTTTTTTCCACCGGTATCATTACACAACTATTGCCCTCATTGTTTTTGTAGATTTAGGTAATTATACATATATTAAAAATTGAATGAAATGAAGAGTGACAAAAATTTTTGTCTTCACCTAAAAAAACTAAGATTATGGGGTATGGGACGTGAGTTGGGTACAAACGGCTAAGTCATCACCCCGTGTGGACTTGGGTTTTGGCATGGCCCCTTGGGCGGGGGTTTCAGCCCGGGTGTTGGGCGTGCCTAGCGGTCTTTCATGGCCGGCTCTCATTGGCTGGTTGGCTAGGCTATAGCGGCTAGGTTTAAAATTTAAAAAATAACCGTTTGGCCAAGCCAAATGGTTCACCAAACTCCTATACGACAGCGTCCCGGGCGGTGATATAAGTCACGAAGACCGGGTGGCGGTGGCCAACATCGAGTTCCAGGGCAAGGAGCGGAAGCGTTTAACAAGCTCGCCCTGTTCGAAATCTACCTAACGCTTAATTAGGCTTTTTTTTTAATGTGTAATCCTTTTTTTTAGGATTTTGTAATTTTTAGGAAATATTATTAATAATTTTAGGTTTTTTTTTAATTTTGTTGTATTTTTTAATTTTAAACTTTTTTTTAATTTTTATAACACTGGCCAACCCACGCGGGCTAGCCACACCCCGCCATACCGACCCAACACGTCACTCACCAGCGGTGCCCCTCGAAGTCCACGTGTCAACTCATGCCCCAAACCCCCGCCCTACCATACCCCCACGGTCTAACATATTTTCAACATCTACAAACAACAGTGTCGGCGGCAATAGTTGTTGGCCTTTATTGGTTGACATGGGCGGCAAGGGAACAGTGCTAGGCAGCTGCCTGGCACTCCCCTATTGGCCTAATTAATTTATGACTTTATATCCGCTTTAAAATTACGATTTTGTCATCGGTTTTAAATTACGTATTTTCCCCCCGTTCAAAATAAAATGACACTTTTGCTCCCAGCTAAATTTCTCAATTTTGCCCTCGGTTCAAATTGATTACGGTTTTGGCCACAATTTAAAATTACGCATTTGGCCCCAGTTAAAAATAAATTTATGTTTTTGCCCCCAGCTAAAATTTACGAATTTCCTCTCGGTTCAAAATTACGATATCACCCTCAATTCAAAATTACGTTTTTGCCCACAGTGCAAAATAAAAATATGGTTTTCCTTAGCTAAAAATTAGGATTTTACCCTCGGGGAAAAAATTGATTTTTCTCCCAAGTAAAAATAAAAATATGACTTTGCCCTCATCTAAAAATCGTGTCAAAGAGCTGCCTAACACTCTTTTTACTTTTTATTTGTAGCAAAACTATAGTACTGTTTTTTAAATTGGTTGAGAATTATTCGGTTATCGCCCTGCAACGCGGGCGGGGCATCACCTAGTTCGGTAAAAAAACATTATGAGCACTCCTAAAATGATATTTTCTTAAAGATATTAATAAGATTATAAAACTTACGGATAACAAGAAACTTTTTAAATGAAACCATGTCTTGAAGTTTGTGAACGTGTTCTTATCTTAAAAAGTGTTCACATGATCCCGTATGCTTATTTATGTATACCGTGGGCGTGAATGAAGAAACACCAAGTTAATTCGGAGATTGACTTATGGTTTTAGTTTGTGTCTCGTCCAAATATGATTAATCTTCTTCTAAACTCGACGAACAGTTTCTTCAATCCTGCAAAACAATCAACACAGCGTGAAGCTCGTTACAAGGAGGGAAATAAGGGGGTTCTCCTTGGAACCACCCTCCAGCGTGAGAATAAGTATCGTTTTTGAGGATAAAAGTGTGTGTACATAGTGAGAGAGCAAGAGAGCGATCTTTAAACTTGGAGGTGAAGTTCTCTATTTATAGCCGAGGTGATCTGTGAAGAAGATGGGCTGATGGGCCTTGGGCCTGCGGTCGACAACAAGGAATATCCATTATGTCCCCTCTGTCACGACCGTTAGTGGTTTCAGATGAGAGCGTAGTTGGCGCACGTTGAATGGATCCACGTGTCCTGACGATTGTCCTTGTTGTCTGGTCTACCATCAGCAGGTGAGTGGAGATCATGGAGCAGTGGTTGTCGCAAGCCGATTGGTGCCACATATGTGTCCTTGTGTACTTCTTGTCCCCTGCATGATTGTTCATCGTGTGGCATGATCTGGTACAGCCTGTTGAGCGTCTATTGGCCTACTGCTATGCCACTTGTAGCTTCTGTACTTGTCCGACGTTACTTCGGGGCAAGTCCGTGTAGCCGGCGCAAGCTCAAGGAAGCTAGGTCTTTTGTCAAAGGAACTAAGTGTTAGAAATGGTTCAGTCTTGGCCCTGACCTCGCGCGCGGCTGGGGGCACACCTTGTTGTCGGCGCAAGATCGAGGAAGCCAAGGCTAACTCATTTGATCGGCGTAGAATTTGGAACCATATCCCTTTATGTATCATACATTATTTTTCAAAGGTTTCATTATTTTCAAATTAATATAAACTCAAAAGGAATTGAGTTATGACTTATATGTGACAAATCATAGGAAAGTGGAAATAGATTTTAACAAAACTAGTATAAAGAAAGAAAACACATTTATATGTGTTTTAACGACAGAAGGGATAAGTAATGGAGTAAAATGACATGAGCCATATCACATCAATTAGATTTATAGCACGAAACCATTGTAGAAGAGTTCAAATTGCATTCTAAACATCATGAATGTAGAATATTCTAATTATAGATTTAAAGAAACTAAACGAAACTAATACAAATTATAAATAGATAGATATAAAGGACTACTTGTCATATACTTTTTATCCTCCACTTAATTAACTGTGATAGTTTATTCTCTTATTTATTTCATGATCATATACTAGAAAAGTAGAAAGTAATTTATCTATTTGAGTATGTATGTGTATCTAATATAGTTAAACACATTAACAATCTTGTGATCATCTTCATCTAGGAAGGAATTCCACTAATTCATGACAGAAAGCGACTAGTCTAATGGTTTAACCCACCATGAGGGGCTTTTCTTATTTGCTAGTCATTTTCTTTCATCTTTCATCTTTCAAATTCTTTTTGTCGAATGTCGAAACGACATTCTATCTACTACATGCAAGTCTTTTCCACATGGTAATGTAAGGTAACCGGCGCCCAAACTAGTCTATTTCTCCATCCAATTTTCCCTACGCTGTAACCGGAGAAACTCAAATTTGTAACGTCTTCTCCATTAAAAGTGTGAATCATTCTCGTTTTAAAATCTCTCACGTTTAAAACAAGATGTTGGATTAAACAAGCTTATGGGTTACATGGGCGTGCGCCAAGTTGGCCAATCTTTATGTTTTACCAGTCTTGCCCAAATAAAGGTTGCCCGATTTGCGGCTCTGTCTTTAAATTATTAAATGTGTTGTTCTCTCAAAGTCTGGTATTAACTAAACTATTCCTTTGTTTACTCTTGATTATAGTAAAGATTATTCATTATAATTGTGGATTTGGACTTGGGTTGACAAGCTTAGGTGGGCCTGGCCGGTCTTTTTGTTTATCTCTAGCCTACCAAGCCCAATCCCACCTACAAAAACAAATGATGGTTGATCACAAGAACTTTTGGGTCTTTAGATTTGAATGTTTAACCATTTGTATGCCTAATCAATCTCACAGCAGATGTTATGAATCAACGGTGACCCGCACACAAATAAAAATCATACAAAATCATATATTAGTAAACAAAAGGATAATTGGATTTTAATAATCTCAACTTTGACATATTGACCTGCAACAATCCCACCTGATGAAATGTTTTGCCAGAGTTTTAACTTTTAACTTATTTTATCTCAGCGATCCTGTACTAACTAAAAGTTAACATAATTAGTTTCCGCTAACGTTGAATGCCACATAAACAATCCACGTCATCAAAACTTTGCCACATAAGCAATGCACATTTTTTACTTATTTAACACATAAGCTGTCCACACCAGCAAAACTTTGACTTTTTGCCACATAAGCGGTCCATGTAAACAAAAACTAATTGAGTTAACTTTTAGTTAGTATGGGAAAATAAGTTAAAAGTTTGGATTGCCACAAAATATTTCTTTAGTTGGGATTACCGCCAATATGTCAGGTATAGGATTATTAAACAAAACCCCTTAGGACATTTCTTTATTTGGGATTGTTACCACCAATATGTCAAATATAGGATTATTAAACAAAACCCCTTAGGACATTTCTTTAGTTGGGATTGTTACCGCCAATATGTCAAATATGGGATTATTAAACAAAACCCCTAAGGATAAGATGTATACTATTCAGTAAAGCAAAAGCTTTGTGCTTTGGTTCACTAATAAATCCAGTGTTGCAAAAATCGCGATTGCTCGGCGATTAATCGCCGACTAGTCGCTAGTCGGCCTCCCACTGAGTAATTTTTCACTAATCAGTCAAAAAATCGCTAGTCGGTCAAAGCCGGTCCAAGCCGCCCTAGTCGGCCCTAGTCGCCCTAGTCGGCCCATTTGAAATCCTTACAAAGCAGACCCAAGATTACAACTTTAGCCCATTTTCCTTATCCCTTACCCTAATATGACGAAGAATTTGAGTCGGAGAAAGAGGATGAAGTAGACGAGGAGATTGAATACGAGTCGGATGGTGTCGAAATCATTGAACACTACGGGGATGACAATTACATTTGAGCTATTTGTTAATGTTTGAATTTTAAGTACTGCGACTTGTTATGTTATGACTTATATGTAAGTTTAGTTTGAGTTTGAACTACTTTTACCTTTTTAAGTATTATATTGATATGGACGTGTGAGTATATATATACATATTTATAAAAATAATAAAATTTTCATATAAAATTCCAATCCGATTAATCCCGAGTAATCTCGAGTAATCCCGAGTAGTCGCTAGTCCCCACCTCACCGGCCGACTAGCGACTACCGAGTTCTCCAACCTTGAATAAATCAGCAATTCATATAAACAAAAGGTGATGAATAAATGAGGAAACAAAAAGATAGTCACCCACCTTACAAAAAACATCTACAAACATGCCCAAAAAATTAAACTCTTTAAACTTGAATATCAACTTATTAGCCCATAGGATTATAGCCTAATGACATCTTGGGGTGAGATAAGACTTAGGTACTATTAGGTCATGGGTTCGATTCTCACAAGGGAGGTTTTCCCATATTTATTGGGTTTACTCCTGAATTGGTGTATATGCATTATCGCATAGTGGAGATGGATATGATTGAGTATTCTGTTGGTGGCACGATGATACTTCAGTAATCCGTCAATGATCCAAATTTACCGTTAAAAAAGGATTTAAAAAAGATATAAGAAGAAACAGTACCTTTGATTACTAAGATGGATGGTGAACTAATGATGAAACGAAAAGACAGTCACCTACCTTTATAAGAGCATCTACAAAGTGAAGGTACCTAACAAAGATCGATAAATTTATGAGCACATTCCAATCTTTTAACTTTAATATAAACTTATTAAGTTTAAGAATCACCTTCACTTTTGTATGTGTATAGACAATGCGATCCAAATCAGCATGGGTGTAGCATAATTCGTGGACCCGTAAATATAGCATAACATAAGCTAAAAACAAGCGTTACTTTCAAAAGATTAAAATGAATGATGACACAAAAAGATAATCACCTTTAGCATCTTACCTACAACAAAAGATCAAAAAAGTTCATTAGCATCTCACAATCTTTTAACTCTAAATGTCTAACTTATTAAGTTTAATAATAATTACCTTTACTTCTATAGTGCGTATATATATATTTTTGAACGGCAAATTTGGATCACTGACGGACCACTGGAGTATCATCATGCCATCAGCAAAATCACCCGATCATATCATCCCCACTAGACTATAATGAATATAAACCAATTCAGGAGAGAACCTCATGGTCCCTAAACTTTATCACACCCTCAAGATGCCGCTAGGCTATAATGTCATGGGATATAGTGTGTATATGGTGAAATACAGATCAACATGTGTGTTGAATAACTTGCAGACCCATAGTATTGTATAAGGGTGAACGGGGTGGAAGCGGCAAGGGGTGTGACAAGCCTCTTTGCCGATCGGGGAACACCGCGCTAACATCTTTTGCCGCGCGGGGAGGCTAATTGCGGGGACTGTATGCCACATGCGGGGAGATGGATAGTGGGTTGATTATGACCGTTGGGAGAGGGGTAGTGGTGGGGTCCAGTATCTTTCAACCAATCATGTGTTGCTTTTTTAAATGATTTGAGGGAAACCACCACCTATGTTTTTTGGGCAAGAGAGGAGAATGAGAGGGGAAATGACATGACATATTGTGATTGGGTGGGTGAAATTTTCCCCCAAACTCATGAGGGGTGCACCCCTTACACCCTAACATATTAACATAAGCCAAAAACAAACTTTATTTTAAAAGATATAAATAAAAGTACCTTCGAAGACTAAATTGGGTCATAAAATATAAATGAATGAAAAAACAAGGATATAGGCATCCGCTTTTTACAAAAACCCAAAAATATTTATGAGCATATTACAATCTTTGAACTTAACATAACTATTTTAATACCCGTTCGGTGGACGGGTTACGCAAACAACGTAACAAACATAGATAATCTACATTAAGTGGACACAAATCTAAACAACATTACAAACAAAAGGACCAGTCTTTAATTTATAAAAGGTAAACGAATGTGAACAATTTACAACCATAAAACGATATAAAATAAAACTGATAGAGTGGTAAAACATGAAATTGTGTCATTTTAATGCAAAAGTAAATGGTAGGCAACATTGGGAGAAAGTGTAATAACATTCAAACATGGTTTACTGCCTCAACTTTTTCGGTTTTTGGATCGTCCTCTTTGACCTCAAAGGGGGTCTCTTTTCATCCTGTTTACTTGATGTATGGTGCCCATGTGTCAAATTTGGTGTAATTTTGGCATCATCTACTGGGGGACACTTTGAACTATCAGAGGCAACCTCGTGTTTCACATCAACAACCATCTGACACTAATGTACCAGAAGCCATTTAAAAAAAAAGTCAATAGGTATTAGAGATTTTCAAATCTTAAAGCTTGATCCATCTTAATTTTTTGAATCACTCTCACTTTTTCTACAATCATCTCATCCGTTTTGTTCATCATCTTTTTGGAAAGAAAACTAACATAAAAGGTAAAAATAAATGCATGATTTTATTTTAATTTATTATATAAAAATAATAGTATAAGAAACACATTTAAAAAAATTAATTAAAAATGTTTGTGCATACTCACATCATGCTTAATGGTTGGTAGAGAGGATAATAGTAGTATTTCCATAACACAAAAGCAATTGTATATCACATATCTCACAACAGCATCTCCCACTCACAAATAAATAAAAAATAAACAAAACTTATGGATCTTTGATATTTTTTTAGTATGCATCCAAACGTAATATGTAAAAAAATGAAATAGAAACTGTGATGGTACTCTTGACCATGTTTTTGTGGCTGCTTTTCTTTTTTATTCTTTTCGTTTTCATGGTTAAAGCATTTGAGACAGTTTGCCCCTCCAACCTCTTAACAACACGAGTAGTATACCCGTCCAGTGAGCGGGATTTTTAGTGTTGTAATGCCAAAAGTTTTTATTACATTAATGGTCAAATACGATGTACTATGGGCTTCAAGGAATAGAATATTTGCTAATGTTAACCATACACCTTGATCACATTAAAAGCATCCTAGCTCACGAGCCAAAAATTGTTCATAAATTTTTAACATATTATGTTAATAGCATTCAATCTATATTTAAAATGACAAGTATATGTATATGAGTGAAATTAACTAAACTTGTGACCAAAGTATATGTATATTCAAAAGGGGGTAGCGGCGCAGCTTGTTGCCCGCTTACCGGCTATCTTGGTGTAATTTGTTTGGCCTTATATATAAAAGTTTAATCCATTTGTATCTATTAAGGTAAAAAAAAAAAAAAAGTGGAACTCCTTTCTTGTAAGTACGATAAAGCATGTTTGAACAACAACAACCACCATTAAACACTATAGTATATGCATTAGGTACCGGGCTTTGCCTTACATACAAGTCTTCAATTTTCAGTGCTTCTATTAACCGACTGGACAGTTAAGCGATGAAAGAAAGCTGAAAGAAAATTAAACTTAGCATATTACCTCAGAAGAAATATATGATCAAATAAGAAAATTGGTATATTGTATTCTAACATATCAAGACAAAATGCACCTAAGACTGAAGGGAGTGGGGCGACCTTTAGAGGGGGCGTCTTGCGACACGTGGCGCCACGTCAGATCAGAGGATTTTGAGCAAAAAAGGGGGCGTGGTGTTTGGGGCAACTCAAGATGCCAAAGAAGGATGTGATTGGTTGTTTGAAAAGTTAAGGTTTTTTGATTGGTTGTTTGAAAAGTTGGTTTTGAAAAGTTGTTTGAAAAGTTGGTTTGGGGCGTTCTCTGGAAGACGGGCAGGCCAAAATTTTGAAGGAGGTTGCCATAGGGGGTGGTGTAGCAGGCGACTTGGGGGGCGACTTGGGGTGGGAGTCGCCCCACTCCCCATAGTCTAACTTTCAAACCAAATATTTTCAACTTTTCACTGTTTTGTTGGAATTTGAGATTTCTAGGACAAAAGTAGACATACTCCACATACACTAACTAAATAACATCAGGTACACTCTCAAATGTTCCCAAAGAATTCCACATACGAATCTTTATCACTAAGAATGTGGGATGTAGTCTGCAAGCACCTTCATATTAAAAAACACCATAAAATATGTTTCCTTGGATTTGTAGCCTAAAACAACAAAGAAAGTTGAATAACAATAAGATACCATGAATGCAATATATTTAATCAATCTTGTTGGTCACTTGAAAGGAACTGGGAACATGAGCCCTGCTTCTTCAGCTCATCTACACAAACAAATATGAATATGGATACGTATTCTGAGTTGAATTGTTGCATTTTCGCTTATATCAATGCAATGAAATAAAACAGAACTCTATGATACATTCTCCTTAATAAAGTAAATGATAGTATTCAACTATTACCGATATATAATGTTAAAAAATCAAATGATGATTCTAAGATTACTACAAAATACCATAGTTCTTTCATGCATAACTGAAAATCAAAATTATAATTTTTTTTGGAGATTTGTATGAGTTTAAAACCTCGACAACAACTATTTGGCCCACATAAGTATGAGCAACATGAACTTGTGCAAGTGAAGCGCTTGGTACTGGGAAAAGATCAAACTCGGAAAAAAAATCTGAAAACAAAGGGTATATATAAATGACAAGATTTACAAAAAAAACATGAAAATGATGTGATTAATGTACCTCTTTAGGGGACTCACCAATCTCTTTCTTCACAACTTGACACACTTGATCATATGTTTCAAAAAGGTTGAATTTTGATGAATTAATCTTCATCATCATTGATCTTCGTGCCAAGCCCCTTGAGTCCTTTTGCTGGGATCTCTGCAGCAATCACAAGCGAGTAAAGTTCTTCCTTAACATCCTCATCATGGTTCCTCTTTCTGGCAAGCCCAAACATCATCCTCACAAAATAGATTCTTGATACTATAATCAGATTAGCAATAAGTGCCTACAAGTGAATAAAACTCATATAGCTAAGAAAATGGGAATGAAAATGGCTACGCAAGCAACTGATCTCCAATGTTTCAAAACTCTACTGTGAATACCAAACCTCTACTGCAAATAAAAATCGAAAGAAATAACACCACGTGGGCAGAGTTCTCATATGATATTATTTCAGCAATGAAGTCATTTCCTTTAAAAATGGTACTACCACTTCCAAATGTTTAAGCCCATCATCATCAATTAAAACCCCCATGATATTTCTTTGTAACACGCCATTCTTATGACAATGTTCAAACCCTGAAAAATTAACCATTAGATGAAGCACTTGATCTGTAATATCATGTTCTAACTTCTATGTATTCAATCCTTCAAGCTTACAGAGAAGAAGATGGCAGTTTTTGAAGATTATGCTCGGATGCCAGAATTATACATAGCGATAAAATATGGCAGGGTCAAAATTCATACTTGTATTTTTCAGTAGCCCATGGTTGGAGAAATTGAACTTGAAGAGCTGCAAGTTTGTTTTCTTCATAAACAGCCAAGTTGAGTTCTTCTACTTTGGTCCACCAAATTAATGAGCATAGCACAGATACAAGAAAATAAATATTAACAGGTCAAAGGATTTAGTGCGGGAAAACACTCAAAATACATTAAGAAATAATAATCGAAAGTAATTACGTTCAAAGGAGAAAATGCAGAGGTTACCTTAAAATACTATATACCTCCATTATTGGATCATCATGTTCAGAGAAAGGTGTAATCACAAATATCAATAGGAAAAAAGAAATTAAATGGACAATATATGAACAATTATCATCAGCTAAAACCATAGAAATTGGGATTACTTCACTGACCTAATTTGCACATTGCCTTCTAGAACATCCATTCATCTTAATGATATTATCATACAACTCCTCTAACTCAGCAGTGTAATTAGGAGCATCTGACCCTATCAAACTCTTCAATCTCCCAACATTAAACCCTTTGTCACACAACAATCCAAAATAGCAGACGAGGGTAGGGAAATCGGGGGGGGGGGGGGGGGGGGGGGGGGGTCGTCGGAGAGGGTGGGGTGGTGACGTGAGGGAGGAAATAGGATGAGGGGTCTGCGAAATTTGAAAATGGGGAATTAGATGGGTTATTTAAGAGAAAAACGGACCGTTTCTAACTGCTCTTGAATAGGAAATAGGATGAGGGGTCTGCGAAATTTGAAATTAGGATTTCGAGTCTGGGCCAGTTTGTTTAAGTTTGTATTGGTTTTGGTTGTAGCTAAGTGTTTTCGAGTGGGCCAAGCCCAGCTCGAAAACCCACCCGGTTCTTTGTGTTTTCTAAACTATATAAACCAGTTTTCAATATGAAAACTGGTTACATGCTTGGAAGCAAGTCAAGAATAGCACATTGAGATCGGGTGTTCTTGTGACTTCAAGGTACCAGTCATAATAATACGAGTGCTTTTGAGGTTAGACTGTGTTTCTATTCTTTACTGTTTTATCATTATAACTGCGTGTGATTGTTCGTGATTAAATTGATTCTTCTACCCTTTCTACCGACTATACACGAGTGATTCCGCCACTACGTGTATAGATAACTGATATCACACTGTCAGATCCTATCTCAGGACCTAACAAACAAAAATTATAATTTACTCTAAATCTATAAATAAATTTGATAAAAATAACAATTGAAAAGTAGAAATAAAAAAGGTAAAAGAAAGAAAAGACAACATTACACATTTTATCCTTTATATTAACTGAAAAGTTAACACTAGTAATGTGCAAAAATTGAAGTGTAAGGATGGTAGATGCAATTTTAGATCAGAAATAACAGAATTTGCCAGTCACACAAAACGTAAAGGACGAAATTTGTAATTTACTCTCGACTAGATTGTATTGTATGTATTCATGTGGGGTGGAATGTGTAGGTAGCTTTTAGAAGACTTGCTGGGCTGGGCTTAGTTGCTGTTGGGCTGGATATTGAAAGACCAGACCCGGTTTGCTGACGTGGGTTAAACCCATATACATATTACCCGACCCGCCACAAAGAAACAAACCGCCTCGTCTCCGGTCTCCTCCTTTATTCAATTTGGGGATCGATCTTCAAAACAAACCCTAATTCGCTGTGATTACGCGTCGGCTCCGATATCAGGTATCATCAACCCACGCCATGAATTACATGATGATTGAATTAGGTATCAATTCAAACGTATCAACTGATTTCGTTTCACAGTAATCACAGATTTCAATGCACAATAGGTGTTTGATAAAATGCCTGAATGAAATCTATTAACTCTAGATTGAGATCGTTATATCTGCTATTAGCGAGTATTCTTAAGATTCACATACATGATTGAATGCGCAGATTAGGTTTCAAATCCATATTGGGGGGGGGGGGGGGGGGGGGGGTTATTGCACGGACCTCCCGGCCGCTGGAGTGATCCCACTCCACAAGCTAGCAACGTCCCAATGCTGCCTGGCGGTTAATACCCCATCCCGAGCTGAGTCCGTTTCCCTCTGGGAAGAAGGTGGCAGAATACCCCCTGCCTGGACCCGAACCCGGGTCTCTGTGAAGAGTAGAGGTGGGACTGGCCAACTGGGACACCCCAGTTGGTTGTTTCAAATCTATATTGTTGCTTGTATTTGACAGATGTTAATATTCAATGCACAATAGGTGTTTGATAAAATGCTTGAATGAAATCCATCAACTCTAGGTTGAGATTTTTATATTTGCTGTTATCCAGCCAGTAATTCACATGATTGAATGCTCATATTAGGTTTCAATTCAAACGTATTCGTTTCACGCTCTAAAATCGAATCCATATTGCTGCTTGTATTTAACAGATGTTATTATTCAATGCACAATAGGTGTTTGATGAAATGCCTGAATGAAATCCATCAACTCTGGGTTGAGATTGTTATATCTGCTGTTATCCAGCCAGTATTCTTAACATTCACATACATGATTGAATGCTCAAATTAGGTTTCAATTCAAACGTATTCGTTTCGCACTCTAAAATCGAATCGATCGATATTGCTTACTTTCTGGCGTTTGATCTATCTCATGCTGCACAATAGATGTTTGATAAAATGCTTGAATGAAATCAACTCTAGGTTGAGATTGTCATATCTGCTATTAGCCGGTATTCTTAAGATTCACATACTTAATTGAATGCTCAAATTAGGTTTCAATTCAAAGGTGTTCGTTTCACACTCTAAAATCGAATCGATCGATATTGCTTGTTTTCCTTCATATGATCTATCTCATGCTGCACAATAGATGTTTGATAAAATGCCTTTAGGTTGAGATTGTTATATCTGCTATTATCCAGCCAGTAATTCACATGATTAAATGCTCAAGTTTGGTTTCAATTTAAACGTATCGCTCTAAAATCGAATCCATATTGCTGCTTGTATTTAACTGATGTTATTCAATTCACAAAAGATGTTTGGTAAAAACCGTAAAATGCCTGAATGAAATCAGCTCTAGGTTAGTAGGTTGAGATTGTTATATCTGCTTGCTTTTTGAGACTTGATGACCTCTCTTTTTTAAATCTTTGCTAGATTCATGAGCTTATGCCTATGCTGCTTTCGTCTTCCTACTAATTTATTTTCATTCAACAGTCATATTTCAAAGATCTTAACTGTACCTTTTGCTCTATGCAGTGTCACTTTTGAAGCAGAAAGTGTTGCCTGCAGAAGACGATTCGGATGGTCAAAGGTCCCCCACCCCTGCATCAATCGAGGTCGTAATTCCTCCCCCCGACATCAAAAGAGCGGTGGACGGTGCCGCGAGGTTTGTCGCATCAATCAGGCCTAAGTATGAGAAAGCAATCATTGCTGAGAATGCTGCACTGCCCAAATATAGTTTTCTGAACGTTGCAGATCCGTATCATGCCTATTACCGGCAACAGGTGTCTGAGCTTCGTTTTCAATATGGGCCCAAAGGGCGGTCGAGAGAAAGTGTGAGTGGTCACGAGGCCATCGTTAGTGAACGGTTGAGGGAGCTGGAGAAGAGGTTTGAAGAAAGGCTCGAGGAGGAGCCTGATACCACGATTGCGTCACCGCTTACTGGTGAATTGATTCTGGTCCACAAGTTGTCTCAACATATGGAAGACCCCGAGTATAAACAGCAAAAGGAGAGACTGTTTGCCAAGATTAGCGAGACTACGCATGCCCAAGATGACGAGATTTTCGCAAGCATTGTTCGCCTTGCTCGGATACGTCCTGATATTTTTGGGACCAAAGAGGAAGAGTTTGTAAATTCAGTCAATGAAGAGATTCAACGCACTCTGCTGAATTGGGAATTCGATGTGGTTCCATACTCGCCTCCGCCTAACATGAGGGATGATGCTAATCTGCCACAGCATGGCGTGCCTGAAGAACCTGAACCAAAGAGGCAGCGGCTTCTCCGCGAGGGTCCGTCCTTGGCTCAACTTCCGGTAAGCAAGCTTAATTGCTTTAATCTTTTGTAGAGTTAATTACACGGCTGGTACATGAGGCTCTCATATCCTGCAAGTATGATCCTCATATTTCTATATTTACACCATTGGTCCTGGTGGTTGTAAATTTTAACACGGGTGGTCCTGGTGATTGTAAACTTTAACACGGGTGGTCCTTGTGGTTACCAAATGTAACAATGGTCGTCCCTAGAGGTTGTAGACTTTAACACGAGTGGTCCTTGTTGAAATCCAACTCTAGGGACCACCCGTGTTACGTTTGGTAACCACAAGGACTGCCCGTGTTAAAGTTTACAACCGCTAGGACCAATGGTGTAAATATTAAACTTTGGGGATCAAACTTGCAGGATATGCAAACCTCAGGGACCAACGGTGTAATTAACTCTTTTTTGTATATCTATCTGCTTTAAGATTCGCGCCTTAATTGGTGTGGGTTGCGACAGTAACCTGATGAGGAAGGGCAAACATTTGGGGAGTGGTGGGCTGAGAGTGTTAGAAAGAGAGAACTGAGGCTGGAAAGGTTGAGGTGCATGATGCAATTAGACACAAGCTGAAACCGAGTGGGAAGTGCTGTCTCTGTTGTGCTGACCACCGCAACATTGCATTGGATTGTCAAGTAAGGAGTGCTGCTTATACATACTAACTAGCCTAGTTTACTCTTTCTTTTTTTGTGCTTTTTCAGGTTGTATGTATACTTGAAAGCCTTAAACATTTGATCGGCTTTTAGATCTTTTAAGTTTCAACATAACCGGACTTGTTCTATACGGAGCCTGCACCACAAAATTAAAACAAACTTGTAGACAGTGTTGTAAAAATCGCTAGGCGATGGAGTGGGGACTAGGATTAATCGCGGCTAGTCGGGGACTAGTCGGGATTAATCGGATCGGAGTTTTATATGTATTTTTACATATTTAAATATATATATATATACACACATTTTTATATGTAATTTTTATAAAAATGTTTAGTTATAAATATTTTATACACATTTTTGGTCAAAAATCAAAAGTTTTAGCCGGAATTTTCATGATTTTGCCGGAATTTTAAAAGATTTCGACAAGTTCGTCGGAATCTGACCGAAATGTAAAAATTTGGCTGATATTTCCCGCCTAGGCCCGATTTTTTGCGTAATGTGGACATTTACCCACTCATCTCACTCATATATTTCGTCAGAGTTATTGAATAGGAGTGTCTCTAACCACCCCAATCTCTCAAAAACAAAATCACCTTAACTGCAATTTTCATAAAGCTGATTTTTGTCTAGCAACACTGTAGGTGTACCATCTCTTTAAGAGAGAGTTATCAACCATGTATGAATATGATGATCAAGCAATCCACAATCTGTGTTTGCACTTATAGTTTCTACAAAAAAAACGGGTTCCAATGACACGTCCTCCTGCTCGAAAATCGTTTTATTTCGAGCGACCCATATTCACCAAATTGTCATTAGAATCACAGCGTAAAATACCTTCTACTTCCTCCAAACTGGCAATTACCACAGCAACACAGGAGTCAAGACAATTAGTTTTTAGGGTATACGGAGTACCCTTTCCTTCGGGTACTCCTGAAGGGTACTCCAATTAGGGTATGTAGCCGAGCGGGTACTTGTGCCGCCAACATTTCGAGGAGCTTGTTCGGGTATCAAACCAAAACCGAATAGGTTCCAGGAGCCCGATTCGGGTGTGGGATGTGTGTGTTGGTTTGTGTGTATTTTGGTGTTTAGGGTAGTTTGAGGTATTAGGGTAGGTGCCGCCATCAATTAGGGTACTTTAGAGTGAATTAGGGTACTTGACATGTGGCAAAATCTGATTGGCCAGTCCAATTAGGATACTCTAAGTGAATGGCACTCTCTTCACCTTATAGTAAACTTGAGTCCAAATAAAAAAAAAGTTTTATGTTTTTATTTAGGGTTAGTTTGAAAAGGTGACATGTCCATTTGCAAAGGGTTATACTTTTCATTCAACAATACAAGTGGGCACTAGGGTGACCAACATTTATTCAATACATGTAGTTTTTAATTTTTTATTAAAACCTTGAGAGTCCAAAATAAAAAAAAAAAACAAAATATTGATAAAAACCAAAGAGTAGTAGGGATAAACTGAATTCTCATTGTTTCATTACAATATATAGATAAACAAAACTGTAAACCCTAAAGCCCATAAGTAATGGGTTGGGCCTAAAATGTCTGGTTTATAACACTCCCCCTCAGACATTTAGAATTACACACAGTTTAACAACATACTTCAGGATGATGTTAAATAGGTACTTCAGGACCTGAATAAATAAACTGATACTACTGGATCAGCTATGCTGCCTCATTAAAAACCTTACTAAGAAAACCCAGTGTGACAAAACTTAGTTAAGGGAAAAAGAGTACATCGTGCATAATTCTCCCCCTGGATTCAACAAACATCTTTCAATCTACGAAGACCGATCTTGTGTGATAGCTGCTCGAAACTGCTTCTGGGTAAAGATTTCGTGAACAGGTCAGCTAGATTTTTGCTTGACTTAATCTGGCGAACATCAATTTCCCCTTCCTTTTGCAAGTCATATGTTGAGAAAAATTTTGGTGAGATGTGCTTTGTTCGATCACCCTTGATATAACCTTCTCTGATCTGAGCTATGCAAGTAGCATTGTCTTCATAAATAATTGTCGGCTCCTTCTTGATTTGTTCTAATCTGCATGTTTCTTGTATGTGATTAATCACTGATCTCAACCACACGCATTCTCGACCAGCATCATATAGTGCTATCAATTCGGCATGGTTTGATGATGTTCCTGTAAGTGTTTGCTTAGTTGACTTCCAAGAAATTGCTGTGCCACCGTATGTGAATACGTAACCTGTCTGAGATTTTGCTTTGTGAGGATCTGATAGATATCCGGCATCAGCATACCCAACAAGCTAGGACTTTTGATCTTTCTGATAGAAAAGACCTAAGTCTTGTGTCCCGCAAATATACCGGAATATATGTTTTACACCATTCCAGTGTCTACGTGTTGGATTCGAACTGTATCTCGCTAGCACATGTACTGCAAATGCAATGTCAGGTCTTGTATTATTTGCGAGACACATAAGGGCACCGATCGCGCTTAAGTATGGTACTTCTGGACCAAGTACTTCTTCGCCTTCTTCTTAAGGGCGATAAGGATCCTTGTGTGGATCTAGCAGTCGGACAACCATAGGTACGCTAAACGGATGTGCTTTGTCCATATTGAAACGTACTAACATCTTCTGGATGTAGTTTGATTGATGGACAAATGTGCCATTGCACAGATATTCAAATTGTAGTCCGATACATAATTTCGTCATACCTAGATCTTTCATTTCAAATTCCTTCTTTAAGAACTGAGCAGCTTTCTCTATCTCTTCAGGAGATCCGATGATGTTGATATCGTCAACATAGACTGCTATTATAGTGAAATTTGAGAGTGATCGTTTTATAAAGACACATGGACTGATTACATTAGACTTGTATCCTTCCTTTTCGAGATATTCACTAAGTCGATTGTACCACATACGACGAGATTGTTTGAGACCATATAAAGATCTCTGGAGCTTTATAGAACACATATCTCGAGGTGTTGATTTTAATGCTTCAGGCAATTTTAATCCTTTAGGGATTTTCATGTAGATGTGATTTTCAAGTGTCCCGTATAAGTATGCGGTGACGACATCCATTAGTCTCATATGAAGTCCTTCAGAGATTGTGAGGCCGATTAGGAACCTAAGGGTTATCGCATCCACTACAGGGGAATACGTTTCCTCATAATCAACTCCTGGGATTTGGGAAAACCCTTGTGCTACAAGTCGAGCCTTATATCGTACAATCTCATTCTTTTCATTTCTCTTTATTGCAAACACCCATTTATAACCTACTGGTTTGACGTCTATGGGCGTTGAAACTACAGGTCCGAAAACATGTCGCTTTTCGAGCGAATTCAATTCGGCGTTTATGGCTTCTTGCCATCTTGGCCAATCTTTTCTGTGCATGCACTCTTCTAAAGTTTTAGGTACGTAATCATTTTCATTGATTACATCCGTTGCTATAGCATATGCGAATATATCATCAACACGTGTTTTATTCCGGTTCCACATTGTACTATCTTGTACATAATTAATAGAGATCTCATTTTCGTTCGGTATCGGTGTTACTTCTGAAACTTCATTTTCCTCTGGAATTATAGTTGTCTCTTCTGGGACATTTACCTCTACTGGGGTTTCATTTCTAATCTTTTGTGAGTTTTCACCAACTGCGTTACTTTGCTCTTTTCGCTTTCGTGGGTTTTTGTCTTTGGAACCGATTGGTCTCCCACGCTTTCGTTGTATAGTAATCACTTCTGGGATTACTTCGATTCGAGCAGGTGCATTTGATGCTGGTACATGTGACCTTGTCACTCTATTCGTGTCTGTGAATGCATCTGGTAATTCATTCGCTATTCTTTGCAAATGTATGATCTTTTGGACTTCATATTCACATTGACCACTTCGGGGGTCAAGATTTGATAGCAATGATGTATTCCACGTTATTTCTTGTGTTACCAGTCTTTCTTTGTTTTAAATGCATGAATCTCTCCTTTTAGATAAAAATGTCGAACTTATCAAAGCTTGAATTCACCGCACTTGACATCTCGGGTAACAACTACCTCCCTTGGACTCTTGATCCTAAAATTCATTTGACGGCAAATAATTTGGGGAGACAATTATTGATGGTAATCAAACTTCACCTCAAGATAAAGCGAAAGCTATGATATTCCTCCGCCATCATCTTCACGAAGATCTAAAGCGGGAATATCTAACTGTTGAGAACCCCCTTGAATTATGGACAAACATCAAAGAACGTTTTGACCACCAGAAGTTGGTCTTACTCCCCAAAGCCCGCTATGAACGGCTTCATTTACGACTACAGGATTTTAAGACTGTCAGTGAGTATAATTCTGCCTTATTCCTCATTACCTTTGAGTTAAAATTATGTAGTGAAAAATAACCGATGAAGAATACTTAAAAAAAAAATTCTCAACGTTCCATGCCTCAAATATGCTCCTGTCGCAGCAATATAGGGAACGCCAATTTACTAAATATTTCGAACTGATATCATGTGTAAGGCCCGTATTTGGTTCTAATAAAATGACGACCAAAGGACACTAGAAACATAAACTTTTTAAAAGCGTCCAAACTCTTCGCAATTTATCGTAAAGATATTAATAACATTTGTGCACTAATTTTAACAAAATTTGGGCATGACCCGTCCGTAAGACGAGTGTATCCCTGTTTTAACCATCATCAAACAAACAAGTTTACGACCCGTTCGACTAGACACGACTAAAAACCATGCATCAAGTGTTAAAAGTGTAACTACTAACAATATTATACTAAAATAAGCATTTGACCCAAATCATTAATACGTAATAGCGGAAGCGCTTGATGATCATAAGGTGTGCATATGCTCGCTCCAAATTGCCAAGTCGCCTAAATTGAGGATTCACCTACATTCGACATAACAAACAAGTTAGAATTTCGACACTAACAATTCTAGGCAATAAACCCATTCGTTTCTTTCACGGATTAACATCATTCATTTACCTTGCTAACCGTTAAACGGTTCCTTACATGCTTGCCTCAAAATAGAGGCTAAGCATACTTTACTTAACATACCCGTTAAGAACGGATACTGGCATCATTACATCACCTTCATTCGATTTGTTCATAACGAACAATCATAGGCATTACATACTTACATCATACTCCGATCCAAGAAAGACGGATCAAGTAGACTTTCGTCAATTACATACTTAACTTCCCATACCCGGTTCAACTAAAAGAACCGAATATGATGCGTTATCTTTCGTACTTTAATCATTCCTCACAATCCGTTTATGACGGATTTTACCTTTACTTTCAACGACTATAGAATTCAATTCTCGCAACTTTGACATAACAAAACATAATACAATTAAAATTTATTATACATATGACAACATCATAATATAGAAATGTGGTCTACACTACCGTACCTCGATCTTGTGAGTCTCCCGCTTTCTTAGTGTTCGAGCCTTCTTCTTTCACGCCTACATTGAACGCAATCATTCATTTAGCCCAACACTTTCATTTCATCCTTTACACAAATTTCTCATTTTCAAGTGACAACATTATCACCAATTTTTCAGAATTTCACACATTTATTATCTTAAGCATTTCATCAAACACTTGGTGTGCGTCACATTAAATAAGCATAATGTACAAGTTTTCAAAGCATGACCTTACTAGTTTATCTTATACATCATTGATAATCAATCAAGTTCATACAATTCTTTTATTCCACATCAATTTATCTATCATTCATGTATTACAAGCAAGATCATATATCAAGATTACACATAATTACTTCTACTTGATCATCCTTTCATGCTAATTTTTCATCAAGTGGGTTTATACAATTATCTTTCAATTGACCAAAATCAAGCATAAATTCTGCCATTATTCTTACCCTACACCTTAATCCTAACTTAACTTCACGATTTTTATGCCATGCATTCATGCTTGGGTTAATACCAACTTCCTACAATTTGACAATTCATAAAATTGAACTTACCACTTCGAAGAACAGGTGTAGGAGCTTATAATTTGCTGATTATGCTTTCGATTTCCTTAAGATTTATATTGAATCTTGTGAATTTTGTAAAGCTAGGGTTTTCCCCCTTGCTCCTCTCCTGTCGATCGACCAGAACCCACACACCCTCTATGTGTGGGTTTAATTAAAATCTTGTTTTTATTAATTGAAGTTTTGACATATTACATCTTTAGTCCCTCATGTTCATTCCTCTTTTTAATATAAACATCATCCATTTGTTAATACAACTTGCATCTAGTAAACGTTTTGGGGTGTTACATCATGTCTTCTGGTCGTGGAGCAAACCAACAAGCTCCTACTACAAAACCATCAATCGCGACCCGCCGGTGCAAGCCCATTCCCTGAAGCGAATGTGGCCAATTCTCAAAGCGGACGAGGTAGAGGTAGAGGCCGCGGCCCCAGCAGAGGTCGTGGTCGAGGACGGGGATATACATGGCATCGAGAGTCCCAGAACACTAAAAAAATAGCGGTGGTGAATCGAGTCGACATAATACGGGGCGACCTTCAAACGGGAAAAGTAGCGGGAACCAAAGCAACATTTGTTATAAATGTGGGATGTCAAATCATTGGTCCCGCACATGTCACACCCCTAAACACCTCATTGAGGCATATCAACACATTTGTTATAAACTCTTGCAATGTTTCATTTTACTTCTTTGAATTAACTTTTATTTATTTTTATTTCCAGAAGAAATATGTATACTAGCTCCAGTAGAGCTATTATTGGTGATGAATGTCTGGCAGATAGCGGTAGTACTAACACTATTCTCAAAGATATAAAATTTTTCTCTGAGTTGTCTCCAGCAGAGACATCGATTAGTACTATATATGGTGTCAGTAACCTTATAGAAGGCTCCGACAAAGCACAAATAACATTATCTTCGGGTACCCAATTAACTATTGATAATGCATTATATTCTAGTAAATCCCGAAGAAATTTACTCAGCTTTAAAGATATTCGAAAAAACGGTTACCACCTAAAAACAATATCTGAAAATAATATTGAATATCTTCAAATTACTTCAAACGAAAATGGCAAAGAAACAATTGTTGAACAATTAGAAGCCTTATCCTATGGATTATATTGTACTAATATCAATCCTATCGAATCATATATGGTGAGTAACCAAAAGCTATTAGATAAAGACACATTTAATATATGGCATGACCGTCTAGGTCACCCTGGTAGCATAATGATGAGACAAATAATTAAAAGTGCAACCGGGCACCCTCTCAAAAACTTAAAAGTTTTGCTACCACAAGACTTATCATGTGCAGGATGCTCTCTGGGCAAACTTATAACTCGACCCTCACACACTAAATTGATACATGAAATCCCATCATTTTTAGAAAGAATCCAAGAGGATATTTGTGGGCCTATTCATCCTCCGTGTGGACCATTCCGCTATTTCTTGGTCTTAATAGACGCATCCTCAAAGTGGTCACATGTGAGTCTTTTAGCTACTCGAAATGTAGCATTTGCCCGACTTTTAGCTCAAATCATACAATTGAGAGCCAATTTCCCCGATAATCAAATTAGAAACATCCGGATGGATAATGCAGGAGAATTCACATCTCAAGCTTTTAATGACTATTGTATGTCAATTGGGATCAATGTTGAACATTCAGTACCTCATGTTCACACACAAAACGGTTTAGCAGAATCTCTAATTAAACGATTACAAATAATCGTTAGACCACTCTTAATGAGATGTAAATTACCATCTTCTGCGTGGGGTCATGCTATTTTGCATGCTGCTGCACTGATTAGATTGAGACCAACTGCTGATCATGAATACTCCCCATTGCAACTGGTCTCCGGACGAGAACCAAGTTTGTCCCACCTTAGAATTTTTGGTTGTGTGGTATATGTACCAATACTGCCACCACAACGTACTACAATGGGACCCCAAAGAAGACTGGGAATCTATATTGGTTTTAACTCCCCGTCCATAATTAAATATTTAGAACCAATGACGGGAGACATGTTTACAGCACGGTATGCTGACTATTATTTTGATGAAACAATGTTCCCAGTCTTAGGGGGAGATAAGAACAAAGAAAGACTGGTAACACAAGAAATAACGTGGAATACATCATTGCTATGTGTGACGGTAGGAACCATCGTGTGTTTGAAAAAAAACTAATTTAATTGTATTTGATTCCGTGATTATTGATTTCGATTCTGGATTGCCGGAGATTTAAGAACTGTTTTTCGTTTTGGTCCTAATACACAAAAACAGAAAGTTAAAAAAAAATGCAGAAAAATTGATAATGTACCCGGATTTGATGAACGACAATTATCTGAATCCAAGCTGGTAAATTCCCTGATGAATAGAGCGATCGTGCTGATAACGTGATAAAACCCAAAGAGTAATAGGGATAAACTGAATTCTCATTGTTTCATTACAATATATAGATAAACAAAACTGTAAACCCTAAAGCCCATAAGTAATGGGTTGGGCCTAAAATGTCTGATTTATAACAAATATAAAATTATTATGGTTTTATTTGGGGTTTGTTTGAAAAGGTTACATGTCAATTTGCAAATTAAGGGTACAAACAATTTAACACTTTTCATTCAATAGGTTTCCATTTTGGATAATAAAATTACTATATATTTTTGTTTCGACTCTAAATATACATGTTCCTCCCTAGCTAGAAGGAATATCTTGATCCGTCACTAGTTTGCAAATTATGTGAGCTCGAGGAAGAAACCGTGGAACCTTTACTCATCACAATCAGCACGGTTCGTTGCGGTACCGGAATATATAGTAATGACACACACTTTATCTTATGATACTTAAAAAATACTCATGATGAATACAACTACGTTTTCAGAAAGAAATTATACTGGAATATTCGCCAAAATACTTAAAAGAGAGTCACGCACTACGTTTTTTTAAAAGCAACACACAAAAGTTATTAAGGAAACAGAGTTACTAGAAAGTTAAGGGTGAAAACATAAATTCTATATAGATGAGGGGTTGAAATGGCAAAAAAGTATGTCACAAAAATGAGGCTATGTGTATGATTATTATTCCCAAAATTAGTGTTTAATATATAACGAGAAAATTAGCCCGCGTCCCGTGGCGGGCGTTTGAACTTAAATTATAAATTATTGAGTCGGTGACATTAAAACGATTGACATTAACATGATTAGGCTTAAAAGAAACATGGTTTGCTACATAAAACAAACACATGAAATTACGATGAGTTGTTGTGGACATCGAAGTTATATAACAACACCGATGTTTTTTTAGTCAGTGTTGGTCTTATTTTTTCACGGTAGCAACACGTTATAGTTAGTAGATATAACTCACAGTATCTAAAAAGCACTATATTGTGAATACAACACTGGTTTTACCCACACACCGTCTTGTCTTTGGGCGGTTGTTCACGGGCTTCTGCCTTAATGGGGTTTTATGTAGGGATTGGTGCGTAGGCCTGGTCACAACATGTTCAGCTAAGATGCATGGGGGATCCCGCCCTCGGATGGTGACCCGGGGTGGTTTGCTTTGTCTTTCTAAAAAAAAGTTAACCAACAATAGATAAACACAAAAATAAACTTAGGAGTTGACATAAGTTACAAAAATACCACTAGCACGAATAACAATGCCGGTTCAGATAAAACCCATGCCGAAACGATGGTTTTCATTAATTGTCTGTTCGGTTCAACACAGTACAACAATGGTAACCGAACTCGTCGCAACTTAAGTTTGGTCATTATCGCTATCGGAGACCGATAAAGTGAATCCCGATACTGGTCCTAATTATACCAACGCAGACAACGATGATGTTTGCTCATAGTGGTTTCAGTTCAACATAGGACCGTAATGGTAACCAATACTGGCAACGATATTTTCACTCGTAATCGGTTTGATTCAACATGGTACCACAAGGGCAACTGTACTCGCTATATATATATAGGTAGAGGTTCCTGTAAAAAAGGGTTTTTTGTGAGAAAGGTAAGAAAGAATCTACACCATTAGATCTTTGATCTAATGGTTGAGATTATAATGGCAAAATTGTAAATAATGTTTACTATTAAACATTTTAATTTTCTAGATTAAGGGTATATAGGTAAATTTAACATTTTTAAATTAAGAAACTAACATTAATGCACATGTAACTTCCCCCCGTCTTTTTTAAACGTCATTAACTTTTTATACGTAACTTTTTTTTTAAATTACACCATAATAACGAGCGTTTTTTAATCTTTAATATGAGTACCATATTGCTATATTTATATAGAGAAGAAAATATGTTTCGATCAGATGTTTAGTCCATAAATGGTGTTATATACTTACTGAATGATGTTATATACTTACTGAATGGTGTTATATACTTGCTGAATGGTGTTATATACTTACTGAATGTTGTTAATATGTTATATACTTGCTGAATAGTGTTATATACTTGTTGAATGGTGTTATATACTTACTGAATGGTGTTATATATTTGCTGAATGGTGTTATATACTTACTGAATGGTGTTAATCTGTTATATACTTGCTGAATGGTGTTATATACTTGCTGAATGGTGTTATATATTTGCTGAATGGTGTTATATACTACTGAATGGTGTTAATCTGTTATATACTTGCTGAATGGTGTTATATACTTACTGAATGATGTTATACTTACTGAATGGTGTTAATCTGTTATATATTTGCTGAATGGTGTTATATACTTGCTTAATGGTGTTATATACTTACTGAATGGTGTTATATATTTGCTGAATGGTATTATATACTTGCTGAATGGTGTTATATACTTACTGAATGGTGTTAATCTGTTATATACTTGCTGAATGGTGTTATATACTTACTGAATGGTGTTATATACTTGCTGAATGATGTTATATACTTACTGAATGGTGTTATATACCTGCTGAATGGTGTTATATACTTGCTGAATGGTGTTTATAGAGATCTTTTAAAAAAATTACAGTTCCTATAATTAAGGTGGCGGTTATGGAAAGTTTTTAATTAATTGAATTAATGATAAAATTACTTTTTTACCCTTTTGAATTAGTTTAGATTTAGGACACATGTCATCTCTACAATATTTCTCACCTTTCTCACACTTTTAACCTTTTTTACAATAACCTTACCCTATAAATATATAGGGGAGGGATCCGCTACAAAGGCCCAGAAGTATAAAAAATGTAAAAAGGAAACAAAAAACGTCATAACTTCCTCAAACGAACCCCGATTGACCTCATCTCAGGGGCGTTGGAACCGTCTCGTCAAACCCAACCAAGAACATAACCCCAACCCCCACTCAACCAAAAATGCTAAAACCCCAAAAACAAAAAAAAAACACCAAAATACACCCTAAAACACTATACCCCCTAAGGTTAAAAACTAAACCCTAAAAACTAAGATTATAGAGCTCAATGAGACAGTTTGAATGAGTGAACTTGGAGTTCAAACGCTCTGTTTATGAACGTTTTAAGATCCCTTTTACACCTTTTAAAGTTTTTTTTCCTTTTTAGTCTAACCTTATACTATATATATATATATATATATATATATATATATATATATATAGTGTGGGGTTCATTGGGGAACCCCAAAAAAGTGGGGAACACCCTTGGATTATGTTAATCAAGGGCTGAGATTATAGATTAAATTTTTTAAGTCTAAAAAACGCGGAGGGGCATTATTGTCATTTTGAAAAGTTTCAATTAGGTCGTTCTCATCTCCTCCACCGTCCCTTTCACCTCTGCCTTCCCCACCGCCGCCGCCACCACCTCTTACCGCCGCCACCACCTCTCGCCGCCGTCCGTCCGTCCTTCATGTTTTCTGTTCAAATACATATGCTGTGTGTATTTAAAACCTGATCTGCACCACAGAAATCACGATCTGTATAGCCATAACAATTACACAACGAAGGATTATGCTCTTTGTGAATATCGCCTGTGAATCGGTGAGGTTCATTCTACACTTGATCTTGCTCGTTTTAGTTTTAATATTGATTTCAAATTACCTTATCTGGATTTTGTAGTTTATAACGAATTCATCATAATTCTGATTGAATATCCATTGAGTTTTCTAGTTAATAAGCATTCATAGTTGTTTTACGTGAATTGCCAATTTGTTTTATGTAAAAACTTTTTTTAACATGTTAAATTATGTCAAAATGAGTTTTAGTGATGCAGATTCTATATCTTACTTTGTCTTATTTAAAAACTTTTTTTTAACATGTTAAATTTTGTCAAATGAATTTTAGGTCTTGATTTTGTGTTGTGTTTAGGTCAAATTGTTTGAGATTATTTGAGTTTAAGGTAATTTCGCATCATGTGCATACGCCTGCCAAGTGTTTGATAAATTGCCTTAATGAGCAGCTTTAGCAATTAAACTTTAATTAATTGTTCTTGGCTACTTGTTGGTTAAAGTGCTTCATAATGTTGTTTATATTTACTGATTCTCACATGATCGTAATACTATATATAGACCTATAGGTATGTGATCACAGACTGCATTCATGTCACATGTTTTAATGCTTGTTCTACATTTGTCATGTCACATGTTTTATGCGTGTTCCCTAGTTAGTGTAATAGGTCTGTGTTAATCTTGATTGAAGGCTTAGTACTTATAAGCTTTATAGAAACCTTTACTTAGTTTGTGTCTGTTTATGTTAATGTTGGCTCATCTATCTCTCTCCGGTCACCAGTAGCCAGCTTGATGAACTCGCTGCGGAAACCGCCCATGCGATGACTGCTAATAGTGTATGTTTTAGGTAAAAATCCTAAAAGTTACAATTGTTTATTTCTGGTTGTTTTCTACACCTCGATGATCTGCGATTCTGCATGTCGATGATGCGATGCCGAGAAGTTTTGGAAGTTTATTGAATTGAAAGTGTAAATATTGAATTTTACTTTTGAATTGGATGTTAATTTCAAGTAACTGAAAGAAACAGAAATTAGGAACTATTGGATCTTAATGAACCAATTTTCAGGATATTATACAGATACAATGTGCTAAGACCTTTTCTTTTTGAGGGGCTGCATATATTTTAGGTATTTTCTAGATTGTGTGAGCAAATTGGTCTCAAATGGAAGATATTTATTTCTATGAATTGGCTGGTTTTGTACGAGAGTTATACTTGTCACAATCTGAATATACTATACACGAATGCCAACATGTATGATCCTGCAGTTTGAAAAAAAACTATAGATTCTAGATGTTTGTAAAAATATGCAAATTTATTTTCAATATGGGAATCTTTAGCTTCAGTTTATAATGCCAATACAGATTTCAACTGTGTTTGATACGCTAGTTGTTTATCTAGTCTGTTTTCTGTGAAGAACTTAACTACGCTTGGTTATATCATAACCACATTATGTAATAATAACTGTTTGCAAATGATTTGAAACAGGTGGTTTGCAGTTCTGATTCGCTAAAATGGGAGCTGGTTTTAGAGTCCTACATCTGGTGAGACCATTTCTCTCGTTTCTACCAGAAGTCCAAAGTGCCGACAGAAAGGTTCCCTTCAGAGAAAAGGTCATATACATTGTGATCTCTCTTTTCATCTTTCTGGTTTTGCAGTCAGCTTCCCCTGTATGGCATTCATTCGACAACCGGTGCAGACCCTTTTTACTGGATGCGTGTGATCCTAGCTTCAAACCGTGGAACTGTCATGGAACTCGGTATCACCCCCATTGTGACTTCTGGACTGGTCATGCAGCTGTTAGCTGGGTCGAAAATCATTGAAGTTGACAACAATGTTCGTGAGGATCGCGCACTCTTGTAAACAACTAAACATCTACTTTCCGACCCAGTATATAATTTTTTTGGGTGACTTACAGTTTTCATCCTTTATGTTTATACTAAATTTAAGTGGATATCCTTTACCTTTAAAAATGTTAGGAATCATCCTTTACGTTCTAAAAGCCTTGCACGGTTTGCCCTTTGACACTAACCCAGTTAAAACTTTTAGTTAAGATTGGGCAGTTTAGTCATTTTATTCATTTATTTAAAAAAGTATATCAAAATAAAACAAAAAGAGTAAAAAAATAAGAGATATAAACACCCCTTCTCTCTCTAAACACCATAAAAAAGACTAAACTACCCTTATATTATCATACTTAACTGAAAGTTTTAACTGAGTTAGTGTCAAAGGACAGACCGTGCACGGTTTTTAAAACGTAAAGGACGATTCCTGACATTTTTAAAGTCTTATTTTCTTTCTTTTTTTCTTATGAAAAAAATGAATTTATGTTACAGATGGAGAAAAGTACCGTGCTTTTTAGGCCAAAATTAATTGTAGCCGGTGCAAGTGCCTATGCTCTAGTATATGATTATGCTCGCATGCACAAGGTAAATCTTTTTGTTTTAATGTAAAATGTCTATTCTAGCTTCAAGATAGCACAGTTTGTTAGGAATTTAATCATGGCCAACATAGTTCTTCTCATCTATAATATGTTATACTGCGGTGTTGTCTCATATATGTTTGGGTTTTCAACCATAGCATCTCACTTTCCTTTTTTCTCCCTTTTCACGGGTTTGTGACAAACAAAAAGCTATTATATTAGCTGACATGGCACACATCAGTGGGTTGGTTGCTGCTGGTGTTGTACTGTCATCTTTTGAATATGCAGATGTTGTGACAACCACAACACACAAGTCACTGCATGGGCCACGTGGAGCAATGATCTTTTTCAGGA
This sequence comes from Helianthus tuberosus, assembly GCA_030545235.1. Lineage (NCBI taxonomy): Eukaryota > Viridiplantae > Streptophyta > Magnoliopsida > Asterales > Asteraceae > Helianthus > Helianthus tuberosus. Next base: position 20,288,945 of record CM060385.1, on the reverse strand, counting down.
AGGGGCTAAAAGAGATCAACAAGAAAAGCAAAGAAGTGAGTCTTTTATAGTTAATATGAACAAACAAAAGCTTTATCAATGTATTTGATTTATGAATTGGAATTGTAGTACGATATGAAAAGGAAGAAGCACCTTTGTGATCTCTAAATGTGGCTTTTATAAGGTCAGATTTGATGTATAGCTAGTGGTTGCCTGACTGATTGATGGTTGTAAAATCTTTAATCATGTTTCTTTTGTTGAGATTAAAGAGGCAATAAGCAAGTGGCATGCAGTTGCTTATTATTACAGATTTTAGTGCATGTTGATAGAAACCATTTTTTATCTGTTGGCATTTCTTTTCTAAATAAAACTTAATGAATATGCCAAAACAAGATTACGACAGTAGATAACAATAAAAATTGTGCTTGCACACCTACTCTAAGGGTTTAGGGGATTCCGCCCTGCAAAAAAAATAGTGTATCTTTTAGGTAAAAATCCTAATCGTTCCCTTAAAAGTTTAGATAAAAGCCCCCTGATTGCCCCCCAAAAGATAAATCATGGGTTCCTCCTAAAGGGTCTAAACTACCAAAGTTCACTTTAAAAACTAGGTTTTCCAGACATTTTTATGATGCATGCATGCTCATTTCCATAAATATATTATGTTAGCTTGCATTGGGTATTTTTTAGGAGCTAGTTTGGTTTAAAATGAATTATAGAACGGATTATGGTATATGTTTTAAGTATATAACGATGTAGTACAATTTAAATCATGGTGTAATTATAAATAAGTGGTCACATGTTTTCATTTTCTTAGAAAATTATTCTCACAAGAGTAAAATATGTGCAAAGGTCAATCATTCTTTGTCCATATTATCGACATAATAGGAGAAAGCAAGAACAATGAACATTTACTGTACTATTTTTGTACATTTTTAGTAACGTTACTTTCGATAGTGGTACTGGTTCAATATTGTACTAGTAATAACAAATTTTACCTTCAAATAACAAATTTTACCTTCAAATAAAGTTACAGTACTATTTTTGTACTCTTCAAATTTGACCATCTTGGTAGTTTAGTCTAATATATTTTTTTGAAAAGTTAATTATTAAATTACTTCAACTCAACTATATATATTGAAGCTCAAGTATTATCTTTCCTACCTTTTCTTTCAAATATACGTATTGCATTTCAAGTCTAACATTTATTATTACTTTTTCTTTCAAACATGAGTTGTAATGAAGCAACTTCAAAACTTAAAAGAGGAAGACTAAGAAAAGAAGAATACATGTCTAGTAAGAATGTTATTATGCTTTCTATTTATGTTGTTTGAGATTATTTCTAATTTTTAATAATTTCGATTCTTTTCATTTTTGTTTAGGTGAAGATAATGAATTATCATCTGATTCTACCTCTTCCAGTGTCAAAAAAATTAACATTGTTAAATTAGGTATAAAATTTTCTTTTTCATTATATAAAGTTTGTTTCCAGGTGTCCCTTATTTTCTAATCCTTATTAAAGGTAAACTTTTTTTTTAATTTATTTAACATGTTAAAGTTAAAAATGTAATATTAATTATATTGTATTTTTTTTCAATTGTATTATATTGTATTTTATACATTTAGTATTAATTATTATTAATAATAACTACATTTATTAGTTTCTTGATAAATAGCAAGTAATAAAGTTTTGTTTCTTGAAATCTACATTTGTTATTAATGATTTTTCTTAAAAGCTACATTTGTATTAAAGTTATTAAAACATACTACACTAAATATTTAAATGAAAAACATATTTAAGAGTTTTAACTTTTAAGATACAATTAACTCTTAAAACATACGATCTTTAAATAAAAGAAGTATTTGAGTGTTTCAATTTTAAATAGCATGCGTGTTTGTTACTTCAATTTACTAAAATTTGTATTTATAAAGTTATGTAAAGATTTGCATGAACAAAAATAAAAAAAAGGCAATTTAATATATTCCCTTTATAAGATAGATATTTCATTAAATCATTTTAGAGTATTGTATATTACGTAATATGTTAAAAAATTCATATAAAAAAGCTTATTTTTTCAAGAAACATGTTAAAAAAACATTTCTTTGGGCCATGTATTTAATAGTTAAAAACATTTATTTAAAACTCTCCCCTATATATATATATATATATATATATATATATATATATATATATATCGAAATGTACTATAATATAAATCGGGCTTAAAGCATAATTTACATATACATAGCAAGAAAATTGAAAAAGAAAAAAAAAACCCTTCAAAATGAATAATCATCTGATGCCATTTTAAGTCCTTTCTTTCACTATTCAATCTCACAAGGCTACAACCCTTAAATATATAATATAAATAAATAGATATAATAACATAACAATGCGTATATATACAACTCGGATGATGAGGAGGAGGGAACATTTCAAACCGAACCAGGGAAGTAACAGTTGAGGGTTTTACAAAGAAATTGAAATATTCTAAAGAAATTGACAGATTCCAAGGTTAGTGTAGCCCATTATCAAGTTTCTTTCCAATCATTTTCTCAATTTCTTTTTAAACATTCAATACATATTCAAACTGAAAGAAAGAAAGAAAGAAAGTGATTTTGTATTAAAAAGAGGGTTTTTAAGGAAAGCGATTTTGCTATCTGATTCTTAGTATTCGCTTTCATAAAACCCTAAAAAGAGGGTCTTTAATGAATGTCGTTGTTCATGTGATATTAAATGTGCATGAGTGGAAACTCGTATTTTTACGTCACAAGAAATCATCTTTTTTTTAAGATTTGTTAAAGATATCACCGAATCATGTATTGTCCTAACAAAAACTAGACATTTTTTTTAGATTAAAATACAAAAAAAAAATACATTTTTGAACTAAAGTGTCAATTTACTCTGTTTGGAAAGGGGATATATTTCTATTTGGTTATGAAGATAGTAAGTTTTGTTATAAAATTTTTACAATGTGGTTTAACTTTCCCAGATCGATCACAATGTCGAACGCACCTCCCTTTGACATGTGGAACCCGCTTGAGGGTGGTTTCACTGATGGTTTGGTTGAAGTATTTTACAATGCCACCAGAGAAGCTGTGGGTGATCTGTTGGAATTTCTAGACAATGATGGAGGTTTGGTAAACGTCGTAGGCGTCGAGTTAAAGAAGACATTCTGCATAGGTGTTGTGACGCTGCTAGGGCGTTGCCATGTGAACTTCGTTTCACGCTACAAGGAGTACTTTAGAAACCAAAAAGAGGAGTTCAAGACGAGGTGTGGCTTAACGGGGCACGAAGGTCTTACTGCATTGGATCGTGCTTTTGAGCATCGTTCGGAGATCATGCGATCTACAGAGAGTAAGTTTCTGATTGAAAGTATATTAATTAATAGAATTAAGTCAGAATTTAGTCCTTGAACTATCATTGCAATTTCACTTTTAGTCCCTAGGTTTCAGTTTTGGACATTTTAGTCCCTAAACTATTCTTAGAGGGTCAATCAAGTTGAATTTAGTCCCTAAACTATCGTCGTAATTCCACTTTTAGTACAAAATTGGACTTGATTGACCCTCAAAGAATAGTTCAGGGACTAAAATGTCCAATATTGAAACCTAGGGACTAAAAGTGGATTTGCAGTGATAGTTCAAGGACTAAATTGATCAACATAACTAACTTTTTGTAAAAAAAAAACAACAAACAGGATTTAGGATGCTAAAAGAGGATTGCCTAGAGAGGATTCGGAGTTTGGCAGTTAATGAACAGTTTACAGAAGGAATATACGAAACAGCGAAGAGTAGTTTGAGATCACAAGTCGTGGAGATTAATGTAACAAATGGCACGTTCATCAGACTGATTAGGAGGCAACATGTGCAGTATGCATGGGGTGAAGTCACCAGATTGCAACAAGAATATGATAAAAGTGTGAACTATCTCAAGATTGCAACTGAAAGAATGCAAAGAAACAAGAAAGTCGCGTATAACGAATTCTCAGATAACAACAAAAGGTTTACTGCATTGATCGATGTCGAGATTCATGAACTACCCATTCCTGCATTGAGTGGCTTTAGGATGAAACTGGAAAGCTTCAAGCTTCGCGACAGATTTAACAAATATGCTGACAGATACGTAAGCTGGAGAGTCCTTATTCAGTGGCGGATCCAGCCAGTTTTTTCACTGGGTTCCTTTTTCCAAATCATACAAGGTTTACACTATAAAAAAAACGTTTTTTTTTCCAAATCATACAAGGTTTACACTACAAAAAAACGTTTTTTTTTTTCAAATCGACTGGGTTCCTGGGAACACGTAAATGATGTCTAAATCCGCCCCTGTCCTTATTGATGGAGAGGAGCAAGGACTAGAGGCGACATGCAAGAGGTTGTATGAAGCAGAAATGGCGGTTAACTGCCTGCGTCTGCAGGGCATTTCAGACCCCAGTCAGGTCCAGCGACGTTGTATGAGTAAGGAATTGAAAGACAGTGTTGGATTGGCTGAAGGAGGTGTATTGGTTGTGGTCAGATTTGTGTAAAGAAGAATCGAAGATCATAAGAAAGGTGGAAGCTGCTGAGGAAGAGCAACAGAAGAAGGAACAGGATAGTTAGAGCAACAACCTCATCATGATTTTACATGCTTTTTTCGTATAGATATGTTTTTTAAATAAATAAAAAAGCCGTTCGTATTTCTTAAAATCCTTCACAAGCATTTGTTGCATAGAGATCAAACACAATTAGTTGATGTGATTGAAATACTTTAGACAACATGTGCATAAGGGTTATCGAGTGAGTTTTCTGGTTGAGCGTAGCTCTATGACTTTCTGTATTGAAGATTATGAGTTTGAGTCTGGTTTACAGCAAATTGTTCCATTAAGCAATCGGGTTTTTACCGGCTATAGGTTTCCTCTTAAGTGATATGGAGCCCGAAAGGATAATATATTTAGCAAAGTAATTCTAACATTCGAGCCTTTGCTATTAAGAAAAAAAACAATAAAAATAACATGTGCACAAGGCTATTACTATATGAAACCTACAACATGTGCATCAGCCTTCAATTACTAAACAAGTAATATATGAAATCTAGACAATTAATATATGAAACCTTCACATGCGGTCAACAAAAACATACACCTCCTGGTTTGAATATAATAGCTGGTTCATTCTTGAGGTGCACCATCGGGTATACTTAAGAACTGGTTCCGGTTCTGGAACCGGTTCCAGGTATGATCGGTTTCAGAAAAACGGGTATTAAAAGGAACCGGTTCCGGGTCTGGTTCTTGGTTGAGAAACCATTTCCTATGTACCCGGTTCTGGGTATTCAAGAACCCCTTCCGGTTCTTACCGATTCCGGTTCATGTAAATTTTGTTTTCTTTCTTTTTCAGGAACACAAAATATCATTTTTAGCAGTCATGTGTGTAGACAGTAGATATAGTCAATAAAATAAAATTTTGGTTTTCTTATCTTTAGTTTGTTTTACGGATTAAAGTTTGTATAATATTCATATGAATAGTTATTAGTATATTTAGCCTATTCTGGTTTCCTGACTTTGTAACAATTTTTTTTATTCCAATTCTCTAAAAAGTTATTATAAATTAGATATTTTCAAATTTTGTAGTATATAGGTCTTTCTGGTTTTGCCTGTTGTGTACTATTTATTAATTAGGTACTTTTTTATTTGTAGCATAACGTGGATGTATGGCTGCATTTTTTTAATTTTTTTTTACTTTTCTTAAAAGAGGGGACTGGGGAGTTAAGAAAGTGGGCCGATAAGCGTTATATTTCTGAGTCGTGTTAGTGTTCTGTTGGGCTTTAGTTAGAAAGTGGGCCGAGAAGACAGCAATCCACACTGTTATTGTTGTTTCATTTGGGTATGCTGGGCTGAGTACCAAATCCAACATATGCTTATTTATTTATTTACTTTTGTTGATAAGTTGCAAAGTCTATTCTATCTTGCAAGCCCATCTAGCCGAACATCAAATACATACTAAATCTAATTGCTTAAGCTATATGTTTTCCAAAATAAGTTTGATATGATTTTTATGGGTTAGGATCAAATACAAAGGATAAAATAAATAAGAAGTGTAAGAAGGATTCTAGTTCATTGATCTTAGATTTAAGGAAAATTGGTTTTTAATAAACCAACCTTTGCCCCATTGGTAAATAATAATCCTACCTACAGATTTGGTAATTAATAATCCTACGTTTCAATATGTTGGTACTCAATGGACCTCCGTTAGTTTTTTTAACTGAAGTTAGTTTTTAAGTTTTATTTATTACACAAACAGTCCCTGTAGTTATAATTTACTAGTTTTAAGTTTTATTTATTACACAAACAGTCCCTGTAGTTATAAAAAAAATCATAAATATAAAAAAAAATAAAAAAAATAAAAAAAATTCTAAAAAATCAAAAAAATTCTAAAAAAATCAAAAAAATTCTAAAAAATCAAAAAAATCATAAAAATTCTAAAAAATCAAAAAAATTCTAAAAAAATCAAAAAAATCATAAAAAACCGTTTCGAACCGTACCGTTTCGACCCGAACCGCTTTTGACCCGTACCGTTTCGACCCGTACCGCTTTCGACCCGTACCGTTTCGACCCGAACCGTTTTCGACGCGGACCGTTTCGACGCGGACCGTTTTCGACCCGTACCGTTTCGACCCGTACCGTTTCGACCCGTACCGTTTCGACCCGTACCGTTTTCGACCCGGACCGTTTTCGACCCGGACCGTTTTCGACCCGGACCGTTTCGACCCGGACCGTTTCGACCCGTACCGTTTCGACCCGGACCGTTTCGACCCGGACCGGTTTCGACCCGGACCGTTTCGACCCCCGTACCGTTTCGACGCGTACCGTTTCGACCCGAACCGTTTCGACCCGTACCGTTTCGACCCGTACCGTTTCGACCCGGACCGTTTTCGACCCGGACCGTTTCGACCCGGACCGTTTCGACCCGTACCGTTTCGACCCGTACCGTTTCGACCCGAACCGTTTTCGACCCGTACCGTTTCGACCCGGACCGTTTTCGACCCGGAACGTTTCGACCCGTACCGTTTCGACCCGTACCGTTTCGACCCGAACCGTTTTCGACCCGTACCGTTTTCGACCCGTACCGTTTCGACCCGTACCGTTTCGACCCGTACCGTTTCGACCCGGACCGTTTCGACCCAGACCGTTTTCGACCCGGACCGTTTCGAAAACGGTGGTGGTGGTGGTGGTGGCGGTGCGGTGGTGGTGGTGGTGGTGGCGGTGCTGTGGTGGTGGTGGTGGCGGGTGGTGGTGGCGGTGGCGGTGCTGTGGTGGTGGTGGTGGTGGTGGCGGTGCGGTGGGGGTGGTGGTGGCGGTGGTGGCGGTGCTGTGGTGGTGGTGGTGGCGGTGGCGGTGCTGTGGTGGTGGTGGTGGCGGTGGCGGTGGCGGTGCTGTGGTGGTGGCGGTGAGGTGGTGGTGGCGGTGCTGTGGTGGTAGTGGTGGTGGTGGTGGTGGGTCGAAACGGTCCGGGTCGAAAACGGTCTGGGTCGAAACGGTCCGGGTCGAAAACGGTTCGCGTCGAAACGGTACAGGTCGAAACGGTTTTTTATAATTTTTTTGATTTTTTTAGAATTTTTTTGATTTTTTTAGAATTTTTTTGATTTTTTAAGATTTTTTTTTTGATTTTTTTTAGAATTTTTATGATTTTTTTGAATTTTTTTGATTTTTTAGATTTTATTTTTATGATTTTTTTATAACTACAGGGACTGTTTGTGTAATAAATAAAACTTAAAACTAGTAAATTATAACTACAGGAACTGTTTGTATAATAAATAAAAGTTAAAATCTAACTTCAGTTAAAAAAAACTAACGGAGGTCCATTGAGTACCAACATATTGAAACGTAGGATTATTAATTACCAAATCTGTAGGTAGGATTATTATTTACCAATGGGGCAAAGGTTGGTTTATTAAAAACCAATTTTCCTAGATTTAAAGGGTTGAGATTAGTTGTAGGGAAAATAAGATAATAGAAGGGTATAAAGGGAATCCTATATTTATGGATTTTCTCTCTCCTCCACATGCAAGGCACATGCCAATTCCCCATCGATTTAAAACGTCCATAACTTTTTCATACGACATTTTTTTTAAAATATTTCACCATAATAACGACCGTTTTTTTTTTTATCTTTAATATGAGTACCATATTATCATATAAAAATAAAATAAAAAATTTCATTTTTACTGGGTTTTTTTGCATTGTGTTAAAGGTTCAGGTCATTGTGTCTTTTAACTGGGTTTTGGTCAGTAGAGTTTCTATACATTGTGTTATTATCAAAACCTATAACACAATGTTAATTTGGGTTCTATCCATTGCGTTTTTATAAGAACCTATAACACAATAAATGACACAATGAAGATGGTGTTATATCTGGGTTTTCTATAAATTGTGTTATTAGTTCAAGTCATTGTGTTTAATATGTTATTCATTGTTTTTAATATGTTGTCCGTTGTGTTTTAATAGTTTGTTCAATTTTTTTATTATCTTTGTTCTTTGTGTTTTAGTTTGTTGTGTATTGTGTTTTTAGTTTGTTTTTCATTGTGTCTTCATTTGCTCTCCATTGTGTCTTTTATCTGTTGTCATTAATTGTGTCTTTTATCTGTTGTCATCAATTGTGTTTTTATTTAGTCTGATACTTATTGTGTTATATGTTATCGCCATTGTGCTATACGTTATAGTCATTGTGTTTTGGTATGTTGTCCATTGTGTCTTTATCTGTTGTCATTGATTGTGTTTTTGATCTACTTTACATTGTGTTTTACATCATGTCCATTGTGTTATTATCAAAACCTATAACTCAATGTTAATTTGGGTTCTATCCATTGCGTTTTTATAAGAACCTATAACACAATATATGACACAATGAAGATGGTGTTATATCTGGGTTTTCTATAAATTGTGTTATTAGTTCAGGTCATTGTGTTTAATATGTTATTCATTGTGTTTAATATGTTGTCCATTGTGTTTAATATGTTGTCCATTGTGTTTTAATAATTTGTTCAATTTTTTTTATTATCTTTGTTCATTGTGTTTTCGTTTGTTATCTATTGTGTTTTTAGTTTGTTGTGTATTGTGTTTTTAGTTTGTTTTCCATTGTGTCTTCATCTGCTCTCCATTGTGTCTTTTATTTGCTGTCATTAATTGTGTCTTTTATCTGTTGTCATCAATTGTGTTTTTATTTAGTCTGATACTTATTGTGTTATATGTTATCGCCATTGTGTTATACGTTATGGTCATTGTGTTTTAGTATGTTATCCATTGTGTCTTTATATGTTGTCATTGATTGTGTTTTTGATCTACTTTACATTGTGTTATACATCATGTCTATTGTGTAATATACAACTGGGTTTTTGAATTTTTTTTTTGAAAAATATAACAATATGGTACTCATATTAAAGATAAAAAAACGCTCGATTTTATGGTATAATTTTTTTTTTTAAAAACAAATGATGTATAAAAAAGTTACAGACATTAAAAAATTGGGGGGGGGGGATAACATGTGACTTGCATGTGTATATTCTCTTTCCTCTTGTATACAAAATTACCATTTCCATTTAATTCCTCCTAGGACACTTGTCACTATCTGGTGGCTTCTTACCCTTCTTATTTTTAAATAGAGTTAATTACTGTTTTCGTCCCTGTGGTTTGTCAAAAATCACTATTTCAGTCCATTAGTTTAAAAATTGCGATTTCAGTCCCTGTGGTTTCACTTTCGTAACCATTTCAATCACTGTGGTTTCTCTTTCGTAACCATTTCAGTCCCTGTGGTATGTTAAGTACAGGGACTGAAATGGTTACGAGGTGGACTGAAATGGTTACGAAAGTGAAACCACAGGGACTGAAATCGCAATTTTTAAACTAATGGACTAAAATAGTGATTTTTAACAAACCACAGGGACGAAAACAGTAATTAACTCTTTTAAATACTTTGTATTATAACTCAACCCGATTTTTATTGCATTTATATGAGCCTTGTAGTTTAGCTCAGAAACAGTGGCGGACTCAGAATTTTTTTTTATTGGGCGGAAAATTTTTATGGGTCGTTTGTTTATTGCTATATATAAAAATATCAATCCGGTTTGGTTTGGGTCGAGTCGGATCGCCGGCGAAAAATGTTTATAATGATTCTCGTTTAGTTAATAACTCAATAAGATATCTCAATATCACATTATCAGATATTCACTCACAAGCCACAACTTAGACTGCGGGGTATGGGGCGGGAGTTTGGGCGTGGGTAGGGGGAAAACGCCCAAGCCACCACCCCGGGTGGGCATGGGTTTCGGCGTGGCCCTTGGGGCATGGGTTTCAAGCCGGGCGTGGGGCGGTTTGGCCATCCTAGTTGGCTGAATATCATTGGCTCACCCGCCACGTCATAGCGGGCCATCCCAAAAGTTTTGAATTTTTAAATTCAAACCGTTGGCTTGGCCAAGCGGTCACCCCAACCGGTCACCCAAACCCCAACATCCCCTATAAATACCCCCAAACCCCAACCGGGTGGTCCATCCCAACCCCCACCGTGGTCCCAAACATTCGATATCCCCACCCGCTGCCTCAGCCGGTCACCACAAACCCAACATCCCACGAACCCGCTATGGCATCCTGGACCCACGACGAAGAACTTGCCCTAGTCACAAGCGTCGTTGACGCTATGAAGGGGCGGCCACCGGGCCAAACCAAATATTGGACGGAAGCTTTCGCGGCCTACCGACTAAACGTCGGTAACGACCGCCACAACATGAACGCGTGCCAACATAAATGGCGCGAGTTACGTCCCAAGCTCGAGCGTTTCAAGGCTTACTACGAAGCCGTTCCCGGGGGCGAGTTAAGCCACGACGACCGGGTGGCGGTGGCGAACATAGAGTTTCGCGGCAAGGAAAAAAAGGCGTTCGACAAGATCGACCTTTTTGAAATTTATTTAACGCTTTAGGTTTCTTATTTTGTAATTTTTAGGTTTATGTAATTTTATAAATATTAATGAAGTTGTATGTTTTTTTTTATAAATGTTTGTGTGATTTTTTTAAATTTTGTATATATTTTTTTTTAAACTACCCTGCCACGCGGTGCACCCAACCCAAGCCCAACTCACGCCCCACCATACCCCGCGGACACGTACCAGGCAGGGGGGGGGGGGGGGCTCCCATTCCACGTGTCAGCACCCGCCCCAACCCACGCCCAACCCAAGCCCCACCATACCCCGCAGTCTTAAGTGTTTAACAAGGATTACACATAATCATATTGGTGATTTGACTCAATCATAACTCATAACTATTCAATGTTCAAAACTGATAATCTACATTAACTACTCAAGAATTCAGTTAGTCAATCTAAATTCATAGCCGTTGCATTTGCGTTCTTTAAACTTTACTACGAAATATTAATAAAAAAACTTCTAATTTTAAATATAAAGCAAAATAAATGTAAAAGAAAGATACATGACCCTTATTTTCATACTAAATTAAACAAGTTGATATACTAAAAAAAATATTTTAATTCAATGGAAAGTATAATATTAATTCAACTTTTGATTACTCACTTAACCAACATCGACATGCTCCACTAAAGTATATTAGAACTAGGTTACAACCCCGTGTATTACACGGGTTTAATAAATGTAATTTTATATAGTAAATAAAAAAATAATATATTTTTAAAAACCTCTTTTATTACACGTGTTGAGTAAATATAATTTTATATATTAAATAATAAAAAAGTTATATTTTTATAAACTTCGTGTATTGTGCGGTTTGAATAAATGTAATTTTATATATCAAATAATAAAAAAAGTTATATTTTAAAAAAGCTCCGTGTATTCATGGGTGAAAGAAATGTAATTTTATATACTAAATAATAAAAAAAATTATATTTAAAAAAAAACTCCGTGTATTGTACGGGTTGAATAAATCTAATTTTATATAGCAAATAATAAAAAAAGTTATATCTTTAAAAACCCTCGTGTGTTACATGGATTGAATAAATATAATTTTATATACCAAATAATAATAAAATTATATTTAAAAAAAACTAATGGATAAAAATAAAAAAAAAAATCCATTTTGATTTTGAAAGATTTTTTTTAACAATAGATAAACCTGTGTATTACACAGGGTTTTTAAAGATATAACAACCCATGTAATACACGTGGTTTTAAAGATATATTTTTTTTATTATTTGGTATATAAAATTTAATTCAACCCGTACAATATGGTTCTTATAGATATAATTTTTTATTATTTAATATATAAAATTACATCTATTCAACCCGTGCAATAAAGGATGTTTTTAAAGATATATTGTTTTATTATTTAGTATATAAAATTTATTTATTCAACTCGTATTACACGGGGTTATAACCTAGTTATTATTTATATTAAATATAAGTTTGAAAATCTATCTAACTTCTAATTTGTTTTTTTTTTCTTTGGGGGTTTCGATTCTTTCACATGAATAATACCGAATATATGTGGCAAAACAGGTTATGCTATATTATTTTTGTATAAAAGATTTATATTAATTTAATTAATATTTAATAATTTAAATTAAATAATTATTATCTAAAATTAAGGATGGTCTAGAATAATGACAAGTGTCCTCAAATTGGTTTCTTTTATTATATGTATAGATTTTCTGAAAAAAAAAAAAAACAAAACGAAACGAATATGGGCTTAACGTTTAAAAGGCCCAAAATAACCCAATAAAGACCTATCTTTATCTTATCCTAGTGGTGCACAAAAAACCCGAACCCGGACCCGAAAAAAAACCCGGAACCGGGTATTATAAAACCCGGGTTTTTTATACCCGAACCCGGCCCTACCCGTAGGGTAGGGACCGGGTATGCTTAGCTGATCTAAAACCCGGAACCGGGTTTTTTTTATACCTGGTTTATACTCGGAACCGGTTTTTATAAATACCCGGACCCGGTTTTTATAAATACCCGGACCCGGTTTTATAAATACCCGGAACCGGGTTTTATAAATACCAGGTTTTATAAAGGCCCGATTTTATAAATTTAGCATGGGGCCTGCACGTAGTATGTTTATATTACAGTTTTGAATCTAAGTTTAACAAATTTAGCATGATTATGTTGAATACCTGGTCGGGTTTCTTAATACCAGGTCGGGTTTTTTAATACCTGGTGCGGGTTTTTTCCCAACCCGATACATACCCGAACCCTACCCGATGCATACCCGAACCCGGAAATAGGGTATTATAATACCCGGGTTTTAGAAAACCCGACCCGGACCCTACCCGAACCCGGGTATATAGGGTATACATTTTTAGTATAAAACCCGGACCCGGACCCGACCCGGTTTTTCAAAAAACCCGATTTTGTAAAACCCGATCCAACCCGAACCCGGTTCCATACCAGGAACCGGTTTTTCAAAAAACCCTATTTGTGCACCACTATGTTATCCTACTTTAACAACCTCAAAAGTCTGATATCAAAGGGGAGCGATAGCAAAGTTTCATGGGGAGCATATAGGATTTTAACGGGAGGGGAGTATATCACTAAAAAGAATTTCAAGGGAGGCGCTCGTCCACCCTAACCAGACACTAAGTTAGTCCGCCCCTGCTTAAAGACCAAGTAAATTTGTATAGACGTTAGAAATGTCTAAATAGTCACTAAACATACTAATAGATCACTAACACGATAAACTCCACAAATCAACTAATAACAATATTTTCGAAAGACGATAGCAGGTTTATATAAAATATGAGTATGTGTTTTCCATATAGTGTGACTTGCGTATTGTTAAGGTAGTGTATCATTCCTAAAAACCGGGCACACTTCACAATTTCAGTTTTGTAATCCACTTTATAATGTTTCCCATTACTCACTCTTAATGGTACGTCGCCCAATTTTGTATCTTTGATTCATTATTTTACATTATGCAAGTTTATGCACACGTTCAAGGCTGTTTTTGTCAATCCGTATGACCCTATGGCTTGCTTTCTACTAAAAAAACACTAAATGAAGTTTGCATGCTACAGCCCTTTAAGAATACAACAATCAAATATACAATAATTCTTGATATTACACAACAAATTGTGTGCAAAAACGACAATTTAACAATCCATGTTATTTTAACCGGTTATGTTTTTTTAACGACAAATGTTACACACCAAATACACCTCTCCTTTAATAGGCAAGTGTATCTACCAAATGACATATTGACAAATGCTTAACCAATGAGTCATTTAATCATTTTTAAAAAAATAAAATATTTATATAGGGCCCAACCGGGTTCGAACCGGTGACCTATTGATCTGCAGTCAATTGCTCTACCACTGAGCTATGGACCCATTTGTGTAAAATAGTATCGAGAAAAAATAAATTTTCACAATTAGATCATCACAGATAACAATCTAGATTGAAAATATCAAACTCAAATAATTCGTTACCAAACAACCATTGCTGATTATTTACTTGCATAGTTTATATTATTCTATATATGGTTATGTTACATTTCTTTATCTTCTTCTCTACATTACAAATAATATGTTACATTTCTTTATCTTCTTCTCTAAATTACAAACAATTATAACAGTAAAGAAATATGAGAAAATTACTATTCTAGCCAAGAATAAAGTCAAATTACCAATTTAGCCAAGTGATGCGTCTTTGGAAGGACCGTCTCTAATCCCAAGGCGGCTGATGCCTCTTCTTGTTCCTTTTTTGCGTCTGCCACTCTCCAATCGACACGTGTAGCAACGATTGATTACATCCAGAGTGACGCATGCGAATCCTCTCATAAGAGGCAAGGTATCCGGCTTGCGTCGGGCTTCCAGCAGCCTCCTAAAAACTCAGCTTTTAATGCGTCCGTACAAGACCCGTCGGATGAGTCCGTAACGCAACAAAAAGTCAGTTTTTCAGACGTATCACATGAGTCGGCGACGCATCCTTCGCGTTTTTGTCAGACCCTTTGTAAGCTTTTGCCAGACGCATCACATCAGTCGCTGTCACAAATCTTTTGGAAGATCTTGAAGTATTTGCGACGCTTACCATGCGTCGCTAACGCATCCAAGTTAATTTTTTTTTAAATGTGCCATACTTACCGGTTTATTAAATACATGGGGACCCATCTTTAAAAGTTATCTTAAAGTTTTACTACTGAGTGAATTTTACTTTACTTTGAACGGTTACTTTCGTGTATTATGGCGGTTAGATTTGTGGTTTACACCGGTGGCAAGTGGGAATTCGTTGACGGTAGGCGTGAGTACGTAGTGAAAGCTGATTCTCTTATACGTGGGTTTGAAACTCCTACCAAAATTTCGTATCATACCTTTTTTTAAAATGTGTGTGACTTTTGTGGTTTTCAAAATATCACACGGTTATCCTACAAGATGTCTGATTATTCTGAACCTATAGATATTATAGATGATTCAGATCTTTTATTTTTTTTTCAATCTGAGGGAAAATAATCCGTATGAACTTTTTAAACTATACGTGGTGCAAGAAGTTGGTGTGGGTTCTTCTTCTTGTGCTCCTACGTTTGAATATAAATGCCCCGATTTAAATGATTGTGTTTTTTCAAACGATGAAATTAATGCCAGCGATAAACTAGAATTTAATGATAATAAAGATAAATGTCGATTTTATGAAGGCTACACCTTTCGTAACAAGCAGGAAATGAAAATCGAACTAGGAAAGATGTGCTTATCCGAATCTTTTTCGTATAAAGTAGACAGGTCATCAAAGACTCGTTATGAAGTATCATGTGTTGTCGAAAATTGTGAGTGGAGTTTCAAATCCGCTAGTCGGCAATCTTGTGATGTTTTCTACGTTAAATCTTTTAACAACAAACATAGGTGTTCTAAGACGCAGACACATCCACACATGCGTCAGGCTAACCCAATGGTTGTGGGTAGCATGTTAAAAGAACAATTTCAAAACTCTGGTCGAATTTACCGCTGCCCCGAAATAGTCAAAGATCTTAGAATAAAAGAAGGAGTCAATATAACTTATATGCAAGCGTGGCGAGGAAAAAACAATGCATTACAACTTTTGCATGGAAATTCAGCAAGTTCTTTTGCTGAACTTCCTATTTACTGCTACAATTTGGAGAAGGCTAATCCAGGAACAGTGACGCACATATTGACTGATTCGGAGGATCGTTTTGAAATGGTATTTGTCGCCCTAGGTGCGGCGGTAAGTGAAGCATTAAATTTTCTAGTAATAACCGAACTAAAATGTTAATTTTATTCTATCTAACAAATTGTTAATGTTAATAAAATGTTAATTTTCATCTATCTAACAAATTGTTAATGTTAATATTTATTGATGTTAATTTTCATCTATCTAATAAAATGTTAATTTTCATCTATCTAACAAATTGTTAATGTTAATGTTAGATTCGTGCCTTTGTAAGAACCTTAAGACCGGTCATTATCATAGACGCCGCCCATTTGAAAGGTGAGTTTAAAAGAACGTTGTTTTTGGCTGTGGGCATGGACGGAAACAATCAGATTTTGCCTGTTGGTTACGGGATTGGTAAATCCGAATACGGTAATTCGTGGACTTGGTTCCTTTCAAAACTTAAAGATTGTATTGGCGAGCATCCAGAGTTGGCAATCATTTCTGACCGAGCACCTTCTATACAATTAGCCGTAAGGGCCGTGTTTTGACAAGCGTTTCACGGGTTGTGTTGTCGTCATTTAATGGTTAACCTTAAATTACCAAAAAACAAAAAAATGGAAAACGAGTCTCTATGATGGCAGACTTGCAAATCTTACCCGCTATCCGATTTTGAGGAGTCTTTCAACGCGTTATGTGCCGCAGTTCCGAGACTAAGAAACACTCTTACAACAATTGGGTTTGAGAAGTGGTCAAGAGCACATTGTCCTGTTAAAAGATACCATTATATGACTTCTAATAGTGCCGAGTCGATGAACGCTCTATCGAAACATTCCCGAAAATTGCCGGTGACGCAACTTATTGAATTTTTCCGGCAATCTGTTCAAAAATGGTTTTATGATCGTCGCAACCAGGGAATCCATGGTGAACACTTGCTAACAGAGTGGGCTGTAAATAAGATCCAAGACAAAATTGATAACTCTAGGACTTGGACGGTTACCGGCGTTCGTTGAATATGACAGTTGGGTACTCGCCAAATCTTAACCCGGTGATAACACAAAACTGTAAGGGGGTAAACAAGACTGAATCATTGCCGAACATGTAACATATTCCATGACTAGGGTTTTCAGTGAAAGCCTGATGTCGTGCAACACAGAGCAACAATGGGCTTTCACAAATCACAGACTGAATATCCAAATAGTGCCCGAAGACACTATCCCTCAACCTAAGTTCTATCCTTGCCGTGACTGTTTTCTTGATCCTATCGATGATTGTCCAAACAGCTCTAACTCTAATTCTAGGATTCTTAACCTAAACAATGATAATGAAATGCAGAAAAAATATAAAGGCAACATTAGAACCAAAATAATAATAAATCGATAAGAACACATGATTTGCTTACCGGTTTGGCGGAAGGAGCGACATTGTCCACGAATGCAGTGGCAGAATGCATGAGTTCATCTGCATTGTTGATGGGTGGTAAAGGGGCCTCATCCCAACCATTCCAGTTCATTGTGGTCCCGTGAGAGCGACGATGGAGGTTTGACGGGTCGGGTCGGATCGTCTTCAACAAATGTAAATCGGTTCGGGTCACACCTCTTCGGGTCAGAACCCCTAAGCGTCTAGATGAGCACTTCTTCGAACCACGGTATGACGGATCAGAGTATGAAGGGTGGGATCTTCTTCAAAAGACTGACAGATCGGAGTTTGAACGGTCGGATCTCTGACACACCACCGCCGGATAGGAGCTTGAAGGGTCGGATCTCCGTCAACAGGTGGGAACCAGTAACCCGATTGTGATGCGTCTACGTGAGCACTGAACGTTGACTTTGAATATTTATTTTCCAAAGCGTCTTGCAAACGCATCCATGGTGAACGTGGCAGCAGGTGAATGAATTTGATAGCATTAATGCGTTTGCACATGTTTTGATGAGTTTGGAACCTATCTAATGAGTTTGGCACAATTTTTAGGGAATATAGACGCATCTTATGCGTCGCTACAGTAAAAGTACGATTTTTTTTTTGTTATTTTGGCAAAATTTTTATATAAATCGGCATATTAATGGTAAAAAAAATAACGTACACTAAAAAACTCAACACATTTGCAAAGATTTTTAGAGAGGAATTATTTATTTATGTCGAATCGGAGAGGAAAAGATTTAGCGAGTGACGAATACTGCTCTCAACCCGCTAAAAAGGCATCAAGTTGGATACTAAGTCGATGGAGAAGGCCGGCAAATGCAAACGAAAGCGGGACATCTACTAACGAAATTGAAAATCGACATGGTATTGATGAAGGTGACTATGTACATAATAGACATAGCTTACACCAGCACAACCGAGGTAGGTGGGCGATACCAGACGACGAAAACGAGAATTGGTCTAAAGATGTGGTAGAATTCTATCGTAGCGGAGACGCTCCGTTTTGTTATGCAGCAGTTTTTACTAGATACGTTCAGCTCGACAAAAACTTTTGGGGAACTTTATTGGGATTTCGTTCTAACGGCAACCTCAACGAAACAGTAAATTATATAAACTACTATGTTAAAAAAAATATTTTTTATTAAATGCATCTGTAACTGAATTAAAGTTTTTTTTTTTACAGCATATTGAAGGCTGGGTTGGTAGACTGATGTCTTGGAGAACTAGAAAAATTCTGAAAGAGCCTATGTTAAATCTTCGTTGGACAATTCTACCACCAAAGTTTTATGAGTGTTTATTGGACTCCGTTCCAAAAAACGTGGCAACTTATTGCAATGGTAAGTTCAAGCCGTACCCATCCTTTTTTGACGTTGATTACGTATTTTTTCCTATCCCGCTAGAAAATAAGGAATGGCTAATGCTACGACTCGACCTGGCGACCCAACAACTGTTAATGTATCCCTGTGCAGACATTTGCGAAGGCGAGAAATACCGACAACTTGTGGTTCCCAAGCTTACAAAAATTGCGGTATATTTAGGAGCAGTATTGGTTGACATGCAATACTGGAAAAAATCTGGAAAACCGGAAAAAATAATGTCATTTGAGATGAATGACGACTACGTCGTGTCTCGCAGCTCCCTGTCTGGTAACGAAGCAGTTTATCTATGTATGATAATGGAGCATCTGCTCACGGATAAACCTATCAGTCTCAATAGTGATATGAAGGAAATATTTATGACATATAGAAGGTTTATGGCAGATAAATTGTATTTTTGGCGATGCTTACCGCGTCCAAATATTGTTTAATGTGAAATTTGTTTCGCCGAACGTTTGTTTAACTATAAATCTAAGTACTTTTTTAATGTTTTTTTGTTTTCCAACGTTACAAAAAACGATAAGACATACATAAACGTTTATTATCAAGGTACATAAATAATAATAATAAATGGAAATCTACATAAACATTTTTTAATGATGTATGTAAGACAAAAATAAAAATAAGCAAAAAAACGTTACAATATTCCAAGCCAGCCACACAAGCCAGCCGCAAGCCAGCCACTAGGCTGATCAGTTTCAATGTGATGCGTCCTAGACAGACGCAACAAGCTTACTTTTTCGTCTGATGCGTTGGCTGCCACCGCTTCCACAATATTCTACACACGTGTCAGCATTTTACTGGCGGACGCATCCCAAACCTTAAGGGGCCTTCCAAAGACGCATCACTTGGCTAAATTGGTAATTTGACTTTATTCTTGGCTTTGGCTAGAATAGTAATTTTCTCAAGAAATATTATCTTAAGTCAACCAATTTTGACACTCCCACTATATTGCTTTTCTATCCAATTAGTGGTCGGATGGTTGATATTTTGGGGTTGGTGAGGCGCGGTTGGTGAGGTTGTTGGTTAAATTTTAATTTCATTTTGGTCCCTATGTTATTTACACTATACAGTTTTCCCCCAAAGTATGTATTTTAGGCTTTTAGCACTTTATATATTATTTATCTGAAACAGGAATTACTTTCGACATCTTTTAGATCAAACCCAATGTCTCGTTTTTGTTGGAAATCACAATGTGTCATAGGCAAATTGATATGCATGAATAAGGACAAAGTCGTACAGTAACTACCAAATAACAAATATTAAAAAGTATTAAAAGCACTCTGATTATCACTAAATATATTGATGGGTGAGACCGTGTGTAATGGGGCGTTTTACATAAAAAAATTTCAAAAATAACGCCTATAACCCACTACACCAGGCGTTATAGGGCGTTTTAAATCAAAAAAATTGTTCCCGGCGTTTAAATTAAAACGCTTAATCGAAAACCAACAACCAATCAAACGGCTAGTTTCCTAACGGCTAGTTTGATTTTTTTTTTAAACCTATTATATATATATATATATATATATATATATATATATATATATATATATATATATATATATATATAAACAACCAAAACTCATCCATTTTCAACAAAAACAATCTCAAAACCTCTCTAAAAAATCCCACCATTTTTAAAAAAACTTGATGGATTCTCCTAGTTCTTCATCCATGATAAATTTTTACTACAACGAGTATTTTGCGGATGGCGATGGTTCGACCGATGAGGAGGTTGAGCAAGAGGCGGTTACGAGTGCATGTCAACTAGCGGTGCGATATGTCAAGCATTCTCGTCGGCCCCAAGCACAAAAAAATAAAAGAGGCTATGTTGAACGAGACCGACGCGCGGCACACGATCGTTTGATGAAAGACTATTTTGACGAGGCGCCGACATTTTCGAACGAAATGTTTAGGCGTCGTTTCCGAATGAGTAAGCGGTTGTTTCTACGCATAGTCGACGACTTGGAAGCCAACTACGATTCTTATACTTTACTTTTATTTTTTTTAAACGACGAGTATGCTTAGAAATTTTTTTTTTTTTTGAATCTTATGTTTGTCTATATTTTTTTATAAAGGTATAATTGATGTGTACGGTGCGCGTTATCTTAAAACGCCTACATGGGAGGACCTTCAAAAGATCTACGAGGTACATAATGCCGAGCATGGTTTGCCTGGTATGATCGGGAGCATAGATTGCATGCATTGGCGTTGGGATAACTGCCCGACTGCATGGCGAGGCCAACACACACGGGGTGACCAAAAAGGACCCACTATTATTCTTCAGGCGGTTGCTTCACATGATCTTTGGGTTTGGTCGGCTTACTTTGGCGTGGTCGGGTCATGCAATGATATCAATGTTTTTGAACAATCTCCGCTGTTAGAGGAGTGGATTTCTGGCAAAGCTCCTAAAGCGTCGTTTTACGCAAATGGAAACTACTACCCTCATGGATATTATTTGAGCGACGGAATTTATCCTAGGTATTCGATTTTCGTGAAGACGTATAGTGATCCTTTTGATGAACAAAGAGCATACTTTAAAAAGGTTCAAGAGTCTTCACGAAAAGACATTGAGAGATGCTTTGGGGTTCTTAAACAAAGTGTTTTTTTTTTTTATTTCATCTGATTTTAATTTTTTCGGTTTTTTTTTCTGTTTTTTTTTTATTTTCTGTTTTTTTTTTCAGTTTTTTTTTTTAATTTTTATTTCAAGTAATGTAATTTTTTTTTAATTAATGAAGTTTTTTATGTTTTAAATTAAAATAAATAATTGTGAAATGATTGAATGGGACATTATACCCACTACACCACTTTTGTTATAATGCCCCATCGCTGACTAGGACGCCACGTGTCGGATAATGCCCCATGGTGGGGGCATTATAACCCACTACCACTACACATGGTCTGAAGATACAATAAGAAGTTTATTTGGCTAAGAAGGCTAGAAAGTGATCTTAACCATCCATTTAGTTAATCAAGGGTTAAGATTAAATGATGGAAATTGAAAAGAAGAAAAGAGACGCGTGAGTTTGTTTAGAGGCATTCTAGTCAATCTAAGGCAATAGTTTCTCTCTCCTCTAATTCCCCCAATTTTTTAAACGTTAATAATTTTTTCATACGACATTAATTTTTTATAAAAATTGCACCAAAAAAACGAGTGTTTTTTTATCTTTAAAACGAGTATACTATTGCTATATTTTCGATTTTTTTTTTTGAAAACCCAGTTGCGTAAAACGCAATGGAAAAAACTCAGTTGCGTAAAACGCAATGAAAAAAAAACCTAAAAAATGTCATTTTTCTAAAACGCAATGCACAAAAAACACAAAGAAATGTCTTATTTGTAAAACGCAATGGCCAGAAAACACAAAGTAATGTGTTATTTCTAAAACGCAATAGCCTAAAAACTCAAAAGAAAGTGTAGTTTGTAAAACGCAATGGACTGAAAACACATAAAAATGTGTTTTACCTAAAACGCAATGCACCAAAAACACAAACACATGTCTTATTTCTAAAACGCAATGGCCAGAAAACACTGACTGAAAACACATAAAAATGTGTTTTACCTAAAACGCAATGCACAAAAAACACAAAGAAATGTCTTATTTATAAAACGCAATGGCCAGAAAACACTTAAAAATGTCTCATTTCTAAAACGAAATGGCCTAAAAAAACAAAAGAAAGTGTTCTCTGTAAACGCAATGGACTGAAAACACCTAAAAATGTGTTTTACCTAAAACGCAATGACTAAAAACACTTCAAAAATGTGTTTTTCTAAAACGCAATGACCAGAAAACGCATAAAAATGTATTAGTTTTAAAACGCAATGGCATAAAAACACCAAAGAAAGTGTTCTCTCTAAACACATTGAACCAGGATAATAGTTGTCTGTGAATTGTCTGAACCAGGAATGCAGTTCTAAAACGCAATGGCATAAAACTGTCTACGAATGCGTTTTCCAGAGACAAATTTATAAAACTGTCTAGGAATACATTCTGCCCCTTGGACCCCGCCAGAGGCTGCCGCCCCTGGGACCCAGGGGCTGCCGCCCCCGGACCCCCGCCAAAATCGTAAAACGCAATGACTAAATCAAAAAACCCAGATCGTGAAAATGAAATTAAAGAATTTCTTACATGGATCGAAGTTGATTTCTTCATCGATTGACGAAATTTGAATGATAAAAACACTTATCAGCGATTGAATTGAATGGATCGAGTGATTATCTTCAAAATCACGGGAAAAAACGAGATTTTGAATGAAATTAAACTGGGTTTTCTTAAAAAAAAAAAGCTGAAGAACACGTTGATCGGGTGTTTGAATCATTGATTGATGACGAAAATCGCACTATAATGTAGTGATTATTGAGATAATAAGTGAAGAAAAGGTTGGAGGTGGTGGTTTTTGAAAATGGTGGGTTTTGAAGTAACTGGGGAGAAGAAGGAAGAAGAAATGATGGGATTGACTAAAATACCCTTTCTCTTTATTTTAAAATTTGCCACATGTCATAATCCTATTGCTTTCTATCATTCCTAGCCAAAATAAACTTCTTATTTGATCTTTTCCCATATATTGATTTAGAATTATAAAATTGAAAACAATATTCTTAAAAATATTACAAAATATAATGTATTATTAGAGTGGGGTTAGTGTAAAAAGATGTAGTTTTGTAAAAAGTGTAAGAAGTGTTTTAAGCCCTTAGATCTTGTAGTTAATGGTTGAGATAAAAAATGGCGTAAAATGTAAATTATGTTTTATTATTTTGACTAATTTGGCAAGATTATGGGTAATAGTGTCTTTTTATATTGTATTGTTTAAATAAATAAACTGTCATCAACCTCAATGCCCATGCAAGTTCCACCATGATATGAAGCATACTGGAATGCAGGTTTAAAACACCATACGAAGAACATCTACTGGAATGCATGTGTAAGACACCATGAATGCAGGTGTAAAACACAATGTTATGAATGTGTTATGATGTTTGTGAATGATGTAAAACACCATGAATTGAAATACGAATGATGTTATGAACACTAAACTACACATTTATTTAAAACACCATGTTATGAATGTGTTCTAATGTTTGTGAATGATGCAAAACACCATGAATTGAAGGAAATTAGTTATTCTGGAGATTGGATCAGTAAAAAAAAAATTTGATTTCATAAATTATCTTCAAAACGGTAACAATTTTTTTTATCATAAATTTGTTTTCAAAGTAAATTACATTATTACTCTAAATTTTTAATATTATTGAATGACACGTGTCTTCATCAGAATATTTCTTACACTTCTCACATACTTGCCCCTTTTTACAGGAACCTTAATTTGTATTATTAAATACTTAATACATGTAGTCAATGTAGTAATTAGTGTTTAAAATGATTTTTTAATAATGTTGATGGTTTTCATGTGAGGCTATCACTATAGACACAAGACAAAAGGCAATATACCATTGAGTAGTAGTTACCATAAATAAATGAGTAATTTGACATTGAGGTCAATAAAATAATAATAGTATTAAATGATAAGCGCATGTAAACAAACTATTGTATCTTTACAAGTATTTCAATTGCATGGTTGAATGTAATTAGCTGGGTGTGGATGGTTTTGGGTTTTATATGGTGTGATTGTAAAATCATTTAGTAATGATAGAAGACCCAGGGAAACCTGGGTTCGATCCTTGAGTCAATCAGGTTTTACTAGTAATTTCACTGTCGTGTCTACGGGCGGGTGGGTTACCGGGTTTTTCCCATAATTGGTGGTGGACTCGGGTTACTCTTGGAGTACTCCGTTTGGTCCAATGGGTGCCTCAAAAGTACTAGGGATTGATTATGCCGACCATTCGAAAAAATATATATATCGATTTTATCCTTGTGCCAGTTATTTTTAATATTCAAATAATATTAATGTTATAACAACCTTAAAAATATCACAAGCATAACATCACCATTATAAAAACACACAAAATAAACTAAAATAAGATAAAAATCCAAATGCTTTTACAATACATATCCGTCGCGTCATGTACACATTATATTTTTTTGAACGGCAACTTTCTTGTATTAGGCTACCGCACTCATCAAATTGAAAAAATATATATATATATATATTTTCACAAATATTCTCTTAAATATTATTGACCGCAATCTTCCTTAATTCAAGTATTATTATTAAAGGGTGGTTAAATTACACACATATATGGGTGTGTGCCCCTGTTAAACTAAATGGTTTTGGTTTGGGAACAAATTCATCCCCGACCAGTCTGTTAGCGAACCGAATGTTCGTGAACTTGTTTGGTGAAAAGTTCGTTTTTTAATAAACGAATGAATATGAACAAAAAAAATTGTTTGTTTAAAACATGATCACACCCTATGTTTGTTCATTTATGTTCGTAAACGTTCGTTTATGTTCGTTCATTTATGTTCGTGAATGTTCGTTTATTTACGTTCGTTTAAATTTTAGTAAATACATAAATAGTTATATTTATATAAATATTGGGATTTCTAACTACGTATATAAATATAACTAATTAGTAATTGAGTTTTCTACTGATAAAAAATGAAATTTTAAATTTTTTCTTAGATCATAACTAACCTGTCACACCCCAACCGATGGCGGAATCATCAGGGCGCGGCACTAGGCGAATCAGATTGCTCAAGAGAATTCATAACAACTATATTGCGATAATATTTAATACATTCGTTATCCCATACTAACAAATAATACAATCACATAAGTCATCACAGATTCCTTGTCCTCTCGAACAATACAAATCTGACAACCTAGATTTTTGTTGAGTTTCTAGACTTCCTAGCTTGATTTGATATAGTCTGCGATCTAACCTGCAACATACGTTAAAATATTTGTCAATACAAAAGTATTGGCGAGTATACAGGTTTGATATGAATAGCGTAATAGATAAAAAGTGTAGCGAATTTCCATATGCAAGTACGTAACACACGACATATATACTCACAAAGCTGATACTACCAACTAAGTCCTCGATGCTCGAATGTGCGATGGCAAACTAGACCCCGTCGGGCGCAATAGTACTATACTAGTCATGGTGGGACGTCGCGAGTATAAGCCCCAACACATATGCAACTAGCATCACGTATATCTATGCATAACAGTTATTCGCAAGTGATAATTCGATTGATTGAATAATTCGTTTGATAAGTTCGATTTGCTAGAAACGTATGTTACACCCAAAACGCGATTAAAAAGGGTTCAAGTATACTCACAGTGCGTAATCGGTAAGTAAACACAGCTTGATTTGGGTTGCGTCTGAGTTAGCCTGATCGATTGAGAGTGCGTTAAACGGTGGCGGGTGAAACAGGTGACTATTGACCATTCGGTCGGATGGCAATCCGGCCAGATGGCCATTCGTTTGAAGTGATAAGGCTCGGTGACTATCCGATCGGATGGAAATCCGGTCGGATGGTCATTCGTTTGAATGATGAGTTGGTCCAGTCGTATGGTGCTCATCCGTGCGGATGACATGTGATCCGTCCGGATGGCAGGTGATTCGTGCGGATGACACGTCTGTTTCGCATTCTGAACACTGTTTCTGAGTGTTTATCGGAAGGATTACGTGCGGAGTTGCCGGGCAGTGTAGTTTCGTACTAACACTTGAAATTCCATCAGTTCCGACCCGCTCTAATGGTCGGGAATCACCCCGTTCCATCATATCTGGCCGTTCTTGACGGTTTCCCATGTTTAGCTCGAAATCGCACAGTGCCTTGGTTAGATACATAGATTTAGGTGAGATTTGTTATCAAAACATGTGGAAATCATGACGTGATGTCGTGGTCACAATCAAATTTAATCCCAATAACAACTAAATAGATAGCGGTAAGTGGGTATCGAACACAGGGAGTTTGTGGAATATGTGTTATTTAGAAGTGTATCTAAGTTAACTAAGATTAAACTAATTGCAATAAAAAGTAAATTCAAAGAGTTGGATTGTTTGTTTTAAAACTAAGAATACTAATTAATTTGCAAAATGGAAATTTAGTTGTAAACAATTGAGAGAAAAATGACCATCTTTAGTTTCCGGTTTGTTTCAACGGTTGTACTATCATCCACTAGAAAGAATCACATAGACATGATTCATGTAAGATTACTTGTTGTGATAAAAGGGAACGAAGTACTCAGATTCCTAAAACGTGAGGTTGTTACCCGATGACCAATTGACCCTTACCCATCCTAACTTTACCCATGATATCTCGATTGCCAACGGCACCAAGAACGTATGATTTCAAGGTAGGATAAAACAAGACTCAACAATTTACAAACAAATAATAAAACACCATAGTAAACAAAACATAAACAAGTTTACCATTCTAGAAATTGAGAATCAAAATACAACCGTCTTAACACCTTCAACTAAAGATGACCAATAAGAACCTAGCCACTCATAGCTTTGACCAACATTGTAGCAAAATAAGATGAAATTGTTTTAATGCAATCCAAAACAAAGATACTAGATGGATAATAGATGATAAGATAATGTTCTTCACTCCCCCAATCTCCAAAAATACTCAAGAACTCGTCCCTTAGCAGGTAGTAACCGATTCCTAATCATAAGTCCCCATAAATTCCATAAAAATGGAAATTTAATGAAGGAGTTACAAGTTTGGATTCAGTCGGAGCCGTAACCTACGGCTCCCAGCCGTAGGTTACGGCAGTCAACAAGTCCCCAAAGTCAACAGGTAGCCGTAACCTACGGCCACCTGCCGTAGGTTACGGCTGGCAATGAATTTTACGCCTCTTGGTTCCTGTTTTACGGCTGCATCTTTGGACAAATATGTGGGCCGTAACCTACGGCAGGTAGCCGTAGGTTACGTTACTGAACATGAGGATTCTTCTTGTTTCTTTATCAGCACTTGATTTCTTCAACACTTTGACTCCCCAACTTCTAGCATCCCTTCGTGCCTCCTAAAACCCGTATTTTGAGCACTTTAACACCTGCATAATCAAACGTAGAGTGGTTACCAAGTTCAAGCAATTAACCATGTATAGCATGGGATCTTAATCGTTTTAAGGCTCTTAAAGGTTGTCCTACAGACCACCCGTCACATCCCCACACTTACCCGTTGCTTGTCCCAAGCAACCCATTCAAAACTATTCAGCAAACACAAGTGATCAATCATGCAAACCAAGCTAAAATATGCCATCCTTTTACTAACCTTCAACCATACCATAAGACACACCCCTCACACAAAATCTCTCGGTTACAAGAATCATTAGCATAATGCTAAACCACTCAATGCGTATGTGTGTGTGTGCAACAATAAGCTTGTATAAGAATCAAGTTTCCTCCTAACAAATATCTAGCATGCTTATGAATCAAGAGAGACTTACGGGTTGTAACGGGGCTAGGTGCAAAGGTAGGAAAATGGTGGAACATATATATAAGAGCTAATTTGATTTGACCCGGTTTTTATTTTCACTACTAAGCAAAACAACCATCAACTTTATACACAATTCATCAACTTTTAAACTACCAACGCAACTACATTCTTCTTTTTGTATTTTTCTCAAAAAAAATTTTCTCTCTTTTTTTTTTAGCTTTATAACACATCAATCTCAACAATAAATACAAGAACAACAATACTACCTACTAAATCTCAAAAACCGGGTCATTTCAAAAGGTAAAATTTTGTAGGAAGTAGGCTTGGGTCACAACCGAACGGTTTAAGGCTCAAACATGGCAATCTAAAGACCAAACCCCCACCCCTCACAATACCAAGCTCATATATGTAAAGTATGAGGTCCAACCCACCAGTCCCGCACTCTTCACACATCTAGACGAGGCTTCCTAAAAGTCCCCTATCATTTCCAAAAGCATGCTAACTCTAGGATTTAACAAGTATTCACACACAAGTTCTATTAACACACAACACACACCGCCACTCAAACAATGAAATCTCTATAATAATCATGTGTGGCTCAAATCCTCACCAAGAAAAGACTAGGAATGGGTGTCGGTGTGTCAAATGGCATAATATCAAGTTTTCAAATTTTAACAATTTTCGCTTGGGTTTACAAAATTTTTAAAACTCTCAAAAATTTCCCCCATCCCCACACTTGGGATACATTGTCCCAATGTATGGCTTTGAGGGAAGGATCGCTTTTAACCACAACATCAACCTTTGCTTATACTCTCAAACCCCAATTTTTTTTTTTTTTTTTTTTTTTTTAGAGACACCACCAACTTTCACAACCCAACAACATATCAACATTAAACACCACCCTACCTCCCAAACATACATAAACAAACTACATAAACATATACAAAAATGTACAAAGGAGCGAGATACGACCTGGCTAGTAATATTTCGGTTGTGGAGGCCCGAAGATGGATGTCATCATATCCTTCCACTCGCCAAAGCCAAATGCTCCACCGCTACTGCTGCTTCCTTGATCACCACTTGGATTCGCCTGCTGGTAACTCATAGCATGTGGATCCACCCATTGAGAGTGATGCAATGGTGGGGTGGGGTATGACACACTACCATCATTTGGTGGTAATGTGGTGTAGTCCACAACGGGCGGATCTCCTTCAATTGGCTGACCCGCATGCCATTGATCATGCATGCGTCTCTGACGATCATCTAAATAGCGGTTGTTCACTTCTTCTTCATGAGCATACATATGAGCACGGTTCCAATGCTCACTCCTATCATAACTTCGCTTGATAGCTCTTTCCACACTAGCACCCATGAAAGTTTGTTGATCAAAGAGCATCTGGTTCTGTTCACTCCATCCACCGAAAGTGGGAGGTCGCCTTTGTTCAATAATTTGACCCATATCTCCCGAGTGGGCCCAATAAGGATCATAAGCTTGCTGTGCATAATCAAATGCACCCCCCACATAACCAGCTTGCACTCCAGCTCCCTGAACTTGAGCATCAACCATGAAGGTATCTTCGCGGTAATCCTCATCTCCACTTACCTCTTCATCGGTTACTTCGGGCTCCTCAGCCTCACCCGGTCGTAACGGCCTCGCATTTACCTTCAATGCTCTCCACCTTCTCCCATTTGTTTTTAACCTATGATACCTCTCCGTTTCTGTGTAAATCCAATCTGGCCCAAGATTCTTAAGGTCGAATGGTCTAAACCTCTTGTAAGAACCTTTCTCATCACCTTTAATCGCCCCATATTTTTTTAACAACGCCATAATCAACCGGCAATGAGGTATAATCTTTCTTTCTCCACTAATTTTGCTCAACCAGATGTTATTCATCACAAGAAATCGGAAAGGGACCTTGGGAGATCCATGCATCATCATATATAAAATCGGTATTTCCTGATGCCGCACTTCCATCTTGTCACCCCGCCTTGGAACCACATTATATATGCACAATGTCAACAACAATTTCGCTTCCATTTTCAAATTGCTTCTATATAACTTCCCATGTGTTGTGCCCGGAAGGAAAAGGTAGTCAAGCATATTTTGCCATTGCGGATGCTTGTTAGGCTCGTGGTAGAGATCTTTGAGACTCGGGTGAATGTACTCATTTGCGGGTCTGTCGTCAAACTTTGCTATTTTGCGCAAAGAATCATAACACATTTCTACTTTCACCCCGTTACACCGTCCAACGAGTCTCATCTTGCTTGGGGACTTATACGGGGGACATTCAAGTGAAGCCACCCATTCTTGAATCTGCTTGTCGTACATCTTCTTCACCTCCCCGTCATAACATTTCAAAGCTGCACCTAGGGCTGTAAACGAACCGAACGTTCAGCGAACAGTTCGTGAACCGTTCGGCGGGAAGTTCGTTTATGTTCGTTCGTTTACTAAACGAACGAACATGAACAGAGGTCTCGTTCGTTCGATTGTGTTCGTGAACGTTCGGTAAGGTGTTCGTGAATGTGTTCGTGAACATTCGTTGATTTGCATTCGTTTATATTCGTATGTTTGTGTTTTAATTGAAGATATTTGTAATTTCTTATATTTTATTTGTACTTTTTATATTATTAAACTTTTATTTATTTTATTACCCTAACAATTAAACTAGGAACCCCACTTTCACCTTGTTTATGCATCATTTTCCTTTCATTTCTCATTATTTACATCGGCGAATACGATTGACCTTCGTACCACAATAAGGGATTCAAGTTCGAGTGCTACTCTCTGGGCCATCTATCTTTATCCTTCGTCGCGTTTGCCAAATTTATTTGTGTTCGTGAACCGTTCGCGAACACGCTCATTTCCTTAATGAACGAACACGAACATAAAATTCCGTTCGGTAAGTGTTCATGAACCGTTCGTGAACACATTTATTTCCTTAACGAACGAACATGAACAAGGCCTTGTTCGTGTTCGTTCGGTTCGTTTACAGCCCTAGCTGCACCCCAACCCAATGCTTTAAACTTGTCCGTTATCCCGAACGGCCCGAAATCAACCTCTTTGATCTCCTTCTCACAGATAAACGCTTCACCCCTTTGTTTTAAGTTGTTCATTTGTTCATGAAACAGATCCTCTCTCCATTCCTCAGGCTGGTCTAGCAATGAACCGGTTGTCCAATCCGGCTTCGGACCCCTTGGAGGTGCATCCTCCTCCGAGTCCGGGTCACCAACACGGGTCAATCTCCTCCTCTTTTGTTGCTCCTCTTGAGGCGCATTAGAAGAACTTGCAATTCCTTTCCCCTTTTTCGTCACCATGCCTACACATATTCAAAACCACACAAACAAATCAAGTTAGTATTTTTACCCAATCTTCCCCACACTTGCTTCATATTATGGGTGTAGATGTGCAAAAACCAAAATTTCATTCTTTCAAACAAAATTTTGGCATGATGTCCCCTATAATTCAACATTTTCCAAAAGTTTTCACTAGACATCAAACACATTTACACCCAAATATTCAATGGCTTACAAAATCCTATCATCTATCTCATACAAGCAAGTGTGTAAGCAAAAACTATAATGAAAACTTACAAACCTTAATGTACATCAAATAATGACAAGAAATTGCATACCTTGGTGTTGTAGAAGATGAGAATCACAAAAACTTGAAGTTCACACAAAAACCCCCAAAAAGCCCCAAATTTTCGGCACCCCTAGGTTCAAATCCGACCCCAAAACAAAGGAATCTTCAAGATACAAGAGTAAATCTAAATTCCTTGTGAAATTTCACCCAAAATGGACCCAAAAATCACTGAAACCGGGCTAGATTTGAGAGAGTTATGAAGATGTGAAGGTTTGTGGTTATGGAGGTTTGGGTTCTAGAAGAAGAAGAAAGGAGAAGAAGAAAAGTTGTGGTTGGGGAATGATGTTAGAATGAATGGATAGGGTGGATTAAAGAGTTTTATTAAAAGTATTATTATTATTAAATTATTTTCGGTTTTTTTTTTATTTTTTTTTATATACAATGCCGACAAAATGAAGTTCCTTACAATTCAACTGCGAGCCGTAACCTACGGCTCCCAGCCGTAGGCTACGGCAATATCTGGGAGAAAACAAGATGCCGTAAAACAGGGACCTTGAGCCGTAAACTTCTTATTTTGTAACATGGAGCCGTAACCTACGGCTCCCTGCCGTAGGTTACGGCTAGAGCTGGGCATCTATGGGAGGACCAAAAATTTTACTAAAAAAAAATTTTTTTTTTTTTTTTAGCTTTTCAAAATGGTTGAATTTTTTATAATTTATTGAAAACCCAAAAATTATTACCCTACCCCCCGTTAAAAACCCGTGTTGTCCTCAACACTATGTTCGGAAAATCCGTAAAAATTTCCCCACACTTGTTTCGAACACCGGTTTAAACGGAGCTTATTCAAACCAAAATAAACTAAACTAAATATTTACAAACACCAAACCTGGGCCTCTTTCACGTTTCTTCGTCATCCACTGGGCGTAAAATGTACCCCACTTTGTCGAGCTCGAGATTGTTGATATCGTTACCTTCCAAGTACGGTTTGAGCCGATGCCCGTTCACCGTTTGTTGTTTATTTGTTTGTTCATCTTGTATATCAACATCTCCAAACCTCCCCACTCTTCGGACAACGTAAGGACCCATCCACTTGCTTTTTAGCTTCCCCGCGAACATCTTCAATCTTGAATTGTACAACCACACTTTTTGACCCACTTCAAAGTTCTTTTTCTTTATCTTCGCATCATGAACTTTCTTCAGTTTGTCTTTATATGCGGATGCACACTCATAAGCTTGATCCCTTATTTCCTCAATTTCATTCAATTGTAGCTTTCTCGCCCGACCCGCTTCATCATAGTTTGCATTCACCGTTTTAATTGCCCAATATGCCCGATGTGCTAATTCCATAGGCAAATGACATCCTTTTCCGTACACCATCCGATAAGGAGTGGTATCAAGTGGAGTTTTGTAAGCCGTTCGATAGGCCCACAACGCATCATCAAGCTTGCTTGACCAATCTTTCCGATCCGTTCTCACCGTCTTCATTAGAATTTCTTTAATTTGCCGGTTAGACACTTCCACTTGACCGCTCGTTTGCGGATGGTACGGTGTAGCAACACGATGATTCACATTGTATCTCTTTAACAACTTCCCAAAATTGAAATTCTTAAAATGTGAACCGCCATCACTTATTATCACTCTAGGCACACCGAATCGAGCAAAAATGTTGGATTGTACAAACTTGCATACAACGGAGTGATCGTTGGTCCTTGTAGCGATAGCTTCAATCCATTTCGAAACATAGTCAACCGCAACCAATATGTATAAAAACCCATTTGAATTAGGGAAAGGACCCATGAAGTCTATACCCCAAACATCAAATACCTCCACTACCAAAATCGGTTGTAATGGCATTTCATCCCGTTTCGAAATACTTCCCACTCTTTGACAATTTATGCAATTTCGGGCATACTCACAAGAATCCTTAAAAATCGTGGGCCAATAAAACCCACTAGATAACACCCGATAACCCGTCTCGTTCCCACTAAAATGCCCTCCACATGCCGACGAATGAGCATGGGTCAAAATCTCTAAAACTTCAGTTTCGGGAACACACCTCCTTATCACTTGATCGGGTCCAATCTTGAACAAATCCGGTTCATCCCAAATGTATTGTTTAACTTGACTTAGAAATTGTTGTCGTCTCTTCTTCGTCCAATGATTCGGAATTGCACCCTTAGCCAAATAATTCACATAATGGGCGTACCAAGGTGCAACGAAAGTAGAAACAGCTAACAATTGTTCATCGGGAAACCGTTCATTAATCTCACTCGGGTCATCAACACCTTCCAATGGGATCCGGGACAAATGATCCGCAACAACATTTTCACACCCCTTTTTGTCCCGGATCTCTAAATCGAATTCTTGCAACAGAAGCACCCAACGAATCAACCGGGGCTTTGCATCCTTCTTTTCCATTAGATATCGGACCGCACTATGATCCGAATAAACAATTACCTTGCTCCCCCAAATGTAAGCTCTAAACTTGTCCAAGGCATACACCACCGCTAATAATTCTTTCTCGGTCGTGGTGTAATTCAGTTGCGCCTCGGACAAAGTTTTGCTTGCATAATAGATCACCACCGGTTTCTTATCAACTCTTTGACCCAAAACCGCTCCAATGGTCGTATCACTAGCATCACACATAATTTCAAACGGCTTCGACCAATCCGGTGGTTGCAAGATAGGAGCCTTCACCAATTGTTCCTTCAACACATGAAACGCTTGCAAACATTCGTCAGTAAAATCAAATGGAACATCTTTCAATAATAAGTTACATAAAGGTTTTGTAATTACACTAAAGCCTTTAATAAACCTTCTATAAAACCCCGCATGTCCCAAAAATGATCTCACCCCCTTAACATTCTTTGGTGGGGGTAGAGATGAAATTACCCGAATTTTTGCTTTATCTACCTCCATTCCCCGGTCCGAAATCACATGCCCCAACACAATACCCTCTTGAACCATAAAATGGCTCTTTTCCCAACTTAAGACCAAGTTTGTCTCCACACACCTTTTCAAAACTTTTTCTAACTCATCAAGACAAGAGTCAAAACTTGGCCCAAAAATGGAAAAATCATCCATAAACACTTCAAGAGACTCCCCCACCATGTCCGAAAATATACTCATCATACATCTTTGGAATGTGGCGGGGGCGTTACATAGTCCAAATGACATCCGCCGAAAAGCAAATGTACCATATGGACATGTAAACGTGGTTTTGTGTTGGTCGTCCGGGTGAATAGCAATTTGGTTATATCCCGAGTACCCATCCAAAAAACAATAGTATTTTTGACCGGAAAGTTTTTCAATGATTTGGTCAATGAAGGGTAACGGGAAATGGTCTTTGGAGGTAGCGGCGTTTAATTTTCTATAATCGATACAAACTCGCCACCCGGTTACCGGGCGGGTGGCGATTTGCTCACCTTGCTCATCTTTAATTACCTGAATGCCTGATTTTTTAGGCACTACGTGAGTCGGACTTACCCACGCACTGTCCGAAATGGGATAAATGATCCCCGCATCCAACCACTTGATAACTTCTTTCTTGACCACCTCTCTCAGATTCGGGTTCAACCTTGTTTGTGTTTCACGAGTCGGCTTTGCATCCTCACCTGTAATAATTTTGTGCATAACAATGGATGGACTAATACCTTTTAAGTCGGCTATTGTCCACCCAATTGCCGCCTTATGAGCCTTCAACACCCGTATCAACTCCTCCTCTTGAGCTACCTCCAAATTGGAAGCAATGATCACCGGTAAAGTGTCATTCTCCCCCAAAAATACATATTTTAGGTGCTTTGGTAGCTCTTTCAATTCCACACTTGGTGGACATTCCAAGGAAGGCTTTGTACCCGAATTAATTTCCACCGGTAGAGTATCCGTTTGGTGGGTCCATGGCGGTCTTCCTTCCTTTACCGCAAAAGCCTCTTGCTCTTTCTCTTCCTTTTCCAAATCACATGCGTGCACCTGCAAAGACACATCACAAACACAAGAACCCAAAATCTCTTCCTCGAACTCCTTTGGGTCATATCCATCTATGAAATCTGCTACAAAACACTCATCACCATAAATGTTAGTACCATTAGTAAAAACATTTAATCTCATCTTTCTATTACCGAATGTCATGTCGACCGTACCATATCGACAATCAATAACGGCATGTGCGGTGTTTAAAAATGGCCGACCCAAAATAATATTTTGTTGTTGAATTGGGTCCGCGGATGAGTAGTCTAGCACAAGAAAATCCACGGGATAATAAAACTCATCAACTTTAACTATCACATCCCGTACAATACCCCGAGGGAGTTTATGAGACAAATCGGCTAACACCACCGTTGTCTCAACCCGTTTCAATGGACCAAAATCGTATTGGTCATATAACCCCCCCGGTAAGATGCTTACTCCGGCTCCAAGATCCAATAACGCCCTTGCAGTTTGAAAATTTCCTACTTGAATATTTATAAGAGGCGTTCCCGGATCTTGTAGCTTAGGAGGAAGATCTCCTTTCAAGACTGCGCTTACCCGCTCCTTCAAGTCAACCAGTTTAGGCACTTTTTGTTGCCTCTTTTGGGTACATAATTCTTTTAAAAACTTGGCGTAAGCGGGTACCTGTTTAATAGCTTCAAGCAAAGGAAGATTGATTTTAACCTGTTTAAAAACCTCCCACATTTCCTCTTTTTGAGGACCCCGTTTTGAAATAAAAATTTTTCTACCCGGATCTAATAAAGCCGAGGGAAATGGTACTTCACTAGATCCCTCACCCTCATTTACCTTTTCTTTTTCTTTACTAACTTCGGGTTTTTCAAAATTGGGTTTTTTAGAAGAAACAATAGGTGGTTCATTTTCTTCCTCACTATCTTGACCCGTGATATCTTCAACCACCCCATCAACCAAATCCGGTGAAGGATTGGTTTTATACTCTTTCCCACTTCTCAAAACACTTACATGGTGAATGTTAACATTATTACCTCTTGAAGTACCATTAGATGGGTTTACCTTAGTGTCGCTTGGTAATTGACCTTTATTTTTCTTTAATTCTGACACTTCGGTTGCAAGTTGACCCATTTGGGTGGTCAAAGTTTGAATTGCCTTATCTCGAGCCTCATCCTTTTGTATACGAGCATCATCCATTTGGTTTCTCTTTTGCATCTCCGCTTGCATGCTCTTCAACATATCCATCATCTCGTTTCCACCCGAAGACCCTCTTGTTCTTGACCCGTTTGGTATTGCCTTTGGTACCCTTGGTTGTTCCCACTTCTATATCCACCTTGATTGTTGTAAGGTTGGCGTGAACCATAATTACCTTGGTTACCTTGGAAATTCGGGTTTGCTTGATTTGAAGGGTTCCCATAACGAAAGTTTGGGTGGTTCCTCAACCCGGGGTGGTAAGTGTTAGAATTCATGTTGTTATAATTTCTACCACCCCCTCCTTGACCTTGAATGGCATGAACTTCTTCATATTGCCCTTCCACCATTCCTTGGCAATTTTCAGCCGCATGACCTATTTCATTACACAAAGCGCAAACATCATAAATTTGATTAGTAGTTTGAACATTACCATCATCAACTGCATGAACTTGCGATCTCGTGACAGCCGGTCGTGCTCTCCTTGATGCTTGAGCTTTCCTCTTTGAGGTAATGGCCATTTGTTCCAAGAACTCCCAATCCTCATCTTCATAATTTGTGCCAAAAGTCCCATTTGTGATGGACATTAGATCACGTGCATCCTCGGCACACAACCCTTCGTGAAAGGCGTTCATCAACTCCCAAAGCTCAATCCCATGGTGTGGACAATTTTTAATCATCATGTTTAAGCGCTCGAAGGCTTCATGGAACATTTCGCCTTGTTGTTGTTGGAAACTTCTCAACCCTTTCCTAGCATCATTGGTCTTTTGGGCGGTATAAAATTTGTCTAAGAAAGTTTGTTGCATTTCCCCCCAAGTGTAAATAGATGCCGAAGGCAAAGTGTAGAACCACTTCTTTGCCTTATCTTCCAAAGAGAATTGAAATAAGACCAACTTCACATCATCGGCCGAAAAACCTTGACTCCCAAGAGTGTTGCAAATTGAGTCATAGGCTTCCAAATGGAAGTAGGGTTCCTCCGTTGCTAGACCCTTATACTTTGGCAAACTTTGTAAAGAATTTGTTCTCACTTCAAAAGTCCTTCCTTGGTTATTGTGAGGAATAACCACCGGTGAAGGGTTGTGAGTAATTACCGGCCTAAAATGCGCTTCAATTCCCCTCGCATTTTCCCTAAGATGCCTTCTTGGTACACCCAATCGACCCCTTGGACGAATAGGACCCATTGGTCTTGGTATATGCCCTTGTGGTGCGAATGGTTGTTGAACTTGTTGTTGGGGCATCGGTGGTTGTTGAATTGGCCTCTGAAATTATGGTTGAACATTTTGTGGCCGAATTTGTTGCAATGGTATAGGGCGTTGCATTGGTGGCCCTTGTGACCTTGGTCGAATGTGTTGTGGTATGAGTTGTTGTTGTTGTGGCATTCCACCAACACTTGACATTCTTTGCGTTTGACCAGGTACATAAGTCAACTCCCCTTGATCTCCACTACCCACATAAGCATAACCCTCTTCCTCATAACCCTCGAAATCTTCATATCCATCTCCTTCTATACCCCCCGATGATGGCCCAAATGGAATAGATGAGTATTGAAAACCTGACTGGTTTGGTGCTCCAAATGATGAAGTAGCATGAACAACAGTTGAGCCTTGTGGTAATGTATAGATGGATGATGATTGACCTGAAGCTGGGAAGAAATGGGTAAGTGGTGGAATTGTAGAAGCAGGGCTAAAGGTAAGGGTAGGTTCAGTTTGAGTGTTGGTAGGTAATGTAGTATTGGGTGGTGGAATATCAAATGGTGAAGTAAATTCGGTAGTAGAACTGGGCATGGTGGTATTTGGTGAAGGTTGAGTGGATGTTGGTATAAATGGTGGAGTAGGTTCACCCGTAGTGGGTGGTGGTTGTGGTGGATCCATGTATCGGATTGGTGTGATTGGTGTAGTTGGTGTTGTTGGTGAACCGCTAATTGTGTTTTCCCTTAACAAAATTCTGTTTGCTCACAAAGTTCGTTCGATTTCCGGATCAAATGCTAATAGTGAAAGCTTGTGAGAGCTCCTAGTATGCATGCACCTGTCAATACCTGCAAACTAACACACCCAGCGTAAACCAGAAAAATAACAAACCTAAGAAAGATCACAAATAACACACGTTGCGCACTACTCCCCGGCAACGGCGCCAAAATTTGACGTGATGTCGTGGTCACAATCAAATTTAATCCCAATAACAACTAAATAGATAACGGTAAGTGGGTATCGAACACAGGGAGTTTGTGGAATATGTGTTATTTAGAAGTGTATCTAAGTTAACTAAGATTAAACTAATTGCAATAAAAAGTAAATTCAAAGAGTTGGATTGTTTGTTTTAAAACTAAGAATACTAATTAATTTGCAAAATGGAAATTTAGTTGTAAACAATTGAGAGAAAAATGACCATCTTTAGTTTCCGGTTTGTTTCAACGGTTGTACTATCATCCACTAGAAAGAATCACATAGACATGATTCATGTAAGATTACTTGTTGTGATAAAAGGGAACGAAGTACTCAGATTCCTAGAACGTGAGGTTGTTACCCGATGACCAATTGACCCTTACCCATCCTAACTTTACCCATGATATCTCGATTGCCAACGGCACCAAGAACGTATGATTTCAAGGTAGGATAAAACAAGACTCAACAATTTACAAACAAATAATAAAACACCATAGTAAACAAAACATAAACAAGTTTACCATTCTAGAAATTGAGAATCAAAATACAACCGTCTTAACACCTTCAACTAAAGATGACCAATAAGAACCTAGCCACTCATAGCTTTGACCAACATTGTAGCAAAATAAGATGAAATTGTTTTAATGCAATCCAAAACAAAGATACTAGATGGATAATAGATGATAAGATAATGTTCTTCACTCCCCCAATCTCCAAAAATACTCAAGAACTCGTCCCTTAGCAGGTAGTAACCGATTCCTAATCATAAGTCCCCATAAATTCCATAAAACTGGAAATTTAATGAAGGAGTTACAAGTTTGGATTCAGTCGGAGCCGTAACCTACGGCTCCCAGCCGTAGGTTACGGCAGTCAGCAAGTCCCCAAAGTCAACAGGTAGCCGTAACCTACGGCCACCTGCCGTAGGTTACGGCTGGCAATGAATTTTACACCTCTTGGTTCCTGTTTTACGGCTGCATCTTTGGACAAATATGTGGGCCGTAACCTACGGCAGGTAGCCGTAACCTACGGCAGGTAGCCGTAGGTTACGGTGCTGAACATGAGGATTCTTCTTGTTTCTTTATCAGCACTTGATTTCTTCAACACTTTGACTCCCCAACTTCTAGCATCCCTTCGTGCCTCCTAAAACCCGTATTTTGAGCACTTTAACACCTGCATAATCAAACGTAGAGTGGTTACCAAGTTCAAGCAATTAACCATGTATAGCTTGGGATCTTAATCGTTTTAAGGCTCTTAAGGGTTGTCCTACGGACCACCCGTCAAATCACCCAGATCTGAGTTGTTTAGGGCGGGATGAGGTCACAACTTGAAGTTCATATGAACTCTTGGTGGCATCACCTTAAAACACCTCAAATCAGTAGATTTCACGGTTAGAATTTGAGTTTTAAAAGATAGAATGGTGTAGAATTGAGTGTAGATTGTAGAAGTACAAGTTTTAGGTTGAAATCTTACCGGAATCGCGAGGAAATCGAGAGAAAAGGGTCCTGGAGCGTGTTTGGTCGAGTGGGAGCCGTCACATCACTTGAACAGTGGTGTGGCAGGCTATTTATAGGCAACATGAGGTGAAGGAAGTCACTGGTCCGGATGACTCATCCGTCCGGATGGCCCATCCGTGCGAATGACTTACCCGTCCGGATAGCCCATCCGTGCGGATGGCTATCCGTCCGGATGGCCACTCCGATGCGGTGGATTTTTCCGTTTTCGATTGTTTCGATAGTTTTTCGAAGTACGTGCTTTCCATAATTAATTTATATTATTATTATATACGTATATATATCACTAGGGGTCGTATTTACGTATCCATATTCCAAAGTTTCGATATAACAATCGGTTTTCGTTTGAGTATGCGATTATTAGCGATGTTTCACAGCCATCAAGGAGGGTAGTATAGGTCCTTTCTTGATGTCATCGTGAACGTTATTGCGTGTAGTGCCACAAAGACTGACGGGGTACCATTCACTCGCATTGTCGTCATCGTCACAACGATTGGAGCTATAGCACTCACCCGAGAGTCCTTGTTAGCGTTAATTGTCTGCGTTTCGACACATCACGACCACCGAGGAGGGTAGAATAGGTCCTCACTCAATATCATTGTGAGTGTTAGTGTTAGTGTTTGTGATAATAGTGTAGTATAGTGATATTGTATTTCGAAAATAAGCGATTATCCTTCGAATAGCGATATATGCAATATAGTTACATTATGATCCGAATCTCTGGTGCTAGGCGTAACGAGTATATCGAGTAGTAACAACGCACAAAAGTGCGGGTTGTTACATAACCACTTACTTAATTTTATTTAAAAAAACTACTTAATTTTAGTATCCATGAACCCTAATTTAGATGTGTTTTCGGATGGATGAATTGTAATATATTAGACTTGCTTATTTGTGTTCACTAGTGTTAAATTGTGTTTGTTTATATTTGTTTAAGTACGTTCATTTGTGTTCGTTTATGTTTTTTCAATCATGTTAATTTATGTTTATTCAAATATGTTTAG
Organism: Helianthus tuberosus; assembly: GCA_030545235.1. NCBI lineage: Eukaryota > Viridiplantae > Streptophyta > Magnoliopsida > Asterales > Asteraceae > Helianthus > Helianthus tuberosus. The sequence goes on along the minus strand of CM060385.1, from coordinate 20,247,342 downwards.
TTAATTTTTGTTTTGTTTATGTTCGTTTGTGTTCGTAAACTGTTCGTTAGGCTTTAAACGAACGAACATAAATGAACACAAACATGTCTGGTTTCTTAATGAACGACCACGAACAAAAAAATGTGTTCGATTAAATATTCATGTTCGTGTTCGGTTAAAGTTAAATGAACGAACACAAACATGCCTATGTTCATGTTCGTTTACAGGTCTATCCCTGACTTACACCCATAACAATATTCTTCTATTCCAGAACCTGATTTCGTTTCGTGGAATGTAATGAGATTGAAATTAGAACTTATATAGGAATAGAAATTTGATTTGGAATTTAGGTGAAATGGAATCAACATTCCAATTCCATTAAGATTCAATTCCATTTCGTGAAATGAACAATACCTCTAAGATATTAATATAGCATTTCTATTACTATTAGTTCAATCTTTTGTCTTTGGTCAAAAGTTTTTGCTCGTCGGTCGAATTTTCAACATGCACATAATGATGTATAATGTATAACGCTTTGGGTCAATGTTAACTAATACATCTTAGGTACTCTATTTGATCTTCAATCTGAGCTGTCATCATAACATTCTCAATAAATCGATTAGATTTAGTGTTTTACAATTGTCTCTTTAACGTAGTATGGATCATGAATAACTTCTCACGGGGCTTGACAAGCAACTATTATCTCTATATAAGACAGAGATCACATTTACGAGATCGCCCTAATACTGATACCGAGTCACCATTCACAACCACAAAACTAACCATGTGAATTGATATTACAATAGAAATCACAAAACATGGTTTCTCATGTTAGCCTGTGGCAATGAAAACTGAAAAGTAAACTAAGATCAAGAGATCAATTAAAATATTGGAGTGAAACAATTTCGGAATTAAGGTTGATTGAATAGTTAATTTTAACAACTATGAAATATCCTCACTGTTTGAGCCACTGTCACTTTTAGCTTTTAAACTAGATTCGTTGCATTTTGTCTCCACTACACATGATGACATGAGGCATTCTATTCTTTAGAAATACTAACGGGTCTTTCATAACTTTTGAATGAGTAAGTACTTAATTAATAAGTGGTTTAAATCATTAAGTGTTGAACCGAGAAAATGTCTGAACTGGACCATTAAGACTGAAGGGTGTGGCTTAGTGCCACCCCGCCACCTCAGCCTCTTTAGCGCCCCGGGCCGCCACCACCCACACCGCCGTCGGCAAAAGGGGGGCGCCATCCTCCCTCCGCCAGCGTGCTAACGAGCCAAAATGAGATGTGCAGGTGGGTCCCATACTTTTAAACCAATCAAATCTTTTCTTGTTTATTTTTTTTTATTTTGTTTAATAGGGGGCTTTAAAGGGACTTTAAACCATTGCATGCAAGTTAAAGGAGGGGACTTTAAAGCCCCCTATGCGACGTGGCATTGACGTGGCGCTGAGGTGACGTGATAAAGCCCCTTGGGGCTTTAAACCACTCCTAATAGCCTAAGAGCTAGTATAATGCTTAACCATTCAGAGACAAATGTATGATCAATTAAAAAAAGGTCTTAACCATTCAGGCTCAGTATAATGCTTAACCATTTAAAGGCAAATATTTGAACCATTCAGACATCTGCTCACGAAACAAACAATCTAAATCATTAAGTGCTGAACCAGTAAGATAATAAGATATCTGAATCATTAAAAGCTGAAACAAACATCCAAACATCTTATATTTAGTGGCTGTACCAAATGTGTTAGGATTTAAAACCCGTTTAATAATACTAACAAGTCAATAAATAATGCAAATAAGATGATTTCCTAATTTGTTTAAACCTTTGTTATTTTAGTATCAGTCATTTAATCAAGAAAAAGATTGGTTTGGTATTGAGCTTAAATTATAGTTATTCATTTTAAAATATGTTTTTTTAATCCTTGAACTATTTTATGAAACTTTGCTTACAAAATGTGTGAATAAAAAAAGCTCTAGACTTTGCATGGTTGATTCATCAACATAACCGACTACTTTTTTTAATGTTTTCATCAAGTTTGCCAATGTTAAAAGGCGATTAAACTTTGTTGGAGCTTAAGCAAATTATTTTACCACAATCATACTACTTATATTATATAAGTTATTAACCTTTTTAATCATAACCTTAATCAAAACTAAAAGTTACATTCATCAAAATTCTAAACTTAATTACTACCACTTTAAACAATAATAATTCAACCTATTGCATGTCATGTTTTATAAGTAGCATGATTATGATACAATAGAGAGTGTTGCTTGGAGTATCACCAAATCTTCATATGAGTATCACCACATCTTCATGATACGAGTGTCATCGGCGGCAGTTGCAATGGTTAACTTGATACCAAACTAAAACACCATTATGCGTGTGTAATTATGATTGTGAGATTGAATGTTGTAATTAGGATTTACAACGAATAGGGGTCAGTAGAGCTGCAAACGAACCAAATGTTCGACGAACAGTTCGACTGGAAGTTCGTTTGTATTTGTTTCTTTATCAAACAAACGAACACGAACAATAAATTCCGTTCGTTTAGTTAAATTAATGAACATGAACAGAGACCCCATTTGTTCATTTATATTCGTGAACTTTCGGTAACGTGTTCGTTTGCGTTTGACTGTGTTCGATAGTTCATTAGTGTTTTATATCTATTTAAATACATCAAAATTCTGACAAAATAAAATATATAACAAGTGTTAGCATATTATATAGTTTGTTCATGAACATTTGTTTATGCTCTTTTGTTTTCATTTGCGTTCATGAACATTAATTTGTGCTCATTTGTCGCATCAACGTTCGTTTTAGTTTCTTGATTAAAATTAACAAACGAACATGAATATAAAATCTCGTTCAATAATTGTTCATGAACAGTTTGTGAACACATATACTTCTTAACAAACAAACATGAACAAGGTCTTATTCGTGTTCGTTTGCATACGAATTTCCACATTTAAAAAAAAGCAACAATTAACTTTCTATCAAAGTAAAGGGACCATATTTACCATACTCTCAAAACAAAAAGGGGGCTAAACGTATCATCCTCCATTATAAAAACAAGCTAACAGATCTACCAAATCCGTTGTACCCTCTTATACTCTCTCTCTAGTGTCAGTTGTGGATCAACAACAGATCTGAAACCTCTAAATCTTCCGATATCTCTGCAACTATGAAGGTGATCGACAAGATTCTGGAGTCAACTACTGCCGGAGACGCCGGAAAAGTAGTCTTCTCGTTCGAATTCTTCCCTCCGAAAACCGAAGAAGGTGTGGAAAACCTGTTCGAGCGGATGGAGCGAATGGTGGCGCACAATCCTACATTCTGTGACATCACTTGGGGCGCCGGTGGCTCTACGGCGGAGCTGACGCTGGAGATAGCGAGGAGGATGCAGAATTTGGTGTGTGTGGAGACGATGATGCATTTGACGTGTACGAATATGCCGGTGGAGAAGATAGATCACGCGTTGGAGACTATTAAGAAGGATGGGATACAGAATGTTTTGGCTCTGAGAGGTGATCCGCCACGTGGACAGGATAAGTTTGTTCAGATCCAGGGAGGATTTGCGTGTGCTCTTGATCTGGTATGTATCGATTATCATGATATTGTTGTTTTGTTGTGGTTTGATTGGTTGATTAGGGTTAGATTTATGCTTTTCTTGTTCTGATTGATTGTTGAGCTACTGGCATTAGTTAATTAGAGTTGTGTGTGTGATTTTGAAGTCTAATTGATTGTGAGCTACTGGCGTTAGTTGATTAGGTTTAGATTTGTGATTTTTGATTCTGATTGATCATTAAGCTACTGGCATTAGTTAATCAGGTTTAGATTTGTACTTTTTTTTTTTTGTTCTGATTGATTAGTTGATTAGGTTTAGATTTGTGATTTTTTTAATCTGATTGATTATTGAGCTACTGGCATTAGTTAATCAGGTTTAGTGTTGTGTTTTTTTTTTTGTTAGGGATTGATTGTTGAGCTACTGGCATTGGTTAATTAGGTATAGACTTGAGTGTGTGATTTCGAAGTCTAATTGATCGTTGAGTTACCGTGTATATGTATTACTGAAGGTTAGATACTTAGAAGTTGGATGATCTAATGGCCTGAATGTATTGCATTTGTGAATTGAGAGATTGTAAATCTGATTCCAGGGTGTAGTATTGATCTGGTAGGTATCAATGTATCATGATCTTGTTGTTTTGTTGTGTTTTACTGTTTTGATTGGTTAATTAGGTTTAGATTTGTGATTTTTTTGTTGTGATTGATTGTTGAAGCTACTGGAATTAGTTGATTAGACTTGAGTGTGTGATTTTGAAGTATAATTGATCGTTGAGTTACCGCGTTTTTGTATCATGAAGGTTAGATGATCTGTAGACCCGAGTGTATTGCATTTTTGTGTTCGGTGTCTATTTTAGAATGCCGGCATGTTTACTTATTGAATTGAGACATTGTGAAGTCTGATTCCAGGGTATAGTATTAATGTAGAGTACTTTCGCCTGTTTTAGTTCATTTTATAGTGATTGGGTTCTTATAATAACTCTTTTGACCTGATGCGTCGGTGAACTTTTAGCTTTTGAGATATGTGAAATTTTATAACAGTTTCTTTTAGATGATGTAGATAATGAAGAGCTTTAAAATAATAAAACCTAGTGCATCAATATCTTGCTTTTCACAGTGTTTTGATTAATTAGTTAGATTTAAATTTGTGAATTTGACCATGTTATATTTGTGTATGCAGCATTACATTTTGAACTGGTAACATGTTATTTTATCAAGATTATGAATAACTTATTTGGGGATTACTAATTACTTATTGAATGGACCAATTTTGAAATCTAATTTCCACGTGAAGCATTGTTGATTTGTTATATGATGGTTGTGCCCATTTTAGCTCATATTATGGTAATTGGTCTCATACATTAGCTTCTCTTGAGCAATGTTAGATGGGTGAATTTAGCTTTTGAGATCTGTGAACTCCATAATAACTTCATTAATCTGATTTTGACTATAAAGAACTTTACAGCATGGTGCATCAAGAATGTATAAAAAATGCAGTTGACCTGATTAAGCTGTAGAGATGATTGTAGTAACTGTTTATAATTAATACTTTTGAATCTTTGTTGAATTCTTTTCCAAACTGAAGTTAAAAATTTATTGCTAGTTTTTTTTTTTTTTTTTTTAATCTCAGATGGATTTAAATAGCATTTGTTGATAGCAGAAAGTTGATGAGAAAGTAACCTTTCTACCCTAAAGGTTTAACATATAATGCCATAATATGTGTGCCTTTTGCTTTGCAGGTGGAGCATATCCGCAGGTCATATGGTGACTATTTTGGCATAGCCGTTGCTGGTTATCCAGGTTTGCATCTCACTTCCTTCTGTCTTTATCAGTTTATTTCCAGACAACCGAAATTACTATGCATGACAATAGTCTTATTTAAATATATTATCCTATCTGTTTTTGTTAGGGTTAATATATTGTAGTATTTATTTTCTTAATTTCTTTAAAATTTTATTTCCAGAGGCACATCCTGAGGTCATTGAAAGCAATGGCTTGGCTACACCTGAAGCATATGCAAAGGATCTTGCTTACCTCAAGAGAAAGGTACATTATGTTTTATAATAATAGGTATTTGATCAGTCAAGTATCTTAAAATACATACTTAACGAATTAAACTTAGTTCAATGGTTAACTGCTTTTGTAGATAACTGCCATTTGGAACTTATAAATTGGATTTCATATTGCAGGTTGATGCAGGAGCCGATGTGATTGTCACTCAACTTTTCTACGATGTTGACAATTTTCTCAAATTTGTGAATGATTGTCGGCAAATTGGAATTACTTGTCCCATTGTTCCCGGCATCATGCCCATTAACAACTATAACGGCTTCATTCGCATGACTGGTTTCTGCAAAACTAAGGTATTCTTGTTTAATGTTTTTATATATTGCTTTGCTATTTGAAACTAGCCTGAAATCATTGCTATTCTGTGTAACTAACAACTGTAAACTGCAGATCCCGTCTGAAATTACTGCTGCTTTGGAGCCCATTAAGGACAACGAGGAAGCCGTTAGAGCTTATGGAGTTCACCTCGGAACCGAAATGTGCAAGAAAATTATGGCTAGTGGAATCAAGACATTGCATCTTTATACACTCAACATGGAGAAGTCTGCATTGGCAATTTTGACCGTAAGGAAGTCCTCAAATAATTTTTTATTGAGTAAATGACATTTTCGCCCCGTCCCTGAGGTTTGGTCAGTTTTGCGACTTTCATCCAAAGGTTTGTTTTTTTCGCATCTGGATCCAAAAGGTTTGAAATCTTTCCATTTTCATCCGGCTCGTTAACTCTATCCATTTTACTCCGTTAAGTCAGGGGTATTTCCGTCTTTTTTGTTAATTTAAAGGGCAATTCAGTCTTTTTCACTTTATGTACAAGCATTTAGCATAATGTACAAGTATTCACTTAAAGGGCAATTCGGTCTTTTTCATATATGTACAAAAATACCCTTGACTTAACGGAGAAAAATGGATGGAGTTAATGAGCCAGATGAAAATGGCAAGATTTCAAACCTTTTGGATCCAGATGCGAAAAAACAAACCTCTGGACGAAAATCGCAAAATTGGCCAAACCTCAAGGACGAAAATGCCATTTTAATCTTTTTTCATTTTAAAATAGTAGCTGCTTCCAAACTAATAAGATCATTTGCATTATTAAATGGTGATATACGTTAAATTTACTATGCAGAATCTTGGATTGATTGAAGAGTCGAAGGTATCAAGGCCACTGCCATGGAAAAAGCCTACTAACCTTTTCCGTCTAAAGGAAGATGTTAGGCCAATATTCTGGTATGCTAATGCAACACACACGCTTGAATGTATAAGTTGATCTTAAACAATTTTCTGCATTATAATGTGTGGTAACTTCAAAGTACATGATTTGTTTTTTTTTTATGTTGATAGGGCCAATCGTCCAAAGAGCTACATAACAAGAACTACTGGATGGGAGCAGTATCCACGTGGGCGTTGGGGCGATGCTTCTAATGCTTCATATGGTGCATTAACCGATCATCAGGTGCATATAATTTTCAACTCTTAGTCATTTAATCCCATGAAAGTTGCAACATTTTTCAGGAAGTTTTCTTGTTAAAGTTACTTATTTGTCCATATATATAGGGAATGGTTAAAATGAGAACTAGCTTGAGTTTTGAGAACTTGAGAACTTTTTGATTCAAAGGTTTTTTTGGAAAAAAAGATTTTGACAAATTTTTTGTATGAAACTTAAAAAAAACAAAAAAACAAAAAATATCGTATACGACTTCTTACACCCCCGTAAACCAAATTTACAACGCCGTAACGTTCTGGGGCTGATGATGCCAGCATCCATTTACACCAGCGTAAAACAAACTTACATGTCGAATAAATGCCGGCTCGTCAATTTCTTTTTCTTTTTTCACAGATGTCTTAGTTAGGTGTTATTCAACCTTTGTGCAAAATTTGGTTGAAAAACTCACACGGGAAGGAGTTCTCACGGTTCTCCCAACTCGGAGGAGTTCTCGTCTGAACTCTATCCTACATATAAATATATTAGCTTTCCTAATTAACTATGTCATGTTTTACATGGTCATCATATAAACAACATATATGACCCTTATCTTTCATTCATGATATTGTGGATCAAGCACCGAAACCTCTACCAATCTTGTTTAATGCCTTAAATCTAAATAATAAATATTTCTTCTCTCACCATGCTAATGTATGATCAGTTCATGCGACCACGTTCACGTGACAAGAAAATTCAAGAAGAATGGGTGGTTCCTTTGAAAAAGTTAGATGATATTTCTGAGGTATGGTGTATCTACTTAAATTATTCAGTCTATGGAGGTTAATCACAGCATTCCATGCTCATGTGGACATTTTATATCAGAAATTCACGAAATACTGCCTTGGGCAACTGAAAACCAGCCCTTGGTCTGAACTAGACGCGCTTCAGCCAGAGACAAAGATTATTGATGAACAACTAGCTTCAATTAACCAAAAGGGTTTCCTCACCATCAACAGCCAACCGCCCGTTAATGGAGCCAAATCCGACTCCCCATCAGTTGGTAAGTTTTTATGTGAGCTTGAGTTATTCAAATTTGGGTTCATTTTTTCAAGTATAGTAAATGTGTGTGCGCGCGTCCGCATGCACAAGTTGCACTTTTTATCAACTATTGTGAGTGCGTGTTTCATGCTTATGTGGCATGCAGAGGTCTAAGATCTTGAAGAGATTCATACTTTTTCTGATTTTTTTTTAAATTTCGAGTAAAAACACGGATGGACCCTGTGGTTTACCAAAATTTTGGATTTGGTCCCTAGCTTTTCAAAAGTACACGGATGGTTCTTGTGGTTTGCACTTTGTAACGCATTTAGTCCCCGGCTAACAAATCTAAAGGTTTTAGCAGGTTCAAGTTAGGGACTAAATGCGTTACAAAGCGCAAACCACAGAGACCATCCATGTACTATTGGAAAAATCTGGCGACTAAAAGACTTACAAAGTGCAAAGTACATGGATCATCCGTATACTTTTGGAAAGCTAGGGACCAAATCCAAAATTATAGGATTTGAGAGCTTTGCTTTAAGATTTAAATTCTAAAAGCTTTATGTGTAGTGGAAATAGGTTTATAAAAAAACATACTTATGAGACGATGACGTGGCATGACATGTCACATAACCTCAACCAACCAGTTTCTATTGCAAAGTCTTTGTTTGTTTATAACAATAAAGTAATGATAAAGATATGCTATCATTTGTTCTTACCAATTTTTCTGGCTTTAAAGGATGGGGCCCAGCGGGTGGGTACGTTTACCAGAAAGCATATGTAGAATTTTTCTGCTCCGGTGAAAAGTTAAACGGTCTTGTGGAGAAATCAAAGGCGTACCCTTCACTTACATACCTAGCGGTGAACAAAGAAGGGAATTTGGTGTCAAATGTGGGGAAAACTGACGTGAATGCAGTAACTTGGGGAGTGTTCCCAGCTAAAGAGATCATTCAACCAACTGTCGTTGATCCCGCAAGCTTTTTGGTATGGAAGGATGAAGCGTTTGAAATCTGGTCAAGAGGATGGGCGCAATTGTACCCCGAGGATGATTCTTCAAGATCACTTCTCCAAGAGGTTTGTTTTTTTTTTTCTCTATTTTTTGTTGAGCCTTATTTGATTATAGTTATTAATTTATCATCACTCTGTATGGTTAACAGGTACAGAACACTTACTACTTGGTTAGCTTGGTTGATAACGACTACATAAACGGCGACTTGTTCAACGTTTTCAAGGATTTTTAAACTGCGTGGTCCTGGTTTGCGTTCTTTGTAACGAATCTCTATAGAGGAACGATGGCGTTACACGTATAATTCTCTATATTTTACGTCTTTCTTGTATTATAATGGGTGCTACATTCGTTGAGCAAATTACATTTGCTTAAGCAACCGATTATTATGCGGATGGGCAAACGAGCTCGTAGTGTTTATAAGTATCAATGCATAAGGTACCATCTTTCGTGGCTTATATAAGTGTATTCTCTTTTTGTATTGACGATGTCTATGGTTTATATAAAATTTTCATGTTTAATTTGGCCTTCAAAATCAATGAACAATCCTAGATGTCGAATTTGAAATATTACAAGATCACCTTAATTACCCCTAAACATTAGTTTTTACACTTCTTATCTGTTAAAGACACACACACCCTTCCCTTTTTTTACCCATGGTTGTAAAACAAGGTTTCCAAGGCCGGGTACTCTCCGAGTAGTCGTTACAAGGTAGGCTGCCGAGTCGACTTTCTTTGACTCTGCCTAATCACTCGGAATCGGTCAAACACGGTCAACCTCGGCCAAAATCGTATCTAGTAGGTCAACCCGGGCCTTGTTTGACTTAAAAAATAATAAAACATAATTTTTATGCCTATTATATTAAAGAATGAATATATCATTTTCACGTATTTTGTTATAGATATTAGTAAATTTATGTTATTTGACATATATTTAATTTCCAAAAAATTATTTCTTTATAATTTAACATGCTTTTAGTCTGAGTACTCCCCGAGTACTCTCCGCCTAGACCGAGTACTCTCAACTCCCGGGTCGGCCGACTAGGGAGCCAGTTGAATATCTACATAGTGTGTTTAAGACCTAAAAAGTTGGATGCCAGTTGAATATCTACATAGTGTGTTTAAGGAGTTCCGGATGATATCTAAGAAAAACCGTAAACGACAATGGAAGCTACAACTTATTGTTTTGAGGTGAGTGATCTCTACCCTTAAAAGCAATTTCGCCTACACCGTTCGATAGAACAATATTGTTTTGGGTTTGTGGCGAATCACTTCCCAAGATATGACGAAGCAACGTGTGGTGTACCTTATCAACATTACATGGGTGATGATAAGCAAATTGAATTTACTAAGTTTTCAAGGTTTTAAAGTAACTAAACATGTCGTGTTCGGATCCTAAAGCAATCTTGTATATTAGAAAAAAGAGTTTCATCTAAATGGGTTACTCGTGAGAAAGCAACAACCAAATATACTCCAAAAGATTAGATTGGTTATGTTCTACAACCACTAGTGATACAAGTAGTGACCAATCTAAAGTATCGTTGATTCTCACTTAGTCATTTATCATTCAGTGCCTAATTATGTTCCTTTAGTGCCTAATTATTAGGGCTGGCAATTGGGTACCTGTTAAGATACGATTAGACATGTTTGACTGAAAAATACACCCTTTGACTTTTTTAATTTTTAAAATAATTAAAATTACAATGTTAGGATCTATCATTTATTCATATTTGTACATAAAACATAAAACTGTTTTATAAACATGAGGTAGAAAGTAGTTAAACGAGTCGTAATCATGTTTGAAACTTATGTTGTGCGCGCCGTCAGAAACATGTTAAACCTGTTAAGACACGATTTGCCAGCCTTACTAATTATGTTCCTTTACTAAATATCAGTTGGTGTACCAACCGAACTCTTTAGGCTACAACTATTGATGACCAAAAGCTTGGTTGGCCAAAAAGTGAAAAAATAAAATAAAAAAATCAATTAAAACTCAAGACCAAGTTGTGGTGTCAACTTTGGTTGGGGATTTTTTTTTAATATTTTGAAGATGCCACATGTTGGCTAGTGAATGATTACTTTTATAATCATGTTTTCCATTTTTTGTTTTATAACAATTAATTCTACCTAAAACATGATTTTCTTTAATAACTTTTTAATATTTAATTATTAAAAAAAAATCAGAAAACACAGTGTTGTTTAACTTTTTTTGTGAACATATCGATATAAATTTGTCAAAAACCGAGTTCCTTCAAAAAAATATTTTTTAATTGATTTTTTTATAAAAAATGCACTATCTTTGTCATTGTTATTAACTAAGTTTGATGAATGTATGTGTTTTTTTTATTAAAAGATTTCTTATATTGTTGTTATTTATTTTGCTTTTAAAACAAATCGGTTTCAAATGAAAAAATATATTTTGTAATTTTTTTAACACATTTATGGATAAATAATAAGCATAAAAATATATATTTAATAAAAAATGTTTTAAAGATTAGGTTGTGAATGTGAATAGAAGGTTGAGGTATGTTGGGTTGTGTAGGTGGAAGAAAGAGAAAGTAGTTTTTTTATTAAAAAAGTTGGGTTGGAGAAGGATGTGGATGGATATAGCCTCAGCCAACATTTTGTTTGTTAGTCATAGATCATTCTGATTGATTCAAATAACTTATTATTGACTGATATTTTTTTCAAATGATGAAACCAATAGTGTAATTCACAACAAACAGAGATGGAAATGGTAAAATGGGTAAACCACATATAGTCATGTACTTAGGGACTGTTTGGTAACCTCTTAATAACCATTCAGATGCTACCTCTTAATGGTTTAAAACCTCTGAATGAATAAGATGTAACCTCAAGTCTGAATGGTTAAGAGGTAACATCTGAATGGTAAATCATCACATGTCACATTCTTCTACCTTCTCATTGGTAAAATTCTTAATGGTTCTATTAAGAGGTAGCCTCTTAATGACCATTCAGAGGCTACCAAACAACCCCTTAATCTTTGCGGTTCAAGAAAACACATAGTCAGGTATTGGCGTGTAATTAATTCATAAAACTACAATAAAAATAAATGTTATTAAAAAATAGATATAAATATTACCAATCTTTTTGTAGCCGAATATGTCCACCCATGATCTCCTGCCTTATGTCATGGGGTTAGTTTCGACCCCAGTGTGGCATCCCCATTTCCTCTGGGACAAGCCAATCCAGCCTGCTTCTTTGTGTGACTGGTTTCGTCCTGCCTTGGACTCATCAGGAGAGCGGTGTCAGCTCTCAACCAGTGATACGTTCGTCGTATAGACACGACTAGACACGTACACCTTCCTATCTATTGAGGCCGTCCCCGATAAAGTCCCAGACTAACCACTAACCCAATCATTTAAATATTTGGGCCGTGACACTTTATAAAACCCCCCCTCAACCTTGTGGCGCCTCTCTTCCAGTTCCCGCTCACCACTTTCTTTCACTTCAAAAACAACATTCTAAACCCAAATCAATCAAGCCAAACGCAATCAGGGTTTTGTAGAGCAATGAGCGATGACACAACACAAGTACTCATTTGCTCAATCTGTCACGAAGATCTCAACCCAATTGTCGAAGATCTTCAAGCAATTTCAGTCTGCGGTCATGTCTTCCATGAACTCTGGTTAACTTTACTCACTTCTACCATATCTTATTTCTTTTCATTACATGATATGTATGTGATGTATCTTATTTGCAGTTTTGGGTATCTTAGGGTTATTCAAATATATATCCTAGAGATCACATGAATGTTGAATCTAGAACTTGTTTTTGGTGAATGTATTATTAGGATCTTGATATGTTAATAAAATTATTACTTTTAGTTATTTATCATAAGGTTTTATTAGATAGTCTGTGATATTATTTGAAATTGAAACTGTAAAGCCCTAGTTTTTGTTTGATGAATTCCAGTGTTTCTCTAAATGTAACTTTGTAGTTGAGGTTTAAGTTTGATGCAAGGGGTATCTTTTTACTCAAGTGGAGGTGACACTTGTGCTTTTTTTTGTTACTTACTTAGACGCGATGATCATGATCTTATACATGAATTTCTGTTAGACTAGTGGGTATGGAGAGCCCCATCCCCAAGGGGATGGGCCGCCACGTCAGCGCCACGTAGGCTCGGCTTGGAGGGGATGGACCTAGGGGGGTGGGGGATGAACCCCTTTATATATATATGTATGTATGTATAGATGTGTGTGTGTTAGGAGAGAGGAGAGAGGGGCGTCGAGTTCGGCTGGTGGGAGCCGAAGTTGCCGGGCTTGGGGCGGCGACGGGCATGGGGGGTGGGGAGTTTGGGGCGGCGGCGGGAGTTTGGGGCGGCGACGGGCCTCCATACCGCTTAGTCTTATGGTTTTAGAGTTTGATCAAGACTATGCAATTCATAGAGTTAAATTACTTCTTTTTTTCTCAGTTAATTAATATTCTGTCTGTTCTGTATGATATATGTAATACCAATGGAAATTCTAATCAACAAATTTATAAAACCCTAGTTGTTATTTAATGACTTTTAAGTTTTCTGCATATGATTTTTATGTATGGTATGTTTTTTATTTATTATTCATCCCTATCATATGTTCAATTGGATCAGGATGAACTTTTTATCTACTTGTTAGTGCTCATTGTATGCACATTATGTAATATTTTTGAATTTGAACCATTAACTATTTGTTGAAGATGGTATTAAGATGTTATAATTATTTAGTTTTTACCAATTATATTGATAAATTGTTTGTTTCTGATGGTGACAAATCCAGCTTACAACAACGGCTTGAGTACTGTTCAAAAGGGAAGAAACAATGTCCAATCTGCAAGCAAAAATGTGCAGCATCTAACGTGAGTCGGCTCTATTTTCAGTCAGCCGGTGACTCTAACGACTCTAATCCCTCTCAAAAATCGCAAACTCACAAAGAAGATTCAAGGGAACTTAAGTTAGAGGTTAAGAGACTCGAGCGAAAGGTCAACGCGCTCAATTCAGCTTTAGAAAGTCGAGAGGATGATATCACTAACGTTAGTAATGAGGTATTTTAACTGTTGGAATCTAGTTTTTCTTTTTTGAATGTGCTTTTGTATGTTTGTTGGCAATTTTTGGTTGATTTAAGTTGTGGTTTTTTTTTCTTGTAGCTTTGTGTGTGCAAAGAGCAGTTGAAGAAAGAAGCTTCACTAAAAAATGAAACTTTGGAGCAAACGCTCACAATACACCGCAAACTTAACTTGAAAACACAAGTAAGTTGTTATTACAAAATTTTATTGATGTGATTTTTCAACAGCGGTGTTTTAAAAAAATGCTAAAATGTTGTACTTGGTACTAGGGCTGCAAACTAACCGAATGAACATGAACAAGACTTTGTTTGTGTTCGTTTGTTAAGAAATATATGTGTTTACAAACTGTTCATGAACACTTACCAAACGAGATTTTATGTTCGTGTTCGTTTGTTAAGGAAATGAACGTGTTCGTGTTCGTATGTTTTTGTTTGTTAATTTTAGGTAATGAACACAAACTAATGTTAATTGTGGGGGGGGGGGGGGGGTAGTGCACGGTCCTCCCAACCGCCGGAGTGATCCCACTCCGGGAGCCGCTACCCGACCAAGCTAGCTCCGCGGTGAATTCCCCTTGCGTAGTTCTTACCCTGGGCGACATATGCCACTCCCAAGACTCGAACCCGGTACCTCTGGGAAGAGGTGGGTGTCGGTGGCCAACTGGGCTACCCCAGTTGGTTAACTGGACACAAATGAAAACAAACAAACATAAACAAACGTTCATGAACAACATATATGATACACTAATGCTTATTAAATATTTTATTTGTTGGAATTTTGACATATTTAATTAAAATATAAAGTTAAAAACACTAATGAACTATCAAACACAAACAAACACGTTACCGCACGTTCACGAACATAGCCTTTGTTCATGTTTGCTCATTTAACTAAACGAACTTCCCCCTGAACTGTTCGCCAAACATTCGGTTCGTTTGCAGCCCTACTCGGCACTACTAATCCAAATTTCTCTTTCTTGTGAGTTTATTTTTGTTATTTTATGTTTGTTTATTTATAAGGTCAATTTTTCTCTAATTTTAAGTCTATTACATCTACAACCACTTTTATTATCCAATTTTAGATATGATTAAAGTTATTCTTACTATTAACTATGCTACAGGAACTTAGTGAAACAGAAAAGGAGTGTATTAACTTGCAAAACGGGAATATGGATTTAGCGAAAGAACTCGCTGCACTCAAATTGTAAGTATAGTATATGACGAAGAACCAAAAAACCAAAACCTTAAGTTTCTTGGTTCTCAGTTTATATAATTACGGGTATAAGTGAAAAATCTTGTGAGTCGTGCGTGATTGGTAGTGGGTCAAAACATGTTCGTGTCGAAATGGGTCTGTTGGGTCGACCCACATACACTTATCTGTCCAGTTTTATATATTCTATAGAATTTATAATGTGTTAAGTATGAAATTATAATGCAGGGTCTCAGATTTGAACTTGGAAGAGGGCGAAATTGTCAAACTTGCGTCTTTGGGTACAAAGCCCCACAGTGAAGAAAGTGTGGATATTATAAAAAAGTCTTTGGGTGCCCGTGGCGAGTAAGTTATATTGATTCATATATGCTATTTTCACATATTTACATGGGGACATAATATGATACTGCATGTTTTTTTAATAACAGGTTGTATAAGGACCTAATGGTTAAGTGCAACAATCTGGCGAGGAACGTGGCCCGTTCTCATGAACAGCTTGAAAAGGCTAAAGAGCAAATAGAAGAATTAGAAAAACTTAAGGTAAATCCATTACAAGAACATTTTTTTATATCTAACCTTTGCTTAACTGATAACTTAATGTGTGTCACTTATCAGAAAAAAATCCAAAAGTTGGAGACAGCTAAGGAAATGAAAGTAATAAAGGAGCCTGTTATTCATCTTGGAAAAACAAAGAGGTTAAGAGTGTGTGAGAATATTAATGAAAGTAATAAAAAAGATGGTGTTAGTTCTTACATTTCAATTGATGATGATGCACCGAAGGTTTCGGTTTCATTTAAATTCTCATCAAATGATTCAGTACCTCAGCCTACTAAAAGCGCAAAAACGGGTGCTTCGTATATATCAAAGAATGTGCATGAAACAAGTGAGAGTGGACAAGATAAGCCTCTTTTTAACATTGCAAAAGAAGCTTCTTCGCCAGTTGTTAATCCTCAAGAAGGTAATAATGCAGTTTGTTAGAGTGAAGTTTCGATACATTAATGTGAAGATGGGTCAACTCTGGTTATATTATTATGACCAACAACATAGTTGTCAATAGCGAATAGCAGACGATAGCGAGAAGCTACCTTTTATTTCATGTTTAGCGATACACTAGAAGAATTTTTTAGAAATATTTTACATGTATAATTTATCAAAGTTCTGTAAATATGGAAGAAATACACTTCTTTTTTCATTCCTGAAATAAAACCTCTAAATACACTTCTTTTTTTCAATCTCTATCTATATTTATAATAAAAAATTTAAAACCGCTATTTTTACACTATTTAGGCTAAACATCATTTAGCGGGAAACTCACGCTTCGCTACGCTATTCGCTACAGTGAGCACTATTAACAACTATGACCAACAGGTAAGGTTAGAATAGAGGTTTACGACCTGAACCCGTTTTGAGCTGCACAAAAGTTAACTGGTTCAACCTGATGAACCCGTTCTGACCCGTTACCCAACCCACTATATTACCATCTCTAGTGAGGTTTTTTTTTTTTTTTTTTGAGAAGGAAACGGGTTAAGGGAGTTAAAAGTTGTTTATACTATATGGACTTTGACATAATTCAAGTGTTTACAACCTTCTATATTATGTTATTCATATAATATATGGATAACTAATTTACTAATATATTTTTATATCTATATCACCATATCTAGTATATTGATTATTTTTAATGAAAACAAGAAAAAGTGTAGGTGGGTCGTCTAGCTCTAAAAATAAACCCATCTTGACCCATTCACATGATCCAATTGAATGTTCTTGTTTTAAAAAAGAGCGCTTAAGCGCAAAGCGACCCTAGGCGCAAAGAGCTGCTCCTTGTGTGACATAAGGCAAGCTTTGTACAAAAAGCGAGCTTTTTTCGGAAAAAAAAAAAATCCCCTGAGGCGCGCGCTGTTTGTACATAAGGTGTTTTTGTGCTTTAAAGTGTTATGCATGTTGCTAAAATGGTTGTACTTAAGTGATTTATACATTAAATCATATATAAACTTTATTTATAACGACAATTTGGGTAAGGGATGTTAAAAGCCTATAGGATATATATATAGGGTGGGGTTCTAGAGTGAACACTAATGTATTTGCGAACTGAATGAACAAATATTGGCCATTGATTTACGCACGTGGATGGCTAGGATTTAATCATCAAATCGTAAAATAGACTAGTGTATTTCATCATCAAATCATGGCCATTGATCTACACACATGTATGGCCAGGATTAGTTCACTCAGTTCGCAAACTACACTAGTGTTCACTCTTGAACCTAATCCTATATATATAAAAATATATAAGCACCTTGCGCCTCGCGTACGAAAAGCCTTTCGCTTTTGCGATTTGCACTTTGCGCTTTAATTTTAGACCTTGTCGCTTTTGTGCGTTTCGCGCTTTTTTAAACCAAGATGTTGTTAGGAGGTTGATTGATGAGAAATTGGTTGCAAACTAACTATTTATTCTTTTAAACTTGAAACAACCGCAGACTTTTGTTTCTCTAGTGGACTTTTAGATGCAACAAAAAGACACTCGGGAAAGTGGTGCAAAAACGGTCAGAGTAAAACATCCGGTGATCTTATCGCTGTTGGAGCTGACGGTAGAGGCGGTACAATCAAAGTTTTGAAATCCCCAAATTATTCCTCACTTGTAAGTTTTCTCACTTACATTACCGTCTAACGAATGGCTCACTTTAGTATGTTTCAATTTTGATCTTGTGCCAATGCTGGCGTTAATTCGGTCAAAAAGTGTTTCAGGTCAACCCAATCTGACCAGTTTTCACTCGTTACCAAAATCACTTATTTGTTTTATGCAATTATGCTTATATTAAAGTTGTGTTTAAAGTGTGGTTATTTTTTGACATTTTTTTAAATTTCTACAAGCAGAACTCTCGGGGATCAACAATTTCAGCGAAAAGTAGCAAGCCTGGCGCCAAAGCAAGTAGTTTGCAGTCTCGGGGGCTCTTGCAGATCGACCATTTTTTCAGTAAAGCAAGTCAATAGTGACCGGCGAGTGTAATGCTGTGTCATGTAGATTTTATCATTTTATGTAATATTGAATATGACATGCTGTATGTCAATGTATCTAATCTAATATTGAATACCAGGTCAACTGTTTTTTGCATATGCATCTTCACAGTTTCAGAAATGGTTTAAGGATTCAATTATTATTTATTATCATGTTTTTGTCAGCACACATTGATTTATAAACAATTATACATACAGGGAGGGTTGTTAAGTACTTTATCAATTTTAAGTAGAAAACTTTGATAAATACACAAACATAATGTTTTAATTAGAGGTGTTTACGTTTCGGTTTCAAATTGTGAAACTGCTCACACTGGTCATTGGGTTGGTTTCATGGTCGGTTTTTAACCTAACTTGTGGTTGGTCGGTTTCAATATTCTCAAACCGTAACGAATGGTTTGGTTACCAACCATATAAAACCGAACTGAACCATAAGAATTTATTATTACAATTTTAAATATATCATATTATATATTATTAAATCATAATTAAATTTAAAATTGTTTAAGTCAACTTAAATTAAAGTAAATAAAGAAAGGGATGGCGGCGCAGTTTGTTGCTGTCTACCTGCTATTCTTATGTAATTTGCTCTGGTGATTGAAATTCAAATAAAAAAGTAAAGCTTAAAAAAAAAAAAAAAAAGAATGGGCTAAAATCCATTTTCATATTCTCAAATTTCAAAAAACTAAGCCGACCCCCTTCTCCGTGTTCTTTTTTTAAATTCATGTACCAACTTTAAAAAAAAAACACTCAATTACTAATTAGATTTATATAGCTTGCCGGGATTTACGAGTTATGGTTGTTGTATAAACCAAAACGTTTTAAAATCAAGTTGCTCTCATTCCCCGACTTAGATAATTTATTGAATTCTACAAATACATAAAAACTTTACCTATATACATTTTATTTTGAACCTCTTGTATAAAAGTCCAACGAGCCCAAACCGTGAAACCAAACTGTTACAAATGGTCTGGTTTGGTTTGGTTCGGTTTAGAACTTCTACGGTTTGGTTTTGTTTTACAAGAATAAAAAACCATTACTAACGGTTTAGTTCACGGTATAACCTAAAAACTGTGAAACCAGACCGTGAACACCCCTTGTTTTAATAGTAACAAATAAGTCGTGCATGAGTTGGTTTAGTTTGATTTTTTGCCTAAAGGCAATACCCTATATAGGGTTGAGTTCATTTCAGAACTCTAAATAACTACAGAACTTTTAGAACTCCTAATAAACAACCATTTTATATATAATTTTTTGTATTTAGGATCTTTTTATTATCTTTTATATGTATTTCTTTGATTACATACATGTTAAAAGTAGTTTACATATGTTTAATTGTCAAAATTATATATATGTGCCATAACTAATTACATATATGTAAAAAAACTAGTTTACATATGTGTAATTATAAAATTACATATAAAAAATGATAAAACTACTATTAACATGTATGTCATCGTAAAAATACACATAATAAATGATAAAATTATCCTAAACATAAAAATATATAAATAAAAAGATTGGTTATTAGGAGTTCTGTGAGTTCTGTAAATATTTATGGTTCTGAAATGATCCTGACCCGGGTAAGGTTCATGCGAGAACCACCCTTATTGCGAGAACCACGAGAACCAATGTGAACGCAACCTAAAAAAACCTAACCCCCCAAGCTAAAATGCTAAAAACTAAACCCCAAAAAAACCTAAAAAATCAAAAAAAAATCTAAATTTTTTTTTAATATTTTTATCTTAAAATCGCTACTTTTAGTAGCCAACTTTTTTTTTTTAATTTTAATTTTTTTTTTGGCTTCGAAAAGTAGCGATTTTTTTATAAAAAATATTAAAAAAAAAAATTTTGTGTGATTTTTAGCTATTTTTAGGCATTTTTGGTTGTGTTCACATTGGTTCTCGCGGTTCTCGCAATAAGAGGTGGTTCCTAACGGATCTTTGTCCTATATATATATATATATATATATATATAGGTAGAGGATCCTGTACATTAATCCAGATTATAACACTATATATAACACTATATTACACCATATAACACTATATAACAAATATAACACTATTTTTTGTCTGATAGCATGTCTATGATAGATGTATAGTGTTATATATTGTTATATAGTGTTACATGGTGTTATATGGTGTTATATAGTGTTACATTGTGTTATACGGTGTTTATATGGTGTTATAATACACTTCTGAATTAATGTACAATATCCCTACCCTATATATATATATATATATATATATATATATATAGTGAAAGTGTATTGTACAATGTGGCTTAATGTACGCTGAGCATATATAACATGCGGATTTTGGGTATACAAAATACGCATGTTATATAGGGTTAGAATCGTGTAAGAAGCACTAGACTAATTGAGAAACTTGAGAAGCATTTCGGACCACACATTTTCCCTAAGCTTTTCGTAATATACACATATGTATAGTTTAAAATTGACTGTATACATAGGTGTATAATTCAAGATTTAACAATATACATATATGTATATTGTCAATTTTAAACTATACATATGTCTATGTTACGAAAGCTTAGGGAAATGTGTGATTCGTAATGCTTCTCAAGTTTCTAAAATAATATGGATTTCTCTTAGGATCTCTACCCTACCCTATCGTGTGTGCATATATCAGTTGTGCATATCCACCCGATGCGTGTATACACACATAATCATAAGTTGTCAAACGACAATGAATAGACGCACCACTATGTCTATGTTTCTTGCTAAGTTGCAACTATTTGGTATGTCTTGTAAGATTACTACTTTCTACTTTTATGTTTTAAATCATAAATATGTTTCCTATAAAAATACCGCCTAATAAAACACTATGAACTATTAAAAAAAGTGAATATGGAGGGGTAGAATTTAGAAATAGCCTTTCATACATGCATCGTGACATCGATCTCTTGTACCAACAAACATGATGCATTGTGCATGTGCTACTATGAAAGTTGACATCCTTTAAAATTTTATACTCAAACTAATATATGTATTATTATAACATTTTATTTATTTATAAAATGATCCAAAATCTCACATATCATTAGTCATAAAGGGAGAAAAATAAACAAAATTGCAAAAAGTAAAGAGAAATGAGTATTTAGATTAGACATAAACATGGAGATAAGATTATAAAGTTAGTTTAGCTTAGTGGCCACGGCACAGTAGAGATGAAAAGATTGGTGGAATAGATGTGTTGTCTCTACCATAATATGATATATAAAAAAGAAACTATATACAATTCATATTAACAATACTTGTATTTATATAACATGTTGGTATAACTTATTACATGAAAACAAACGATACTTGTATCCTATTGTTCTAAAGCTAGTGGGATCCCCCGTGCGATGCGGTGAGAATTCGGTTTTGGTTGGTATCGGTACGTTACTGACACTCGGGATAGCAATAAAAGGAGAAAACTAAAAAAATAAAGTTGTGATGTGCCAAAATGATATCGAAACATGCTTCATATCAATCAAAAACCATAAAAAACGTATATCGCTAACAATTCTGATAATACCGATCGCGGTACCAATGTTCGGCTGGAATCGGTTAGGTTCATCATGGCATGGATACGCTACCTGCACGTGCTATAGCCTTCGATATGAAAAAAAAAAACTTTCTATGTGAAGAGATATAACTATCACAATGCATAGACTCCTATGGTGCACGGGTGTTACGCGACCTGAATTCACATGTGTTATGTATATATTGAACTAGTGTGATACGAGAGAGAGAAATTAATATACGACTTTAGTTGCGTATCACATGACCATGTTTGTTTGTTAGAGCAAAAATATATTTGTGACTAAGACGCTTGTCATGATTATCAAGGTGATTTTACCACCTTATACGATTATCATTATAGTGATATGAAACAATGTGATTTTCTTATTTAAAAATCATCTGAAGAAAAGGACTACAAATCATAACTTGATTGAAATTTCCCTTTCATCCTTTCAACTTACTTTTATGTTCGAAACCGACCTATAGCTTTTCATCATGCCATTTGTACCATCCACCAATAATATTTCCAAATTTACTTTTAGTTTCTTTCAACCAATTCTTTATTCTTCAGTGGAAAACATAATAATTAATTTTTGAGTTGTCCTAAAATAAGCAGCTCCTGTTTGGTAATTAACTTTCGAGACAATAATGTTATAAAATCTGTAGTTATAAAGTTTTAGGCAAATTATAATGAAGTGGCAGTCCAAACTTATGATGTGATAATTTGTTTTAGAGTTAATTACTGTTTTCGTCCCTGAGGTTTGTCAAAAATAACGGTTTCAGTCCATTAGTTTAAAAATTGCGATTTCAGTCCATTAGTTTCATTTTCGTAACCATTTCAGTCCACCAACTTAACTCCATCCATTTATTCTGTTAACTTTGGGTGAAAATCTTCAAGTTTTAAACCTGATTGAAAAGAGTTAAAAATACAGGGACCAAATTGCAATTCCTCAAAACAAATTTCAAACAAACAGAAAGACCGCTCTTCCGGTCATCTTCTCCGAAATTTCCGGTCGGATTCCGGCAAACCCGGAGCTCCTTCCATACAGTCGTTTTTCATTCGTGTTCGTTCGCAATGTTTATCTCCTCTCCGTATCAACATACGCAACCAAATCAAATCCCGTTTTCTCTGCTATTCATGCTTATCCGCTAACCCCAAACACCTCCACAAATCTCATTACGTTTTTGACTCCTTAACCGCCTCTGAATTTGTATATATACATGTATCTTGATCCATTCCAACTTTCCTCAACTAAATTCATGTTCAATTTCCTCCTCTGTTCAATTGGCCAGTGGTGGCAGTGGTAGTTATGGAGTGGCCGGAGGTGTGGGGATGGTGCTGACTGATTATTGACGATGGTGGCAGTGGTGGATGGTGTTGACGGTGGTGGTGGATGGTGTTCGAAACAGGGGAATAATCAATGGGGTTTTTGCAAACACAACAACCACACCACTACCACCATCGTTCATTGCCACAACCACCCGTCTCCCTCCCTCACCAACCATCATTCACCACCACAACCACCATGCCCCACTGCCATCTATCAAATCTGAGACCTTTTAGATCTGAAATTGAAACTCTCTCAATGGTGATTGTAGGCGGTGTTGAACGACGGTGGTGGGGGCTAGGGTTTTGGATTGGGGACGGTGACGGTGGTGAACGGCGGTGGATGGCGACAGTGGTATAGGATGGTGACCAGTGTTTTTTTTAATTAAACCATAGGGGAAATTTTGTAATTTCACCCAAAGTTAACAGAATAAATGGATGGGAGTTAAGTTGGTGGACTGAAATGGTTACGAAAATGAAACTAATGGACTGAAATCGCAATTTTTAAACTAATGGACTGAAACCGTTATTTTTGACAAACCTCAGGGACGAAAACAGTAATTAACTCTTTGTTTTAATTACGTAAGTCAATAATGACCAAAAGCTGATGAGATAGTGTCTAGCATCAGGAAAAAAAGTTTGTATGACATTCACATCAATAAAGAATGGTGTATGTAACATCCATAAATGGAAGAACTTCATACATATCTTTCTATACTAATAAACAAAAATCACTTTTGGACACGTGTCATTCTCTTGTAATTTCTCATCCTTATTTTTTTATTTATCTCTTCTATTAAATAATAATAATAATAATAATATTGTTAAACATCAATTTAACTATATCTATTTATCTCTTTTGTTTTCATAATTTGAAATTGATTTTCTTTTTAACTCTAAAGTTTCAATCTTTGTGAATTTAATTCTAAAGTTTCAATCTTTGGTATTTTAACCTCTTTGGTTAATTTGATTTTTTACTTCTAATTCAAAAGTTTTCATCTTTTGCAATTTGACTCCTTTAAATTTTTTTTACTTTCAACCCAAAGCTTTTCATCTTTTGCAATTTAACCTCAACACTTTTTTCACTTTCAACCCTTATACTTTTCATATTTCACAGGTTCTCCGTTTAATGTGTCGTTCTAAATTTTCCGAGTTAATGCGCCGCAAATCATCTAATATTTCATTGGTTCTATCACATGTAATACACATGTTTCTAACCTAATAATAAATAAAAAAACAAATTAAAATTTTAATAAGTAAATAGTACAACGAATTTATCATTTAAATACATATCTTGACATCGTACGTGTTAATTGATTAGAGTATGTTTATTTAACTCGTGCAATATACGGGACATTTTAAAGATATAACTATATTGCTTATTATATAAAATTAAATTTATGTAACCCGTGTATTACACGGGGTTATAAGCTAGTGCATATTTAAAAAAAAAATTACAACTTTATATATCAAAATAAAACTATAAGTTTTTCATTTGTAAGTATTTGTATATGTGTATTTATATGCATATTTATGACACATAAAATTTGTGACAAAGTTAAAGAAGTGTGGTACAGTTATCTATTTTATTATATAATACATTTTTTTTAAATATATGTGTTTTTAAACCAAATTTCTCAATTAAATTACACCATAAATCCCTTATGTCTAGGATCGAACATAGGATTTTTCCCTTTCTATCACTGGACTAAAGTCCAAGTGACTTAAAATATATGTGTGAAATCAAAAGGGGGAACAAAATTATAACGGGTCAATGAATTAGTTTTTCTTTTGAACGACAAATTTGGATCATTAACGGACACCAGATCATATCCATCTCCACTAGACATAATGTCTATACATCAATTCAGGATGAAACCCAATAAAATATGAGAAAAACATCCCTTGTAGGAATCGAACCCATGACCTATTGGTCCCAAAGCCTCATCCCACCTAGGGGTGTAAACGAGTCGGGCCTAGCCCGAGCTCGGCCCGTCATGTTTTTATGAAGCTCGAGCCCGGCTCGGTTCGAACCTACTTATTTAAGCTCGAGCTCGGCTCACGAGTAAAACCCAAAGCTCGAGCTCGGCTCGAGCTATTTTAAGAACAACCTAAAACAAGCTAAAGCTCCGCTCAAGCTCGCTTCAATATCGCTTAAACGAGCCAAAGCTCGGCCTGAGCTCAGCTCACCAATGTTATCATCAGTATTTCTATATTATAAACGAACTTTGTATTCCAGGCTCGAGCTCGAGCTTAGGCTCGTTAAAGCCCGGCTCGTTCGAGCTTTTAACAGAGCCGATAACAAGTAAATCTCGAGCCTCTGAGATTGTTTACACCCCTAAAGTATAAAAACATGGGCAATGAATTAGTAATCTCAATTCAAATAAATAAAGCAAACTCAAATATATTGAGTACAACATCTGTTTTGTAACGCCACTTGCTTTTCAATATTTAAAGTATACAAGTTTCTTCCCTGCGTCCAATTTTCCCACTTGGGATCAAATAAAACAACTATTCACTATATTCTTATGGCAAAAGATCAAATACAAATAATCTTAACATACTAAACATACAAATTGAAGGAAAACTCAAAAAGACAAGGTGACATTTTTGTAATTACCACCAACTATCAAAGTTACTATACAAATGTGAACTCAACCAAAAATACCTAAAAAACACAATTTTTTTTAACATTTTTTTTTTTAAAATCGCTACATTTTGTTAGCAAAAAAAAAAGTTTTTTTTTTCTGCTACTAAAAGTAGCGATTTTTTAATAAAAATGTTAAAAAAATAATAATAATAATTTGTGTGTGTGTGTGTGTGTTTTTTTTAAGGTTTTTTGGGGGTTTAGTTTTTAGCATTTTAGCTTGGGTGAGGGGGGGGGGGGGGGTTAGGTTTTTTTTTATGTTTTTTAGGTATATTTGTAGAGTAACTTTGATAGTTATTGATAATTACAAAAATGTCACCTTGTCTTTTTGAGTTTTCATTTAATTTGTATATTTAGTATGTTAAGATTATTTGTACAAGAACTTTACCCATATTCTTATTAGATACCATCATATAACATTTTAACTTGAGTTTACAAAATTCAATTCGAAGCTGTTTTTTATCTAACATCTCACCATAAAAATCTTATACGTCACAATCTATCAGTAAGTATGTATCGACAACCATCACCCGAGAGCCCCTACCCGAGTGACCGGCGACGGTGTTGCCACTCAAGTAGGGGGGTACCTGATGAGGGTAACCGAGAATGCCACTCAACAAAAAATACCTAAAAAACACAATTTTTAACATTTTTTTTAAAAAATCGCTACATTTTGTTAGCAAAAAAAAAAAAAAGTTTTTTTTTTCTGCTACTAAAAGTAGCGATTTTTTAATAAAAATGTTAAAAAAATAATAATAATAATTTGTGTGTGTGTTTTTTTTTTTTTTTTATTTTTTTAGGTTTTTTGGGGGTTTAGTTTTTAGCATTTTAGCTTGGGTGGGGGGGGGGGGGGTTAGGTTTTTTTTATGTTTTTTAGGTATATTTGTAGAGTAACTTTGATAGTTATTGATAATTACAAAAATGTCACCTTGTCTTTTTGAGTTTTCCTTCAATTTGTATGTTTAGTATGTTAAGATTATTTGTACAAGAACTTTACCCATATTCTTATTAGATACCATCATATAACATTTTAACTTGAGTTTACAAAATTCAATTCGAAGCTGTTTTTTTTATCTAACATCTCACCATAAAAATCTTATACGTCACAATCTATCAGTAAGTATGTATCGACAACCATCACCCGAGAGCCCCTACCCGAGTGACCGGCGACGGTGTTGCCACTCAAGTAGGGGGTACCTGATGAGGGTAACCGAGAATGCCCTGACCCCACCCCCCCCCCCCCCCCCCCCCCCCCCCCCTCAAAACTATAGATCATTTGTCGAACAATGAGATAAGCTCAAACTTTACTATCAAGAACGCCTGAGTATAGTACATCAGAATATAAAAAAAAAACCATTTAAAACTATTTAGAAACTATGTATTTACATCATACAATTATGAAAATACACAAAGTTCTCTTATTATCGTCTTCTACAACCTTATCAAAACCCAATTAAAGCATATCACTTTTGTACATAAATGCCTTCTCACTTATGTGGGTTATCTTTGCTTTAAATTTGCATCAAGATAATACATATAGACAACCTCTTAAAGATTTGGAGAAAATACTCAACTTGTTTCAACAAATAACACATGCATTAGGGTTCTCCTCAATGCTATGGTGATGTGGCGGTTGGTGGTAGTTATAGTAGGTATGCTGCATTGGAGGGTAATATGGTCTATAGGCATAATCGTTCCAACAAATTGCTCTTGTGGAACTCTTTTCTTTTCTTCCTTTGGGGCTTCTTCCTTCGGGGCTTCTTCTTTCTTGTCATCTTCCTTTTTAGGCTCGTCTTTCTTCGGCTCTTCTTTGTTTTCCTCTTTCTTGGGCTCTTCTTTCTTCTCTTCTTCTCCTTCTTTCTTCGGCTCCTCTTTCTTTTCTTCTTCTTTCTTCGGCTCCTCTTTCTTTGGTTCCTCTTTTTTGGGCTCCTTCTTTTCGGGTTCTTTAGCTGGACCCGCGGAGACTAAAAACGTAGGCCAAAGTTTTCGAAGCTTGCTTACAGCACTTATTGGATCGACAGTTCCAATTAATATCATGCTTTTTTCTTTCATGTTTATGGTGATTGAGTCAATCCCTGAAAAAACATAATCATGTTCGATCAACACACAACATATTGCCATGTGAAACCTATATGAGAGTATGTTTATAGGTTTACATATTGTCCATTACTCATATGACATGTGATGGGTATGATCCATATACTTAAGTTGGTTTTCCTTAAATCTCTTTAATGCAATTAGTTCAATGTCAATTTGATCTCAATGAGAAACAAACAAATCTAATCTTGTAATTCTCATTGTATATCATGTTTTTGTTTGTTCTAAATATGCAAATATTCTTAATAGTATTTAGCCATACCATATGGTATTAAGTTAATACCATATGGCTAACTACTTCAATCTTCTTAAGTTCTTTTCATTCAATCATCTTAAGTTCTTTTACATATAAATAAGAGTTTCATTTATCCTTCTCTTATATGTAAGCATGTAAACTTGTAAGTACTTGTTGTAGACCACACAACAACCCTTATTGTCTCTAAACCTAATTCATAGTTATACCAAATAACGTATTATCTCTAAACCTAATTCATAGAATAAGACATCTAACAAAGTAATTGGTACTTCAAAAATAGGTCCAATTCTAGTTACATGTGCTTGTTTGTATTGGATATATAATTTAATAAAGTATTTGATTATTAATCAAATATTTGAAATACTTTAAGTAGGGGTGAGCGAAGAACCGAATTAACCGAACCATAACCGAATTAACTAACAAAACCGTACCAAATCAAAAACCGGTGGGTCGGTTAAAAGTTTTTTTTGAAAACTGAAAGCAGTGGGTCGGTTATGGTTATCAATGTTTACATACCCACCATAACCGAACTGAACCAATATGTTGTAAAATCTTAGACGGATTTGGACTTTTTACCACTTTTTTAAATATTTGATGTTTTTGATTGAACGTTTATTACAATTTATAGGTTATATCATATCATTACCGATATCAAGTTGGTTGAATATTTGTTTAAATTTATGGATCGTATCATAACGTTTTGTTTAAAAAATCGGTAATAATCGA
The DNA here is from genome assembly GCA_030545235.1 of Helianthus tuberosus. Classification (NCBI taxonomy): domain Eukaryota; kingdom Viridiplantae; phylum Streptophyta; class Magnoliopsida; order Asterales; family Asteraceae; genus Helianthus; species Helianthus tuberosus. The sequence goes on along the minus strand of CM060385.1, from coordinate 20,218,390 downwards.
TATTAATATTATAGATTATATGTAACTCTTAATACTAAGTAATATACTAATATTTAAAAATGTGTGATAACAATTTATTCCATTGTCAAAAAAAATATTTGAGCTCTTTTTAGCTAGGCCTAAATGCACGGTTAACCGATTCATAACCAACTCGTTATAACCTTTAAAACCGATTAAACTGAAACCGCAATAACTGATCGATTATGGTTATAGCTACCTAATAACCGACATCGCGGTTATGGTTATGTTTGAAACCAAAATCGACCAAACTGACCCATGCACACCTACTTTTAAATACCAACATATTAAAATATATATATATATATATATACAAAATTAACATCATATAAAGTTTGGTTTAAGAAAAACTTTACTATTACTTGTTATATAATCTAAGTTTGTATTTTAATTATTTTTTTGGAAAACCCCACCCACTGGATAATTCCCAATTTGCACTAAAGCTAAAATGGATGGCAAATTGGACATCTCTGTGCCACGTCATTCTTTGGTGAAACAACACATCAAGTATCATAATCCCCACCCATAATTCTATTTTTTAATGTGTTTTCATATAACATGTACTTTTTAATCATACATAGAGTACCACTATACATTGCATGAAAGAATTAAAAAGCTGGATTGCCATAACTGGAGTAAAAGAAAAGGGAAATCTTATTAAAATAATCTTTTAAATAAAAGAGTTCTGGATCTACCGACCGTCTTGATGGTTTAAAAAGATGAACGGACCAATCACCATATGCCACGTGGCTGAAGAAGAACTTTTGTTTTTGCTATTTATTTTGAACAAATTTTTTAGAAAAAAAGTGTTTTCTTCTTTGCTCGTAGCTTGATTCAATAACTATTTGAGTTCTCTATTAACGCACCCATGCCAAAGCAACACCGGTGTTAAATACCTTGTCGCTACATCGTTGAATGGCGCCAAAAAAGCCCCCCGCCAACACGTTAACGGTCGTTAAAGATCTACGTGTGGAGCTCATTAACTCCTCAACCAATCAGACTTTTTTTCTTTTTTTAATTTAAGTTTCAGTATTTCACTACATGTCTACACCTAGTTATCAGGTATTTAGTTGTTGTTCAAATTTCTACCTAACAGTGACGTAATGATGATGTGACAATGGTTTATTTAGTCGATAACATATAGTTATAAATAAAGCAAATGTAAATAAAAAAGATAGAAATCATTCGTAACTTTGCTCTACTTGTCCCTTTTATTTATCTAACTATTAACTACTAGTTTTATTTATTTAAAGAATAAAATACTTTTGACAAAATCTTACAAAGCAAAGCTTATATCCTTAATATTTAATTTGTATAATAAAAAAACTAATTGAATATATTATATATGTGGTAAGTAACTTATAACAAAACTACAACTTTGCACGTTTTAAAGTAGGACATCACCTGAAAGAGCTGCAACAATCTTCATAGCCTTCCTCTTGTCTTTATCATCATTTAATTCCAACTTCAATATAAACTTCTGCAAATTCAATAAACCATATAAATAATTCAATTAATTTATCTAAATTTTCAAAATTGTCATTAAAATTCATATAAAATTATAGACATTGGGAGATGAAATATATGAAAAAACAATAATAATAATTTTATGCATAAAGTGATAAAGACACAAGATCCTATGGGATCAACAATATACACCTAAGGCATGAAGATTCAACTTTAAACATAATCTCAATCATGGCCTTTGGGATTGAAAGTGCATTACAAATCAAGAAAATGCTCTTTAAGTTAGAAAAACAAAAAAAATGGATTTAAAGTTGGTTTTTCTTTGATAAAAGTTGATATTATTGCTGCAAAAGTATCAAGTCTTTTTAAAGCTACAAAACCCACTAAATAAATATATAAACTTGAAATTACAAGCACAAAGGTAATAATAATAATAAAAAAATAATTATAATTTATAACTATGAGTTTTCTTTTAATATAAACACATTCATTGAATCTAAAATTTGTGTAGAGATTTTAGAAAACTAACACCCAATTTGAAGATTGTGTATTTTCACAACAAAAGCAATAAAAAATTTTAATCATGGAATTTGTTTTTAAAAATATACCAAATATTCATGTAATCTTAAAGATCACAAAAAGCACATTTTGAATCTATTTCTATATAAAATTAAACAAATGCAAATAAAGGATCTATTTTTTAGGTAAATAAAGCAGATTTATTTTTTAGGATATTAATGTTATGAAACATTCATATGGGTTTTTTAGCATGCAAAATAAACACTTGAAATCTGTTTTTAAAAACTAAAAAACCAATTGAAATACATTATCTTGTAAACTTTGAAAACAGGAGAAACAAGAGAATTAAAGATGCAGTAGATATACATATTACAGAATCTTATAAACACAATTTTAACACAGGGGAATGATAGGTTTAATTAAAAATATATATACATACATATAATCTAACCTTCATGTGGCTGCTCTGGAATTGGATCCCCTAAAGTTCAGAGAATTGCAATCAATGGGGGGAGAGAGAGAGAGAGGTAAAGTATGGTGTGTATAAATAATGGTAAGACTGAAAAAGAGAAGGTGTGGGTGGAGGTATAAAAAAACAAGAACATGCAGAGTAGGAAAGAGAATGAAAAAATTTTTGTGGGAGCTCAAAGGATTTAAGGTCTGTGACTCTGTGTTGACTGTTGAGACTTTCTTTTCTAAAGAGTATGACTCCTTTAAGTTACCTATCTTTTGTTTATATGTTTAGTTATTGAAATTGCATATGTACGAAGAAATGGTAAAAAAAAGGGGGGCATGATAAGATAAGCCATCATTTACCATATGATATTTGCCATCTTTATGTTATGTGGAAATTAGAGAACAGGTAATTGCGGATTAAAGGTTACGTCGGGAGCAAGTTATAGGAACCTATGGACGACGTGTTTAAGTTATTGTCTTCTTCCAATGCTCCTGTAGTCACCACCGAGTGCTAGGGATGGCAATGGGTCGGGTTTGGGACGGGTTTAGGTAATCCCAAACCCAAACCCAATTAGATAAGCTTGTCCCAAACCCGTCCCAAAACCCGTCGGGTTTCTAGCGGGTAAATACCCATCGGGTATACCCGCGGGTTTCGGGTAAACCCGTTAATTTAAAATATTACTCGTTGGGTATACTCATCTCAAAACCCATTGGGTATCTATCGGGTAACTACTAATCGGTTACATTTTGTATTGTTATAAAAATATATATCAAATAATTACAATGTATGCGGAATAGAATACCTATATGTGTAAAAAATGGATGTATCATATATATATATACATATTAATAATATAAAAGAAATTATATCGGGTATACAATCGGGTAAACGGGTACACTTTATCGGGTAATTGGGTCGGGTAAACGGGTATATCACTAAATCCCAAACCCGTCCCAAACCCGCGAAAAAATAAAAACTATTCCCAAACCCGATAAACCGACCCCAAACCCATCCCAAATGTGTCGGGTTTCGGGTTTACCCACCGGGTTCGGGTTTGATTGCCATCCCTACCGAGTGCGTCATGTTTTTTCTTGACCCCCGATCACTTCATTAATGTTTAGAAGGTCTGAGAACGTCAGTGCATGACGAGGTATGACCCGAATCGGTTAACCCGACCCAGTCATTACCTGTTATTTTATTATAAATAAATAATCATAGACGTTTGTTCTAGAACATTCCATCCTGCATGGATAAATCACGTAACTAAATCCCCAACTTTTTAGGAAGATCACGAAGATCTCTAACTTATCGGAGCCCATTCTAAGTTAAGGAAACCCTAATGGTAAACTATAAATAGAGGTAAACATCAAAGGTATGACATCTTGCTCTTGCTTTATTCTCTTCTCTACACCTTCTTTTTTACTCCCAAAACCGAGACTTATTCTCATGCCGGAGGGTGGTTACAGGAATAACCCCATTCCTGTAACGAGTCCTAACGGTGTTCTGTTTTGCAGCTAAGCTGTTCGGGTCGCCAAGAGTTGAAGTCCTAGTTGGATACTACCGTGAAGGTCAGTGTTTCTTCATTGGCGCCATCCGTGGGAACAGATCAGTAGCAACAACAAGACTGAACCCAATTGCAAGCGATCAGAACATAGCAGTAACACAAAGCCAGGCGATGTTAACTAGTAATCCGTTGTTGGAAACAAGCCCTGTTATCTCCATGCCAGTTTCACCGGTTGTAACCAGGTCACTCGACTTGGAGTTTGAAGCAGAGGGACCCCCACCGGGTTTTGCTGGCACTATCGCTGCCTCTTCTGGGACGACGGCATCAGATTTATTTTCATACACTTCTTTACAACTCCAGTCAGCCGGACCAATCACAACAGGCGTAAACGTTTTCGCCTCAGCCACAACCTCCAGTGCACAGACTATACGTCATAGCACTATGCCGGTTATCACATCGGCTAGCCCCAGCACCGTCATACCGCAGGTTGGCGCACCTCAATACTATCAACCCTCGGTCACTTACGCCATGCCACCTCTGTATTCAGCAGCACTGACAGCGGCGTTATCCACACCGCCCCATCAACCCGTGGTCATGTCGGCAGGAATCATGAACGCTCCTGTTACACCAGGAAATCAGGCTTATTTTCCCGGGTATTATTTCGCACCCCCGTATGGGTACTTACCTCAGTACAATACCCCGACATATACTCCTTAGGGAGGGCCACAAAGTTACTCTCAACAATCGCCATACGCGGCGTATATGCGACCTTAGTGGACTTTCCCAGCATCACAACCAGTTTACAGTCAAACCCCTCCCACAGCGGAACCCGCTTATGATAGGGGAAATACGTCTAGGCCTCGTTTCTCTCCAGGAAGAGCCCCAAGCTCAACACTGAACATTACCCCGATTCCACCCCCTGTCACCCAGGGTGCCAGTCAGGGCGGGATAACTCCCCCTGTGCAACCCGTCAATGTCGAAGAAGACGAACTTACCAGACCTTACAAGCCAGTGGATGCTACTTTCAAATCCAAGTTCACAAGAAGAATAGCGGAAGCTCCTATTAAGGAAAAGCCCAAGATGCCTCAAACGGTAGGCAAATATGACGGGCTAGGTGATCCAGATGATCATCTCAACCTATTCAAAAGTACGGGGGAAGTAGCATGTTGGCCTATGCCTCTCTGGTGCAAGATGTTTGTCCAAACGCTAGTAGGCGCGGCTCGCGTCTGGTGGGACAGTCTGCCCACGGGGGAAATAGACAGCTTCGAAGATCTAGAGGCTAAGTTCATCTTACAATTCAGCCAGCAGCGCAGGCACACGAAAGATCCAAATGAGCTCCTCCACATCCGCTGACGAGACAATGAAACTGATGTGTGCAAAATGCAACATATAAATTACATCAATTGTGGCATAAAACTAACCCTTTTTTAGTACTAATGTTGGAAAAAGTGTGCTTTTGTCTTCCTTTTGTATTTTCAGGATTAAATGAGCTCAAATTAACAAAAGAAGCAAAAAGACATCAAAATCTAACATAAATACAAGAAAAGGAACAAGACGTGACATGCCCGACCCCACGACAGCATCTTCCCAATCAAAACAAGAAGACAGGAGACTGAACACGCCCCGTGCTCAGCCAGCACGGGGGCGTGCCCAAGTGTCAGCAGAAAAGACAAAGTGGTAGAAGCTTCTATTGCCCACCACGGGGCCGTGCTCAGCGGACACGGGCCGTGGTCAACTATAAGATTCGCACAATCCAGACAAATCTTCATAGTACAAAGATTCTTCTGCACACGGGGTCGTGCACAGCGGACACGGGGGCGTGGTCAACTAATAAGACAAGCTGCATTTAATGAAGAAAGAGAAGGATGTGGACACGGGGCCGTGCCCGAGCTTCTGTTCAGCCTATAAATAGGAGTGCTTGGCTCAAGCTCAAACCATCCCTTGGCACACCACCTCTCTCACACTTCACCCACCACCCACCACCACCATAACACCATCATCCACCACCATCATCCATTGTCCATCATAGAGTGTGTGAGTCGTCTCGGGATCCAAGATTGATCGTAAGAGTTCTTGACAATCAAGGCCATGTTTGCCTAAGTCTCTTACATCACTTGGTGAAGACAAGTGTCTAGTGTAACACTTTTTATTTCTAATCTTTTCGCACTTTTTATTTGGTTTTGTATTAATGACTTTAATAACTAGTTTCTTATGTTGAAGGTGATTCTTCCTTATCGTTTGTCCGTGGTGTCTTGGCATTATTTTACTGTCTATATAAAATAAAAGATTTTCACCATTCATATCTCCACGGTCTATATGGAGGTATGTTGGCTACCTGGTCGGGGGTTAAGGGAACAGTTTGGTAAGAGTCTTGCCATTGTTCAGCGTTTAGAGGTCCTGCAATGGACCTGGGTCAAATTTAGTAGGACCTCCTTCAATACTTAACGGTATTGGATGGCGAGGGTCCAAACTCTTTGATCCCCTCCTTCATAAGTTAACTACTATTAATACTATAACCCGGCTATTTAGGACTGTATCCCTGCTGACTCAGACTACTTAGTCGAGGGTAACGTCACCTCCAAAAGAGGGGCCTACCATAATTTGCATTAATAACTTAATTAATTATCTTTCAATAATCCGACCCTTTAGGATTGTATCCTTGCTGACTCAAACTACTGGGTTGAGGGCAACGTCACCTTCAAAAGAGGGGCCTACTACAATAACTAAGATAATCTCTTAAATAAGTGCAAAAGTGCGGAAATAATCAAAGGTTACACTATACACGAGTCGGAGCCAAGTGATTCATCTTGTCTATCTGTTTTTCTTTTATTTTTATTTTTCAGCATTTTAGTTAGTTTTTATTTTTTAGCTTAAAACATTTTTCTAACCTTTTGATTTGATTAGACGTTGAGGATAAACCGGTACTAAAAGCTCTTGTGTCCTTGGACAACCTCGGTATCTTACCAACACTATACTACGCTCACGATGGGTGCACTTGCCCATATGTGTGTTTAGTGTTAGTAAATATCGTGTTTTATAAATTTAAAACTTGACTAAAAAGTGTTAAAGGGGCTTAAAATACACACCTAATATATATAACACTTCACACGCATCAAGTTTTTGGCGCCGTTGCCGGGGACACAAGGATTTTAAGAAAGCTTAAAATCAACGACCTAATCAGTTTTTCAAAACCTTTTTAACGCGCGCACATTTTTCTGCATTTTAGTTTAGTTTTGCATTTACAGTAACCTGTACACGGGGCCGTGTTCACTGAACACGGGGCCGTGTTGCACATTTTCATAAAAACACCCAGTAACAGTAGCTTGAACACGGGCCGTGCTCACTGAACACGCCCCGTGCTCAACGAAATCAGGGAATTTAATTAAAACGCCCAGATACAGATTCTGTACACGGGGCCGTGTCCACTGAACACGGGGCCGTGTCCAGCCTCTGTTTCCGTTTTTATTTTTGTTTTCTGATCTCGAGACTTGGTTGTGGTCTGCTGAGTGATTCTTATGGATCAACACTCAGGAGGTTACAACTACACCTATGAGGAGGATGATTATAGGAGTAATTATTGCAATAATTGTAGAAATCCACACTCGGTTCAAAATAATCACTCATATCAACCATCCTATTCATACACCTACTATGAGGAACCCATGTACGAGCCATCAACTTCATACACATCCTATGAAGACCAAAGGTATGAACCTCCTCCCTCATACTCATATTTTGATGAACCAAGGTATGAGCCTTCATCTTCATACTTTGAGGAACCAAGATATGAGCTACCACCTTCGTATGCTTATTATGAGGAACCATGGCGTGAACAACCCACCTCATATGGGTATTATGAAGAACAAAATTACGAACCTTATCCATCATATGCTTACAATGAAGAACAATGGTGTGAACCATCTACTTCATATGGGTATTATGAGGAACAAAGGATCGAACAACCGGATTCAAGCTTTGAAAATCCCGATTCTTTTTCTATAACCGAAGTGACCGATAGGATATTAGAACACCTTAGAGTTATCGATCGCTATATAAAAGAATCTCGCGCAAGGGAAGAGGAGTCCCGCGCAAGAGAAGAATTAAATAAAGAAGAGATAACCGAAAGTGTAAAAATGGAAGAACAAATAAGTGAAAAACCGACACATGAGTTAAACAACGAAAAAGGTGAGTCCGATAACGTTAAAATTCAAGAAGAGTCTAATTTTGAAGAAATTAATCTCTTGTCACCTTCTTTCAAAAATCATTGTTTAGTTCCCACTCATGCTAAGTTTTTAAAAGAGTTAAACACTAACACTAAAATTGACGAAACGGTAAGTGTTAAGTTAACTAATGATCAAACCTCGCTAATAAAAGAAGACCCATTTGAAATTAACATTACACCGGTTCCATGTTTCTTTCAAAATTCGTTTATTAGTAATGTCACAATTGATAAAGATCTTTGTGTTAACATAATGCCTAACTACATTTTCGAAAAATTAAGTATTAGTGATTTTTCTTCACTTCAAATACCCATTTTTCTATCCAATCGGAAAGTAATAAAATCAATCGGTGTAGTTGAGGATGTCTTGGTTCAAACAAATCAAATGGTAATCCCAACTGACTTTGTCATCCTCGATGACGCTCCTCTAGTGTTGGGACGACCCTTTGTTAAAACTCACGAAGCTTTGAAAAACCGGAAGTTCAACAATCTACCTCTTCAATTAGGGGCATTTAAAAAGAGTGTCGACCTTGAGCGATCAATGAAATATCCATTCGGCAATGACGACCCCCTAATTGAAGATGAGCCAGAACCACCTGATAAGGTGGGTCTAGCCAAGGACCCTTATAAACATGGCGCACCACGGAGGCATTCCGCGGAATTATCCGTAGTTTTAATTTAGATTAACTTTTATATTTTCTAGTTTAGTTTTAATTTTCAGGAATAAAACACACTTGAGATGACAAAGGATACAAGGGAAACTTGAACCAGCACCCCATGCAGGAAAACAGGACCGTCCGACAAAATTCTTCGTTTACAGTAAGCTCGGCACGGGCAGTGTCCGCCCAACACGGCCCCGTGCTGCACAGTCTGCAGAAAAAGACCCAGTTCAGGTAACTGGACACGGGCCGTGTTCACCCAACACGCCCCCGTGTCCAGGCTTCTGTTTCTCTTGATTTAATTTTGTTACTGGCACTTGAACACGGGGCCGTGCCCGGACAACACGGGGTCGTGTTCAGCGCCCAGTAACACAAAATTTTTTCTTTTTACACCTTTTTACACATTCAATCAACATAAAAACTTATTTTTGGGACACATTGAGGACAATGTGTAATTTAAGTGTGTGGGGGGGGGGGGGATGCTAAAACCTTGAATCTTGCAAGTCCTAAATACAAGCCTTACACAAAACTCTATTGGAACCGCTAATCACCCCAAATTTTTTCAAAAATTTTCATTTTTTTACTTGTCTAGGTTTAACTCGGGAAATTCAAGTTCTTAAAAAGGTTATATTTTTACGAATTTACAACCGATAGCGTCGTGATAAAAAGAACCAACATAGGAAAATTATGAAAAGGCATGGCAAACTTAGTTAAAATTTGATTATATATACTTGATCACATAAAAACCCATTCCCACAAAAGTGAGTTTTGAGCCTTTATTGAGCAAACAATTACATATCATTAAACTAAATGCTCATTTTTCGTTTCTTGTGTGAATAGCCGCTTGGTTCTTACGACTCTAGAACTTGCCATGACGATACATTCCCGGTCCTTACCAACTTAAACCCGAGTAAGTAAATGATGGAGGCATTAGGACAAACCCTTTTTATTTCTACACCATTTTTTTTACCACCTACCCAAAATCCCCCTAGTTAGCCCCTTTGAGCCTAAACCTTTTCATTTCATAACCTAAAACAAACACCCTTTTACCCACCAAAACCTTTTTCATTTTTAACCCTTTGTTTTAGTAACAAGTTCGGTTTTTCGTATGACTATTCAACAAAAAAAAGTTGATTATGAAGCAAAAGCAAATAAACAAACAAGTTTATCAAAAATGACTTTGTTTGAAAAATAGCTTCATAAAAATAAAAGTGGAAAAATAAAAAGTCTTACGAAAACCGACGCTTGTTACGCTTTTCGCCCTTTTTTCTACTAACCACTAACCACTAACCCAACCACCTACCTTTAACCCAAGCCTAACCCTTCACCCACAAAGTCCTCTTGATATTTACAATGGTATATAAGTTAAAAAGGAGGAGGATTGATTGCTTGGCAAGCTTATGGTAGGATAAGTTCCATGCCGCTCTCGAGTGATCCACAAAAATACATTTTCGGCCGAGTGTTGAGTGATCCCCGTGAGGTATGTGAACTTGTATATAAATAAAATTTTACAAGGGCATGTTATGCCTTAATAAGTAATTTATCTTGTGAAAAGTTTTAAATAAATCATGACGAATAGGATTGTAAATAAATAAAAATAAAACTAAATAAAGAATCTTGGAAATCCCGACACTCTATGATAAGCCCAAAAACCTTCTTTTCTACCCATTCCATTTGGGAGTGTAATAGCCACATATTAAAGAGTTTTGCTTGAGGACAAGCAAAGATTCAAGTGTGGGGGTATTTGATGTGTGCAAAATGCAACATATAAATTACATCAATTGTGGCATAAAACTAACCCTTTTTTAGTACTAATGTTGGAAAAAGTGTGCTTTTGTTTTCCTTTTGTATTTTCAGGATTAAATGAGCTCAAATTAACAAAAGAAGCAAAAAGACATCAAAAATCTAACATAAATACAAGAAAAGGAACAAGACGTGACATGCCCAACCCCACGACAGCATCTTCCCAAGCAAAACAAGAAGATAGGAGACTGAACACGCCCCGTGCTCAGCCAGCACGGGGGCGTGCCCAAGTGTCAGCAGAAAAGACAAAGTGGTAGAAGCTTCTATTGCCCACCACGGGGCCGTGCTCAGCGGACACGGGCCGTGGTCAACTATAAGATTCGCACAATCCATACAAATCTTCATAGTACAAAGATTCTTCTGCACACGGGGTCGTGCACAGCGGACACGGGGGCGTGGTCAACTAATAAGACAAGCTGCATTTAATGAAGAAAGAGAAGGATGTGGACACGGGGCCGTGCCCGAGCTTCTGTTCAGCCTATAAATAGGAGTGCTTGGCTCAAGCTCAAACCATCCCTTGGCACACCACCTCTCTCACACTTCACCCACCACCCACCACCACCATAACACCATCATCCACCACCATCATCCATTGTCCATCATAGAGTATGTGAGTCGTCTCGGGATCCAAGATTGATCGTAAGAGTTCTTGACAATCAAGGCCATGTTTGCCTAAGTCTCTTACATCACTTGGTGAAGACAAGTGTCTAGTGTAACACTTTTTATTTCTAATCTTTTCGCACTTTTTATTTGGTTTTGTATTAATGACTTTAATAACTAGTTTCTTATGTTGAAGGTGATTCTTCCTTATCGTTTGTCCGTGGTGTCTTGGCATTATTTTACTGTCTATATAAAATAAAAGATTTTCACCATTCATATCTCCACGGTCTATATGGAGGTATGTTGGCTACCTGGTCGGGGGTTAAGGGAACGGTTTGGTAAGAGTCTTGCCATTGTTCAGCGTTTAGAGGTCCTGCAATGGACCTGGGTCAAATTTAGTAGGACCTCCTTCAATACTTAACGGTATTGGATGGCGGGGGTCCAAACTCTTTGATCCCCTCATAAGTTAACTACTATTAATACTATAACCCGGCTATTTAGGACTGTATCCCTGCTGACTCAGACTACTTAGTCTAGGGTAACGTCACCTCCAAAAGAGGGGCCTACCATAATTTGCATTAATAACTTAATTAATTATCTTTCAATAATCCGACCCTTTAGGATTGTATCCTTGCTGACTCAAACTACTGGGTTGAGGGTAACGTCACATTTAAAAGAGGGGCCTACTACAATAACTAAGATAATCTCTTAAATAAGTGCAAAAGTGCGGAAATAATCAAAGGTTACACTATACACGAGTCGGAGCCAAGTGATTCATCTTGTCTATCTGTTTTTCTTTTATTTTTATTTTTCAGCATTTTAGTTAGTTTTTATTTTTTAGCTTAAAACATTTTTCTAACCTTTTTGATTTGATTAGACGTTGAGGATAAACCGGTACTAAAAGCTCTTGTGTCCTTGGACGACCTCGGTATCTTACCAACACTATACTACGCTCACGATGGGTGCACTTGCCCATATGTGTGTTTAGTGTTAGTAAATATCGTGTTTTATAAATTTAAAACTTGACTAAAAAAGTGTTAAAGGGGCTTAAAATATACACCTAATATATATAACACTTCACACGCATCAGAAACGGTGGAAAGTTTCATCGTTAGATTCAATAAAGAAAGCCTGGCAATCCCAGGTGTCACAAATGATCTGGCGTGTGGAGCTTTCCTACAAGGAGGAAACGACGACGAGTTGTTAAGAACACTTCATGGAAGAGATGGTGTGCCTCCCACCATCGACGAAATACTGAGGATAGCTAAAGTGTACGTTATACAAAAAAGGCCGTAGCCGCCAGTCACGAGGCCAATAGGAAAAAGGAGGCTTAGAAAAACCAAGAAGACAGGGAGCAGCGAGGTTCTAAAGGTAAAGGTAGAGGAGACCGATACCAAAGGAGTGATAGGACGGACTCGCGGTATGATAGGTCCAGAAACGTCTATTCAAGGAATGAGTCCTCTAAACCGCGATCCGACTACCCCAGCCTGAGCAAGACACCAACAGAGATCCTAGCTTCAGTGAATCTCAAGTTTAACCCTCCAAAGCCGCTGAAAGACAACCCTAACAAAGATACAAGTAAATATTGTGAGTACCACAAAGGGAGCGACCATGATACAAACGACTGCTTTCAGCTAAAGAAGCAGATTGAATACTTCATGAAAGCGGGTAAACTGGCACATCTAGTGAGGGATATCAAACAGGTCCCGCCCCCCGTCAAGGAAGAAAACGACAAGGCTGCGGGTAAAAGACCGCGTGAGCTAAACATGGTATACGCGGATAAGGGAAAAGGGGCAAAACGGAGTTTCTCCACGCTCGAACCCTGGATGTTAGCGACCATGACCATCGAGCCTCGCGTAGAAGATTTGCACTTCACCACGGACGCGTTGATCATATCTGCTTCGGTAGGTGATTATCATATGAGAAGGATCCTGGTAGATACCGGGAGTTCAGAAGACATTATCTATGAACACTGTTTCAATAGAATGCAACCAGAAGACAAAAGGCTGCTTGAGTCAGTGCACGCCCCTATTAAAGGTTTCACAGGAGAAAAGGTTGACCCTATTGGTCAGATTACTTTTCCAGTCACATTCGGACAAAAGCCCCGGGAAAGGACCATACTCCTAACATTCCTTGTGGTACATGCTGAGTCATACCACAATGTAATCATTGAAAGGTTCACCTTAGGAAAATTGGACGCTATCGTCTCCACGGCGCGAGGTTTCATGAAGTTCCCTACCCCGCGGGGTGTTGCAACGGTGTTTCGTGACAAATTAGGGGAGGTATTGAACACCAAAAGATGTCGCCAAGGACCCACCGAGGCCATCGGCCCGGAAAGATGGGTATTAAGCACACGCCATCCGGATCAGACAATTACGATAGGAGACAGCCTCTCCGCTGAAGTTAAGAACGATTTGAAACAGCTGCTAAGAAGGAATGTAGACATCTTTGCTTTCAAACATTCCGACATGACTGGAATACCCCGCGATAAGGCAGAACACAAACTAGCAACACTCCCCGACATTATGTCAGTCGCACAGGGTAAGCGTAGTATGGCTCCGGATCGAAAGGCAGCGGTTGTCAGAGAAGTACGAAAGTTGGTGGAAGCTGGAATACTCAGAGAAACACAGTATCATACATGGGTATCAAACCCTGTGATGGTAAAGAAACCTGACGGCACATGGCGGATGTGCATTGATTTTAAAGATCTGAATAAAGCATGCCCCAAAGATGCATACCCACTGCCCGAGATGGACTTTAAGGTTGACTCCCTGGTCCCCTATAGGTATAAGTGCTTTTTAGACGCCTATAAAGGTTATCATCAGATCAAAATGTCTATAGAAGACGAAGAAAAAATGGCGTTTCACACCGATGTGGGCATCTTTTGTTACACCAAGATGCCTTTCGGCTTACGAAACGCCAGAGCCACTTACCAGCTACTCATGGATAAAGCTTTCGAAACACAAATCGGCAGGAACTTAGAAGTGTATGTTGACGATCTGGTGATCAAGAGCAGGGAAGAAAAACAAATGCTGGAAGACATTGAAGAAACTTTCCAAAGGCTCAGAGAATACAATATCAAACTCAACCCCAAGAAATGTTCGTTCGGGGTAGAGGAAGGCAAGTTCTTGGGCGTAGTAGTCACCCGGGACGGCTTTAAAGCTAACCCGGAAAAGGTAGCCGCCATAACGCGGATGCCCTCCCCTAGGACTTTGAAAGAAGCGCAAGCGTTAAATGGGCGTTTAGTGGCTATAAACAGATTATTAGCAAGGCATGCCGAAAGATCTTTGCCATTCATAAAGACACTAAAAGATTGTCTCAACAAGAAAATTTTCAAATGGACCGGCGAAGCGGAAGAAGCCCTACAAGACATGAAACGCTTCGTCGAGAAACTACCCATGTTGACAGCGCCATACCCTAAAGAAGTGCTTAAAATGTATTTAGCGGCAGCCCATAACGCGGTAAGTGCGGTACTCATGCTGGAAAGAAATGGGAAGCAAACACCTATATATTACATCAGCCGGGTGCTGGCGGGACCAGAAACGCGGTATCCAACCCTGGAAAAGTTGGTACTAGCACTGGTTCACGCCACCCGGCGATTGCGAAGATATTTTCAAGGGCACCGCGTACAGGTCTTAACAAACTACCCGTTACAACAAATCTTGCACAAGCCTGAAATATCCGGAAGATTGGCAAAATGGGCGATTGAATTGGGAGCTTTGGATATCGAATATCGAAAACGAACAGCAGTCAAAGGACAGGTGATCACCGATTTCTTGGCTGAAATTCCCGAGGGAGAAACTATACTAGATCCCGCTATCCAGGACATCCCGGAATCCAGTACCGCCAGGCAAACCTGGAAACTTTACACTGACGGATTATCTAGTGGAAAAGGTTCTAGGGCGGGTCTAATGTTGATAAGCCCAGACGAAATAAGGCTGATGTACGCCTTACGTTTCGATTTCGAATGCTCCAACAATGAAGCGAAATACGAAGCGCTACTCGCGGGGTTGAGAATGGCCCAATCCATGGGAGCTACACGAGTGGATGCATACGTTGATTCTTTATTGGTTAATAATCAAGTAAATGAGACGTATGAAGCCAAAGATGAATCAATGGCAAAGTACCTGGCTAAAACAAAGGAGCTCATAGCTTCCTTTGATAATGTCACGCTCAACCACGTTCACAGAGGAAAAAACCAAATAGCGGACGCTTTGAGCAAACTCGCCCCTTCGGGTATGGAAAAAGAAGTAAAGGTTGAAACAATGCAGATGCCCTCAATTGAACCTCGGGACGTCTCCGCCGTCACAGCGGAAGAAGCCTGCTGATACACTCTAATGTACACATATTTTAGTCCCCCGTTTTACCCCTATTTTATGCGTTTTTGGCCGTAAAACCGTCATTCGGATACTTAATTATCTACACTTTTGTTTACAGGCTTAAAACAACATACCAGACAAGATGATAGCGAAAACGAGGACTTTCCGGACAAAACGACGAAGCTGCGGACATTCTGTTAAGGAAACTGACCTGGGCCTGTGGAACGGTCGTGCGACCTGATGCACGACCGTGCATCTCCGACAGTTGTTGATTAGTCCGGCAATGAACGAGCAGTACGACTAGGCGTGCAAGGCAAACAAGGCCAGACCGGTGATGCACGGACGTGCCATCCGAAGAACGACCGTGCGACTCCGAAGATCAGCCTGATCTCGGTGATGAACGCCCAATCCAGCAGCTCGTGCAACAAGAACCCGGAACTGAACGACCGTTCCATCCGAAGAACGGTCGTGCGATATCGTATCCGGTCAAAGATCTGATGACGTATGCAGCATGGCGAACCATCCCCAATAATTGCTTAAAGTGCACGGTCGTGCCACAGGAAGAACGACCGTGCAACAGCGAAAAAATATAAAAACAGAACAGAAACATTCTGTTCGTCATTCTGGAATTTTGGGAGCTTAACAGGCGATTTTACAGGCTCCGGAGGCTTTGCTTTTGACCCGGATTCAAGCCACATTGTGCCGTTTAGCTCCATTACTACCCGGATCCTTAGTCTAGTACTTGTTTATGGTTTGGTTTTCTAATCTTTCCATGATTTTGTTAATCTTTCAAGTACTTAGATTAATGTTTATGTATTATTGTAGCCTTTGGGCAAAAACACAACAATCCCTTGCTTGATTATAACCATTAGTGTGTTAATCTTTGTTTGTAATGACATTTTGAAGTATTTTCTATGTTAATCTTTGATGATTAGTTTGCAACCTTGTTATTGATATTGATTTCTTGATTATAAGTAATTGTGTTGGATGATTGGTATTTGGTTAGTTAAGATAGTTGAAAAATGAAGCTTAATTAATCTTGTATTAGTAAACTTTGAACTTGGTTAACTAGTTTAGCTTGGTTTAAATGTGTGCATCATGATACTAGAAATGGTTAGTGATTTAATAAAATGTAATTATTGTTAATCAAGAGAGCTTGCCGTCACGTAAGGACCTTAACGGGTTAGATGGTGTCGTTATAAATTCTTGCCATGATTTGTTAGCTTAGTTAGTAGTTTAGGCCAAAATTGCTATCTAGGTGAATTATTGTGCAAGATTTGTAAAATGAACTCGGTTGTGATTTAATCTAGTTTATGCTTGTCTCGGTGGTTGCATTGTGTTTATCGGTGTCGCTTTCCTTGTTTAAGTGAGGTTAGAATAATCCTAACGGCTGACTAACTTATTTTTAAGAGATTTTCATAGACATTTATCAATTGCACGTTAAAGAACAATTTTAGGTGGTTAAAGTGTGTTTATCGTTTTAACTTTCCGAATGATTGTCATGTTAGGATTCCCGAAAGGGATACTAATTGTCTTAAAATGGAAAATTGACCGAATGCTTCTAGTGCCAAAACCGACTTAGTTGACATGCTGTGGTTGTGTATTAAGCAAGGCTTTTTATCTATTATCTATTATGTTTTTATTATGTATTTGTTTACGCTTACTTTAGTTTAATTAAAAATCATACAAAACTTATGTTTTTACCGGTAGTTTAGTGACAAAGGTCTAGTATTATTTCTCCGCCCATTTCCTTGGATCGATACTTGGTTCTTACCGATACTTTATTACATATGTGACGGGGTACACTTGCCTCTTTCGTGTGTGTTTTGATGTAAAAGTAATAATCACTTTTATAAATTTAAAACCAAATCGTGTGTAAATTCATTGCAAAATTATGTATATATACGCACACGTCAAGTTTTTGGCGCCGTTGCCGGGGAAATGGCGAGTTTTAGGAACGACCCGAGTCATTAAGTTATCGGTGTATATACTTGTTAATATTTGTGTATAATTTCTTGATTATTTATTTGTTTATTTATTTGTTAATATTTCTTGCTTTTATTTCATTTATTCGTTTTCCAAGTCATTTTTGTACACTTGTAAATTTTTGTTCCATTAATTTATTTAATCCGGATTTATTATTTATTTATTCTTTGATTTTTTGGCTTCGGGAAACCATTTTTGTATTAGCCGATTCATTTATTTTTATTGTGTTGATTTTTATAAGAATTTCGGGCCCATTTTCGAATTTTTATAAAATTTTCAGCCCATTTATAATAAAATTCTGCTTCTATTCAGCTGAAAAAAAATATTATTATTTTATTAATAAAATATTCACTGTGTCAATTTTTCGTTTGCAGGTTAATATTCTCGACCCCCGCCCCAGAAGTTGTTGAACCGTCAGACGAGCCCGAACGTGATCTTAGGAGACGTCTACGCGCGAGAGGTCGAGCGGTTGGGCTACTGCTCGCCAGTGGTGAGCCGGAGCCGGTGGTACCTGCTGAAGCCGAGGGCTCAGGAGGAGACGTAATCATGGCAGACGATGAGCGACCGTTGAATGAGACAAATCAGCCTGGAAGAACAGGCCTGGAGCCGAGTATCCTTCAACCTACTATTGATGTACCTACTTTTGAAATTAGATCTAGTATTATTAATATGGTACAAAATTCAGTACAGTTTGACGGACGTGAGCACGAGGACCCCGGGAGGCATATTGCTGCTTTTCTCCATGTTTGTTCCACGTTTAAGATTACAGGTGTTTCGGAGGATGCAATTCGGTTGAGGTTGTTTCCGTTTTCGTTACGTGACAAAGCTAGAGCTTGGCTTATGTCACTTCCAGCCGGGTCCATCAGGACCTGGAATCAGTTGGCGGAGCAGTTTATGCATAAATATTTCCCACCTGAGAAAACGAACAAGCTACGGAACCGAATTGTATCTTTTCACCAGGACGAGGGTGAGTCGTTGCATGCGGCGTGGGAGAGATTCAAGGATTTGTTGATTGATGTGCCACATCATGGCTACTCCAAGAGACAGCTGGTTTTAACGTTCTATCAGGGGCTCAGTTACAATACACAGGAGCGATTAGACGTGAACGCGTGAGGCGATCTCGGAACTAAGACGCCGAATGAAGCGTATGATATTATTGAGAAAGCCGCGTTGAAATCCAGCTCGCGTCGGGAGGGAGACAGAGGCCGGGCATCATCATCATCATCTCGCGCAGGAGTCCATGCTGTAGACGACTATACGACTATTACTGCACAAATCTCGGCTCTCGCATCGAGATTCGACAGGTCCCAGATGATTGCGCATGCGGGCTCGGGATGTGACCAGTGTGGGGTGTCACACGAGCCTGGGGCATGTTTTCAGGGAGTCGTATACGAGGGCCATGAAGAGGTAGATTTCGTGGGTAATCAGGTAAGGTCGCAAAACAACCCTTACAGTAACACCTATAATCCCGGTTGGAGAAATCACCCAAATTTTGGGTGGTGAGCGAATGCAGGCAATCAAAATCCTTTGGGATTTAATCAGCGCGCTCCAGCGCCACAGCAAGGTCAGGGTCAGCAGTTCCAGCAATACAACCAACCTTACCAGCAGCGTCCATTTTCATATCAGAATCAGGGCACTGGGAATAGTTCCCAGCAGTAGGCCCCTCAGTCTAGTTCTACGCTGGAGGATATGATGTCCCAGCTTCTTACTAGCTCCTCGAGTGCGAATCAGTTGGCTGAAAAACGCTACCAACAGAGCGAGGATCGTTTTCTTTCTCATGAGGGAGAAATGAGGAGTCACAAGGCCTCGATTCAGAATATCGAGAATCAGGTTGGTCAGTTGGCACAGATGATGTCTAAAAGACCTCAGGGTGGTCTTCCGGGTAATACAGAACAAAACCCAGGCGGACACCGGGATTGAGCTCCAAACCCCGCACACATCATAAGTGTGGGGAGGAGAGAGTCTTGCTATCGACTCGCCGACAAAAATTTAGCATGAGTCTTGCTATCGACTCGCCGACAAAAATTTAGCATGAGTCTACGCTACTGACTCGCCGACAAAAATGTAGCAAGAGCGTCTTTGACGCTATGAGGGTAAAATAGTCCACTTTTTTTTGTTTTTGTAGTTTTAGCGTAATTTAAGTTAGTTAGGTAGTCTACGTTAGTTTGTTTTAGTTTCGTACGTGCCGAGCGAAGGTTCTGTATTGCAATATTGTTAGAACAGTTGGCGTGTTGAAAAAACGGCGAAAAACGGCCGAAACAGTTGCTGGAAATAGCTTCTGCGGAAAAATTCTGATCTGCACCTGATGCACGACCGTTCCTCGGGTCTCACGACCGTGCGTCTCCGAGGGCCGACTTAGTTGACATGCTGTGGTTGTGTATTAAGCAAGGCTTTTTATCTATTATCTATTATGTTTTTATTATGTATTTGTTTACGCTTACTTTAGTTTAATTAAAAATCATACAAAACTTATGTTTTTACCGGTAGTTTAGTGACAAAGGTCTAGTATTATTTCTCCGCCCATTTCCTTGGATCGATACTTGGTTCTTACCGATACTTTATTACATATGTGACGGGGTACACTTGCCTCTTTCGTGTGTGTGTTTGATGTAAAAGTAATAATCACTTTTATAAATTTAAAACCAAATCGTGTGTAAATTCATTGCAAAATTATGTATATATACGCACACGTCACCTGCTGGTACACCCCAATGTTAAAATTCCTTACCAAGGGGGAGTTATCCCCTGCTAGGGGCGAAGCCCAAAAGATACAAACCAAGGCGCTGCAATACGAAGTAAACAACGGCGTCCTGTATCGAATGTCATACTTGGGACCACTCCTGCGGTGTGTCTCTCCGGCGGAAGCAAAATACTTGATCCAAGAGATACATGCGGGTATATGCGGCATCCATGCTGGACCCTAGGCAGTTGTGGCTAAAATCCATAATGCCGGGTACTATTGGCCTGGGATGCATGAAGACGCGGTAGAAGAACTAAGAAGGTGCAGTAGCTGCCAGAAATTTTCCCCTCAAACACTCAGACCTAAGAACAACTTAATCCCGGTTACAGCGGCCTGGCTTTTTCAAAAATGGGCAGTGGATATTGTGGGACCATTCCCGCTGGCCCTAGGAAAGCTAAAATATCTTATCGTGGCGATTGACTACTTCACCAAATGGGTCGAAGCCAAACCCCTGGCTAAAATAACCGCTGAAAATGCGAAAAGGTTCCTTTGGGAGCACATTGTGTGTCGGTTTGGACTGCCGCTGTATTTGGTAAGTGACAACGGAACACAGTTCACGGATAAGGTATTGCAAGATTGGTGTGCAGAACTCCAGATTCAACAAATCTTCACGTATGTAGCACACCCGCAAGGAAACGGCCAGGTAGAGCGGGCAAATCGAAGTCTGTTGGATGGTATAAAAAGAAGGCTGGGCTGCGAAGGAAGCTCTTGGGTAGAAGAATTGCCAAACGTCCTCTGGGCACATCGAACAATGCCTAAGACAAGTAACAACTGTCACGGCCCCCGACCCACCCTGGACGGAATCGAGAGCCGCGAACAGCCCAGTAGTACCGGTGATTATTTTGAAAAATATTGCAGCGGAAATTTCATCAGGACCGTGAGTTAGGAAAAATATCAGAGTTTAGAAAACACCGGATTTTATTTATTGAATAGATGGGATAAACCCATGTTTTACAATGGTAGCTTTAATAAGGGATAAACCCAATTTACATAAAACAATATTTCTTAATTTGATTTAATTAATAAAATAAGCCACTTCTTGAAGCCTTTCAGTGCCGTATTCATCTCTTACTCCAATCTACTGTAATTACCTGAAACACGTGTTTAAAAAGGTTTTGTCAGCGGGAAATACTGAGTGAATCATTCTATTTTCTAAAACGACTCATTTGTTATAATTTACATTATTAAGAGCGATTACAATGTTTCTGATATCAACCAACTACCCACAGTATTTGTCACTCGACCGGATCTGTGACTATGGTCATATCACCATTGGCTGCCCCAATGATGACGTATATCACTGTTAGGGCTTATTTGCCTAACCTGTGTTAGGGCTTATTAGCCTAACCCCGTGAGAAATTAATATTGTGCACAATACCCCATATACCGGCTGTAAATTGGTGATTACAAAGACTTAATCCCTGTAATTATAACCTTGAAAATAAACATACTTTTGTAAACAGATTTGATAAAAAGAGAATGACTCACATTATAAGTATGCAGATTCATACGGCCAAAGTTTAGTCTACAGATAAGCCTTTATATATTGCAGATTTATACAGGCAGAGCTTAGCCTATTGATTTAGCCTTGTAACCTAGTGCACACGAACTAGGTAAGTAACTAATACAACATTTACGATAACTCACGAGATTAAAACCCTCACAACGAATGACAAAGTGCAATCACTTAAACATCCATCGGATTCACAACGAATGACAGAGTATTCCCCGAATTCGGGTGGTACTCAAACATCCTGTTGGAATCACGACAAATGACAAAGGATAGTACTAAAACATCCATCAGATAGTTTCAATCGATCGGACATTGAATCGTAGCAGCGATCGAGTTAATACCCGGTATCGTAGCAGCACCCCGCTATACTAATTAGTGATTTTGAGATTGTTTCTACTATAACTCGGAGTATAATTTGAATTTGATTATCGAACGAACGCCAGAAATCAAGTCCCAAAGTCTGCTATTTATATACGAATTTTGACAGGCTTACGGACCGTAAGATTTATCCCTTACGGTCCGTAAGGGACACGAAATCGTCATAGGCTTGCCACGTGTGTGTGTAGCCTAGCTGAGTCGACGGAACGTTTAAATTCAATTTTGACAGCAACTTATATGGATAATCGCTAAGTAGGAAATACACCCCTTGAGTTTTAGGGGCCCTGATCCTGATTCTGATTGTTCTGAAAATTTTAGGGTTTGTGCAGAATCACTTGGGTGTCACAATTAGGGTTTCCTATTGGATAAAATAATAAAATAAATAGGACTTTTAATGAGAGTTGTTACATTCTCCCCACCTTGTTTTAAATCTCGTCCTCGAGATTTGGGTTATGATATTTCTTTTAGACTTATGTCATATTTTAGTAAATAAAAACAATATTAAGGTAGATGATACAAAATCGAAATATCTAATTTTGTGAATACGAGTTGTACAATAAGTAGAATTCAATGGTTCAACTGAATTAGTTCAAGAAATTGATGACAAACGAATGAGATAAAATAATATAATTTCCAAGGTGACTTAGGTTCAAGCCAAAAGATATATGATCAATAGATATTTAAAATGAATGTGAAGGATTTTTAGAATCAATAAAATTCTTTGTCAAAAGAAAGCTTACTTTGATTGGCAACTGAGGAAGACTTAGAATTGACAGGTTCAAAAAGCATGAAAAATGATTTGTCAAATATTTATGATATGAGAAAATCAAAGTGTTGAGATGAGTGAATTGCAAAGATACACCAAAAGACAATAGAGTTAGTGTATCATTGTTTAGAGTTCCAAATTGTTTTAATTGTGAAACAATGTAATAGTACACTATTAGTGACCATATTTTTCATACTATGTCCTAGAGATCAAAATAAAATAAGAACAACTTGTTTTGGCATGACCAACTATTATATTATATTTTATAAAGCAAAATGTAATATATATTATTTGTTACGTATTTTTACTATATGTAAATGGTCACCACTTTTAAATAAATATTATTTTAGTATTTTACTATACTATGTAAAATAACTTATATTTACTATGTAATATATATTACAAAACACCGCAATGAAGTTATTACATTACAAAATATTTTAGTATTATTATTTTGTAAAAGAAATCACTATTATTTATAACGTTAAATGAAAATTGTAAATAAAGATGTAAAAATATTTATTGTACAAAAGTATTTGTAAAATATTTTGTAAATATATAACACTTAATGAGTCGATTCTATGTGATTACTTATTTTCATTTTGAAACCATATAACGTTGTGAAGGTATTTACAAATATTGTAAATAAGTGAAAACGGGGACTATTCTTATATATTACCATGTTCCCTTAACCCAACGTAGTTGATAACTAGCATATTATTCTTATATGGTCATTTTCTTGCCAGAGCGTTACTGTACATAGTTACCACAAAACATGTGATAGACTATTATTTATTTTTATTTGTCCCTTTTATTTTATGAAAATATGTCTTCTCCAAAGTATATATATTTTCATATATAATTAAAATTTACTAAATAAGTATGATGACTTAATTTATATATATTAACTAGTCATTATCATGGAGGATATTGGTTAGTGCTGCCTTATTTAAGCATAGGTGGCCAGTCCATGCCTAACTAAGGCTAGGCTATTCAATACCTGCCCCTGACAATAACCCTAGTACCTAAAAATAATACTAATACTTCTGTTATTAATTTATTATTAATAATAAAACTAATATTAATTATCAATAATAAATAACTGAACGTAAACTTAAATGAGACTATAATTCAAACATAATTTTTTTATACATATATATATAAATATAATTTCTTCACCTCAATGGTTTAATAAGAATATAGTAATACTATTTTGTAAATTAGGTAATCACTTATGTAAGTTTCCATATATAATTAATTTTATATAATGTTTTTCTATTGAAGATTGTTAAAGCAATAATTATCATGAAAGACTAGATTGATGTTGTAAGAATCTTTAAGAGATACACTGAAATATGACAAGAATTTGTGTATCATTATCTTAGCACACGATTTGTGTTAAGATGGCTTTTATCAACAAAGCAATTTAATATATAATTAAATAAATAATTAAATCCGTATATGATATATATAAACGAGATTAGTGCAAGCTTTAAATTTTGTGAAAATGTCAGTACAAGGTGATCATGATCAAAGAAATGATTCAATGAAGTCGAAGACTAAACAAGCCTATTATGGTTCAAAACAAATGAAGTGCTTGTTGGGACTATTTTGAATATGATAGCTTCCATCCATTATATGGAATCTTGAAATGAATATGTAATGTGAGCAAGTCAAATAATTTGAACTTGATTTAAACAAAACAAGTTTTAATAAGAAAGTTCGAACATGGTCACAATAGAAACTATGTATGTCAAAGAAAATTAAATTTTTTCAAGAAATTCATTGACTCGATATCAAGGAGTTATTGTTTTGCAATAATGCGATTCACAGTACAAAAAGCGGAATGATATTTGAGTTTGGATAAAATAACAAATCGGAATGAAGCCCTCCAGTGGTCTTTATAATTCAAATGAATCACATGCGCAACAAATAGTGCATGTGTAATGTGTGAATTTACCAGGAAATAAAATAGATCAATATTCGCTACTATGAAAAAAAATCCTCATGGTATGATGACCTTTAGGGGAAGTAGAAACACGAAAGTCAACTCTTTATATGCAGAAGTCAGAATTTCAACGAAAGAAATATAAGAACTTTATCTGGAATTTCGTGTGATAATCGTTGTTAAATGACATTACCAGGGAATGTCGAATAAAATGAAATAGGGAATTTGCAAAGGTATGTGACTCCTTTTGCAGTGATAATAATTATGATTCCGATTAGACTGTGCAACGATGGTCGTGAAATCTTATTCCAACGTACCTCAACGATATGCATGTTGTTTGTAGGATCATGTGGCAAAGTGCTTCTTTTTTATTAGTAGTTCTTCTACTGACGGAATTAGCATTGGTGTCATCGTGCCCAATTTATATTTTCCAAAGGTCTTGCCTTGGAAGTCGTGTGTGATATACTTTGACGTCTGTGGACGTATAATTTAAGTTTCATGTGTTTTCTTGTGCATTAGCACAACTTTACATTCTTCTTACTTGCGTTAATAATTTATGGTAACGTATTGGAAATTCTTATACTTTTGATAGTGTCCCAACTTAAAGAGTTTCCATTGTTTATTTTGTCGCATGAGTTACGAGACAGATGATCAAATGAAATAATGTTTGATATCGGAAAAGAAATTCCTGATAAAGAAATCTAGACACAGATGCTTGTGCTTTATTCCAAATTGTCAATCCTTATGGTTTTTGGATTTCCTTATAGATATACATATCTATATAATCATATATTTCACATGCTGTAATATACATTCCCTCTATAAGGTCTATGTATTTAACAGATTTGTATTTCCAAGAACCAGTCAAATATCTGGTCATGATACTATTTAGGGAAATCTTGTCACTTGTTTGACATATTATATATCCCGTCTTATCCGGTTCGCGCCGGAGAGGTAATCCCAGTATATCCGGACAAACTGGAGAGTCTGCTACACCATACCCAGTCTTGTCGGAGAAAATTTTATATTTCCCATAAATAGTATCTTTTCAAGATTTTTAAAAGTGCCTCTTTTATTAGGGCTTTTATCCAGAATCAAGGAAATTTATATTCCCGTAACATATCTTATTCCAGACCAAGTAATATCAATAAGCAAGAATTAGTAGCAATTAAGTGCTATTGCCTGCAATGTTCTAATCGTCATTCTTACGGCATAACAAAATCCATCATACTTTATTTACACAAGTACTTAGCTTATCTCGAAGCTGATACTAAGGCATCTTTTCTTAAGTTCAAGTCTAAATGCTATCATGTGTGCTACCAATTAATAGCAATCTCCTAACTCTTTTACATAAACTTAGATATTATTATCACAACACCTAAAGGCTTAAATCAGTGGCTCTGATACCACCTTCTGTCACGGCCCCCGACCCACCCTGGACGGAATCGAGAGCCGCGAACAGCCCAGTAGTACCGGTGATTATTTTGAAAAATATTGCAGCGGAAATTTCATCAGGACCGTGAGTTAGGAAAAATATCAGAGTTTAGAAAACACCGGATTTTATTTATTTAATAGATGGGATAAACCCATGTTTTACAATGGTAGCTTTAATAAGGGATAAACCCAATTTACATAAAACAATATTTCTTAATTTGATTTAATTAATAAAATAAGCCACTTCTTGAAGCCTTTCAGTGCCGTATTCATCTCTTACTCCAATCTACTGTAATTACCTGAAACACGTGTTTAAAAAGGTTTTGTCAGCGGGAAATACTGAGTGAATCATACTATTTTCTAAAACGACTCATTTGTTATAATTTACGGTATTAAGAGCGATTACAATGTTTCTGATATCAACCAACTACCCACAGTATTTGTCACTCGACCGGATCTGTGACTATGGTCATATCACCATTGGCTGCCCCAATGATGACGTATATCACTGTTAGGGCTTATTTGCCTAACCTGTGTTAGGGCTTATTTGCCTAACTGTGTTAGGGCTTATTAGCCTAACCCCGTGAGAAATTAATATTGTGCACAATACCCCATATACCGGCTGTAAATTGGTGATTACAAAGACTTAATCCCTGTAATTATAACCTTGAAAATAAACATACTTTTGTAAACAGATTTGATAAAAAGAGAATGACTCACATTATAAGTATGCAGATTCATACGGCCAAAGTTTAGTCTACAGATAAGCCTTGATATATTGCAGATTTATACAGGCAGAGCTTAGCCTATTGATTTAGCCTTGTAACCTAGTGCACACGAACTAGGTAAGTAACTAATACAACATTTACGATAACTCACGAGATTAAAACCCTTACAACGAATGACAAAGTGCAATCACTTAAACATCCATCGGATTCACAACGAATGACAGAGTATTCCCCGAATTCGGGTGGTACTCAAACATCCTGTCGGAATCACGACAAATGACAACGGATAGTACTAAAACATCCATCGGATAGTTTCAATCGATCGGACATTGAATCGTAGCAGCGATCGAGTTAATACCCGGTATCGTAGCAGCACCCCGCTATACTAATTAGTGATTTTGAGACTGTTTCTACTATAACTCGGAGTATAATTTGAATTTGATTGTCGAACGAACGCCAGAAATCAAGTCCCAAAGTATGCTATTTATATACGAATTTTGACAGGCTTACGGACCGTAAGACTTATCCCTTACGGTCCGTAAGGGACACAGAATCGTCATAGGCTTGCCACGTGTGTGTGTAGCCTAGATGAGTCGACGGAACGTTTAAATTTAATTTTGACAGCAACTTATAAGGATAATCGTTAAGTAGGAAATACACCCCTTGAGTTTTAGGGGCCCTGATCCTGATTCTGATTGTTCTGAAAATTTTAGGGTTTGTGCAGAATCACTTGGGTGTCACAATTAGGGTTTCCTATCGGATAAAATAATAAAATAAATAGGACTTTTAATGAGGGTTGTTACAACAACGAAACCCCCTTCAGCCTAACCTATGGCACGAAAGCAATGATACCCGCAGAAGTCGGTTTACCCTCGCTTAGGCGTCTCACAACTGATGATGATAACGACCGACTCCTAAGGGAAGGCCTGGATATGCTCGAAGAAAGGCGTGAAGCAGCCGCCATCAGCGAAGCAAAGTATAAAAAGACATTGGAAAAATACTATAACCGGCGTGTGGCTTATCATACTTTCAAGGAAGGTGAATATGTCATGCGCGACAATGAGGCTAGTAGAGCGGAACCCACAGGCAAGTTGGGACCCAACTTGGAAGGTCCCTATGTCATCCAAGAAAATCTGGACAAGGGAGCTTACCGCTTAGCAAGGCTAGATGTTACCGCGGTGCCGCGTAGCTGGCACGTGACTCATTTGAAAAAGTGTTATATGTAATGCACTCGCCCCTAACAACGGGTGTTAATGTTTTCCTGTCTTTTTGCAACCAAGTGTAATTCATCCATAGCGATGTCTCTTTCTTTTTAAGTTTTGGATTAATAAAAATCATTCTTTTTTATGTTTCCTCATTGTTCATACAATAACAATTACCATCGCATATTAACTGCACATAACGGTAAAAAAGTATCCTTGATGCGAAATATTTTTCATACACATAAGTCAAAGGATCAAAATATGCATCGCTAAGAGCGGGTATCTTGGTAATAGATACATTAACCGCTACAAAAAAGATAGGTATTTTGGTAATAAATACATACAACTATCTTACAAAAAACCAAGTACTTGTCCCTGTTGTTAAATTACCAACATACGGAAACCAAAAACGAACATGTTCAAAAACCTACTCCTAGGAAAGGTCTGCAACTACCTCTGCAGGGGTACGCAACACTTTTCCATAACACTCCAACGGATGCGGATCAACGATTAACTCATCGGCATATCCCTCATCCACCGGAGCAACCATCACCTCCTGGTCTTCAACCGGTTCTTTGCCGGAACGGCCACCGCGACGTCTTTCATACACAACCTTGCATCGTTGAATGTGATCGGACGGGAAGGCCATCATCAAAGTATCAGCCGATAGAACGGTAACACTTGCCTCGGCATGAGAAGGCTCTTCACGAACAATGCTCTTACAGGACCGGCTAACCCGGGGTAGGACATTATCAGGAGGCAACTCACCTTCTCGAATCATATCTTCCATCACCAGTACTTGGAGACGGACTAAACCATCGGCGGCGTCTAAGCGCCAGAAAATATCGGAAAGCCTTTGTTTATAACTTCTCCGACTCATCTTTTCAAATTACTAAATTTGGAAAAGGAAGTTTAATTTATAAAGGATTAAACAGAATTGACAGTGATGACGTTAGCAGAATTAATGAAAAATAATCATCACATGTCTAATCGCCACACTTCAGTTAAACGGCGGCGTTGCCAATCATGACGTTAGCATTTAATGTCTGACAAACAACTTAATTACTTGCACAAAAACCAAGTAAAACAGTGCCAATACAAAATATCTGAAGAACAGTGTACATAACAAATGCAAACTAACACACTCATTCCTCTTTCGATTCTTCCGCTGGCTCCAACATTAGGCGGAGGTCCTCCACGCTGTCTTCAGCAACATGTTTTGTTAAATCAGTATAAGCGGGTAGTGGATCGTTGCATACGGCCTCCAAGGCATCTGCCATATCTCCTTGAAGCTTACCCCTCGCCGCATGGAACTCGGGAGTAATCCTACCTGCTTGATGGCACTCATGATAGCCCGTGTACTCACCATCATGATGACCGGACTGGTAGGCCGCGGCGGAAAGACAGTCTATCAACGCCGTAAAAGACCCCGATTGTCGAAGATACTCAAATGCCCCAACCAAACCGTTGTTTATTAGCCAATTCCTGTCACCCCGCAGTGCAGCCAGTTGGCTAGTTAAGCAATCCACCTCGGCATTTGACCGCTCCAGTGCATCTTCTGCCTCTTTAAGGCGCGTCTGATCGGCGGTGGAGGATTGAGTAAGTTCGCTCTTTTCAGTAACCAAGGAATCGCATTGCTGCTGCAATTTCCTAAGCTGCTCCTCCCTTTCCTCCAACTCAGCTTGTTTGGCTTGAACCTTGGCATGGGAAGTTTCCACCTCAACCGTCAACGCTTGGTACCACTCCTGCACCTGAGACACAAAGTCAGTGTCAATTTGAAATCTTTCCACTAGAGCGGACATTTCAGATCTCACCTTCTGGGCTTCGGTAATGGCTTTACGCTCCAGTTCCTCCTGTACGTTTTTAGCATGAGCAAGGACCCGGTCCTTCTCCGCTATATCACGGGCCCATATTATCCGTTCCTCAACTAGGTTGGCGGTCACTCTCTTCAGGTCATCCTCAGCCTTGTTCTTTTCTGACAAGAACCTGCTCTCCCTCAACCCAACGGCCTGGAGCTGACTTTCCAAGCTATACTTCTCATCCTTCAGCTACTGGATAGTATCCCGCGCTTGATGGAGCTCATTATTGTCATGCATCCACCTACGCCGGATCTCCGCAAGCCTCCGGGGTTGACTAACAAAGTCTACCATAAGGGAATTCATCAAATTCTCATTGTCCAGTCCTACAATATATGCTGATTCAGCTGGGGGTAAGCCCGCTCGACCCAATGTTGAATAATGGGGGGAAAAATCAATCTTGAAGAATCAGCAATTTTCCACCAGGGCTAGTAGCGTTTATCTTGCAAATTGGAATCCCAGTTAATGGTAGGCAAATAAAGGTCATCACCCAAGCGGGCCCCGTCATCAGCTATCCCACTGCTGGACCCTCCAGCATCGCTAGCAGCGGGACCTCCGGTACTAGTCACCTCATGCGCAAAAGACATGGTGGGCATCTCCTTCTCAGTGGCAGAAAATATGCTCAGTGGAGACTCGAACAAGGGGGAAGGAATGACACTTGCAAGCAGTGGCGTGGAGACCGGATTGGTTGCCATAGTCACAACAGTTGTAGGCAGGGGCGATGGCATCGTACAACTAACAGCGGCGGTAACACTCGCCTGAGATATAATATCTGAAAGGCTGGTTCCACCAGCAGTCGAAGGAGTCACCCCCACGGATGACTAGGGGATGGGTGTCACATTTTCAACTTGAATCCCACCTGTAGCACCTGCATTAAAAAGATAGACAATAATATGAATCACGTATTCCACAATAACAACAAGGAGCAACATTACATACCAAGCGGTGGGGCATACGCGATTTGCATAGCCTCAAACGCAGTCATGGCAGGTACGTTAAATGTTTTCCTTTTCTTCGACACGTGGGTTGGACTTGTCAACTCAGTCGAAGCAGAACTGGCACCCTTAGCAGGTGCTGTCATGAAAGTGGAGGAGGTTGACATACCGACCGCCATATATTTCCTCCCGGTAACCTTTATCCGGGGTGGCTTCCTCTCGGGAACAGCAGCACTACCCCCCCCCCCCCCGTTGGGGGGAGGATGGGAGATATATACAGCAGGGTCCGCCGGCACAGCGGTCAACAGAAACTGCTCCAGGTGAACCTGTAGCACATTCGGCTCCTGTTCACCAAGTACGCGGTCCTCGGCCTTCAACGCAGTATGCCGCGGGGGGTCGGCAAAGTCAAACAAACTCCATTCCCCTGCGAGAGGCATACATGTTATTTTGTAATTAGCAAAACATATGGCGGGCAAAAAACGTATGTACCTTCATCATCTCTCCGGAACGAGGGATACTTTTTTATGTCACGCCATAGCAGGCTCATCCATGCCATCACCAAGGCCCCTTCAGGGATTACTGTACACTCTAAAGGGCGACCACACAGCCTCGTATAAAAGGCGTTTGCCACGTAAGCATCCTCTGGAGGACTATCATCTTTGACCTTATCTTTCGGTCCCATATCCCTCCAGTGCATCTCGCCAGGAATCACTCCAGCATCAATATAGAAAAATTTCTTTTTCCAGTCTTTGTCCCTGGAACTGGTAGGAATATCTCTCAAATAAGACACATCGGTATCCCTTCGGTCGAAGGTAAAAAAGGGGGATTTCCACACAAGAATGAAGAAAGCCCTAAAAACAATTAGTTCAGGAATGTGACCTAGGGCAGCGCAAGCGAATTCGAATTGTCAGAGTTTCACCAACCCCAGTGGATGCAATTGGGAAATATTGATACGATAATGGTCAAGAACCAACTTGCAAAACTTGGTAATGGGCAATCGGAAGTTACAAAATTTGAAAAAATCGCTAAACAATGTGATTTTCCCTTCCTTTAACGGGAATGCCATATCAGTTTTCGACGGTAGTACCGGATTCCATTCAGCCCTAATGCCGTAATCTTGCATAAGGTTGTTGTACGACACAATCCCCCATTTGCAGAACAGGGCATCGGAGCCAGTTGAGGCAGCAGAAGAGGATTCGCCGGTCTTAGAAGCCATTTTTTCGAAACAGGTAATGGAAAGAAAGGGTTATGAACACGAAAGGAAGTGGAATTCAAAACTCAAGAACAGGAGTACTATTTATGCAAAAGGGCAACTTTTCAAATTCGGAAAGGTGAAAGGACGGGAACACGCGTCAGAACAGGGCGGGTGCACTTGTCATCCTAATGATGATTTAACTGTCACACCTATCCCATCGCCGCCACTTTTTCAAAACACACAACGGTACTTCAATCGATCAAACTTGCCCAAAACAGGGTAGGTTGACTTTTCCTTTTTTAGTCCGGTTTCATGAAATGCATTTCATAACTTCGGACTGGGGGACATGACGAGGTATGACCTGAATCGGTTAACCCGACCCGGTCATTACCTATTATTTTATTATAAATAAATAATCATAGACGTTTGTTCTAGAACATTCCATCCTGCATGGATAAATCATGTAACTAAATCCCCAACTTTTTGGGAAGATCACGAAGATCTCTAACTTATCGGAGCCCATTCTAAGTTAAGGAAACCCTAATGGTAAACTATAAATAGAGGTAAACATCAAAGGTATGACATCTTGCTCTTGCTTTATTCTCTTCTCTACACCTTCTCTTTTACTCCCAAAACCGAGACTTATTCTCACGCCGGAGGGTGGTTACAGGAATAACCCCATTCCTGTAACGAGTCCTAACGGTGTTCTGTTTTGCAGCTAAGTTGTTCGGGTCGCCAAGAGTTGAAGTCCTAGTTGGATACTATCGTGAAGGTCAGTGTGTCTTCAGTGGCGAAGCTTGAAAAAAAAGTTCGGGGGGTTGGAAGGTAACGGACCTAAAAAAAAATTTATATCGCGTAGTTTCGAGGTGTATGTTCGGGTCGGACATCGGTGATTCGATTCGGGTCGGGTCAAACATTAATATCAAATAAAAAACGACTTTAAAACGTAAACATTGTTTAACAAACAAATGAACAAATTCACCCCTAATTTCAACCTAAATCATATAAATTGAAGCCCTAAATAAATTAAACCTAAAGATAAAACACATACCTTGGAGATTGAAGAAGCACTAAATCGATTCCAACCGTTGCTTTCTGTTCAGCAAAGATCCAACAAAACCGACTAGCCCACTGCCCAACGATTTTGGTTTTCTTTCTGTTCAGCCGTCCCTTTTCTTCTTCTTCTTCTTCTGTTCAGCGACCTGGTAATCCAATCAACAGATATTGGGTTTTTTTGATAGAAAGTGTATTTGGGTCATTGATTGGGCTTTTAATCTTGGGCTAAAATAAACATAACGATATGATTTGGGCTGAAGCTGAATAGATCTGATTTGGGCTATATAAATAATTTTTTTTTTATAAAACCAGGGGGTCGAAAACGTATATACATATTTTTTTAAAACCGGGGGGTCGAAAACGTATATACATAAATTTTTTAAACCGGGAGGGGGGGGGGGGAACGCATATACCTAAAAAATTCTATACGAAAAGTACATACGTAACACTACTGCGCGAAAAGTTCGGGGGGTCGCCCCCCCCGGCCCCTATCATCCTGCACCCCTGGAGAACGTGTCATGTTTGAGTTGGGAAGCGTCATCCAATACAAACATGACACGTGGGAAGCGTTTGAGACTTCTGAACTCCTCACGTTTGGGAAACGTCTGAGACTTCTGGGAGACGTATGAGACTTTTGGGAAGCGTCTGAGACTTCTATGAGGCGTCTGGGAGGCGTCACGTGTCATGTTTGTATTGGATGACATCTGAATGTTGGACGTCTTCACACTATTTAGATGTCACTAAGAGGGTGTTTGGGGTTGAGTTTTGAAAATTGATTATGCGTTTTTAATAATCAGAATCAGATAATTAGATGTAACAAAACGTGCTGCAGAAAGGGAGTATTTGGATTTAATTATGTTGTTTGATATCACAATAATCAGATAATCAACAGTGTTTGGATTTGATTATGTTGTTTGATATCACAATAATCAGATAATCAACTATTTGAGTGTTTGGCAAGTATATATATTTTAAAAAATAAATAAGTGAAAACGTAAAAAATCAGTTTTTGGATTACCTACTTTTGGATTATCACGTTTTGATCTCTACAAAACGTAAAAAATCAGTTTTTATTAATTTTTACCAAACACTCAAAATAGATTTTTTACGATTTCAAAACATAATAATCAAAAAATCAAGTTGAAAAAGTAAATCCCAAACACACCCTAAAACAAAGTTATTGCTTATATATTAGGGGATAGTCATATACAAATACCTAGCAACAAGGCAGCTTCAATGCTCCATATTGATCATAATAACAAGTTTAAAACAGAGACGTGTGACTAAAATAAGAACAATATTGGTTCTCATGAGGGCTTTTTTTAGAGGTATGTTTATTCAGGGTTTTAGTCACAAAGCTTGTATATGATTAGTAAAAACCTAATTCATATTTATTCAAGGTTATCATAAGAATTTAACTTTCTTCAAAGTAGAATGATGAAACTTATCGGAGGAAAATGGTTGATAAAACTTATCTGTAGGGCTATAATTTTGCGTAGAGTTATCAGGGTAAATTTTTTTGACAAAATGGTTGATATTGCTACCGGTTAATTAATATGTGTTTAACTTAATAAATAAGTTATCATTATTAAACTTGTATCAACTTTTAATGTACCATATCAATTGAGAGGACTTATAAATTTATTTATTTTATTGAAATTCATTAGTGTCATGGGAAATAAGGACATAAGATTAGGTGACAAAATCCTAGTTGGTTGGGGAATCTTTGCATGTTTTTGCAATTTTTCATGTATTCCACTCACATTCTTTCTTTATTTTTTTAAGTTAAGGTATGTTTTTTTCATGATTTATTGTACGACCTATAATTTGGTATTTTTTTTTCATGATTCACAAACTTGTGGATGGTGTTATCTTAGGTATATTTCCTTTTACATCATCCATTGTCCAATATGTTTGGTAACATCTATGCATTTATAATACCCTTCGTTGAGGAGGTGTTATGGTCCGATTAGGTCAATTTTGCCAGAATTTACAAGCTGCACCGACAAGTACAACTTTTGAAAAAAACTAAAACGAACTGGTCGGAACTCGGAACGACCAAACCAGCCCTTTTGGTTATTGTGGTTTGCCGGTTTAGGCCCTTTTTCTAGCATTAAATCATACCAGAGGCGTCTCTGAAAATTCACGTACCCTGTTCGAGCTCGAAAAAATGTGCCATTCCATAATGTTTTATTAGTATTTTTAAAAAGAAAATCAAATTAGTATTGGGCTCAGTAAACCTAATGCCAAGTGGGCTAAATTATAAACCATAAAAAATGATTTGTAAATAGGCTTAAATTGTGATTGGTATGTGTTTGTTTACTATTTAAAAAAATAGCATATATATATCGGATTTTTTTTTAAATCGTATACCCCTCGAAATCACGGGCCTTGTGCGGAGGTCCTCCCCGCACACCATCATAGCCGCCCATGAATCATACCATTAGATTTTCGAAATTACAGTAAATAGTAGGTTTAAAAAAAATCAAAGATTTTACCTTTTGAGTTTTAGTTATTAAAGCGTTTCCGAAAGATAAAGTGGAAATAAATTACTAGCACAGAATCTGTTAATTTAATAATAGTGGAGGGTTCAAATGAGAAATAATTTTTTTGTAAGAAGAAAAAAGAAGTTTCAACCAATAAAAATGCTTTATTTTACTTCATTTAATATTTGTATTTAATTTTAATATAAGGGTATATTGGTAAACTTACATAAATCATTAATTTGTATTCTTCCCCTTTAATAACTAGCTAAATTAAATTTGTAACTCCTTTTCAAAATATATACTTTTTTCAAATTAAAAAAAAAAACAACTTAATTTAAAGTGTACAATACATTACAAGTTGTGTAGGATAAATTACGAGTTGTGTAGGATATATTTTGAGGTGTGTAGGATAAATTTTGACTGTGTAGGAAAAAATTCTATAATGTGTAGGGTATATGTAGGAAAATTTTGATATGTGTATGTTTTGTAGATTATATGTAGGATAATTAATGATTAGTTAACTAATTAATTAAAGAGAGAAAAATTAATGATATGAGTTATAAATGAAATAGCATTTTACTAATATGCCCTTTTTTTTCTTTTTCTTCTCACATTAAATTTCTTTTCAAATGAACCTTCCCCTTTAATAATATATGTATTATAATTAAATATGCTTCTATTATGATAATATTTTAATTCCTATACAAGAAAAAAAACATACGTTTGTTAAAGTTATATAGATACAAAAGGTTATATCATGACAATAAGCTCAAGTGAAAGATATTATAACCATACATAGCTAGCAAAACATTTTAATGCACATATGCATTTAACAATGGTACTTCTAGAATGAGAATCTCTACTTTGGTAGGAGATGATAATAGACATTTCTTATAACAAATGATTTAACAACCTTTAACATACTTTAAGGTTCAACTATGTCCATACTAAAATATCCAAACATCATCTTCTAGATGTACTTGAGGGATTAGTAAAATATAATTACATATATACTCGAACTGCAGTTCGAGTAATAATTAGACCGTGCCAAGGTCATTCAAAAATTATCCCTCTAAAAGCTCGACAATTTCTCTCAATGATGCCTAGACATCATTACTGTAAATTGCGATTATAGTGAACTTTTAAAAGTAGAATGTTCATAGAACATGGCTAATTTAATCAAACTTATATCCCTCTTTATGCGAATATCTCGAGTTGTACAACACTCGACCCAACTATTTTAGAACATGCGTATTTTGTCAACTTCATATAGTACGTTCTTGAGGTTTTATATCAATGCTTCTAGCATTATCAATCCATGAGGGAACTCTTTCCATCTTATCCAAATATGCATGTGCTTTCACTCTTAGAAGTTTTGCTATATAAACTTGCCCTTTTAACACATAGATATCTATATCATATGCAAAAATATCAAGAACACTTGCTTTTATCTCCAAAATTCATATTGTACCATGTTTGTACACTGTGTACATTGAGATGCCATAATAACCAGGTACATATTTTCTATGTATGTTTATTAGAGTAGTGGTGCACTATAATTACATCCATAAGGTGTTTCAATTAACCTCTTAAGCACTCAAATACTTTAGGATACTCATGGGGAGTTCCAATTATATTCAATTCAATAACATATGCAACATGTATATGTATTCAGATCTGAATTTATATAATAATCATAATATTCTCGAGAACTTAATTTATATGACTTAGTATCAAGTGATACATAACTTTCCTAATACGCATGTCAATTCTCTTTTAAGTATTACCAGACTAATAAGATATTGGAAAGTCAATGCATCCACCACTAGAGAATACGTTTTCTCATAATCAATCATAGGTCTTTGTGAAAATTCGTGTGTCACCAATTTTGACTTATATCACTTAATTTGATTTACACATGATTCGCGTAAAAGACACTTTTGTATCCAGCATATTTTACAACTTCAGTTGTATGGACTGTTGGTCCAGAAACTTTCCATTTCATTAGAGAACTAAACTCTGCCTTATTTGCATCTTTCTATTTTGGCCAATCATTTCTTAATATTCATTCATAGGCAGATCTTAAATCTTGATCCTTATCATTTAATCATTTTAAGCGCTACATTATATACAAAAGTATAACGACGTCGATTTTTATTTCGATTCCATACATATCTTAGACATGATACAACTTATCGAGATCTCTTTATTTTCAGGTACCTGAGGTTCTTCTTGAACCATCATGTCTATTGTCTCTTCAGGAGATCTTAATACTATAACCTCGACTTGACCATCTTAATTACTTGCTCCAATTTTCGAGGAATTTTATTATTGGAATCAACTAGTCTACCACGCTTTAGGCGTGTCATAGACTCATTACAAAAATATGTGGTTGTCCTCTTGGGACACAAATATAACTGGAGCATAAGCAGTTGATTATGTGACTTACTTAATCACTCTATTTAGGTCAGTGAACTTGTCTGGTAATTTGTTCTTTAATATTGGTAAATGAATTATACTTTAAACTTCTAGTTCATAGTTTATAGTCTGAGGATCAAGATGACATGATAATTCATTTCACTTTTCACTTTTCAACTGCTTGTTATCTCCCCCTAATGTTGGGAACATTCATTCATTAAAGTGAAAACCAATGAGCCATAAACGAATTTTTCTCACTAATGGCTTTAAGTATTTAATCATAGACTATTATTTATACCCAACATATTCTCAAACTTTTTATAGGTCCCATCTTTGTGCGGTGTGGTGGATGATTTTCAATATATGTCGCACAACCAAAATCTTTGATGAGACATCTTTGGTTCCTGACCAAAAACCAACTGTATGGGGAGAACTATAACTTATTGGCTTGATGTGAATTGATGGTACTATATATAAAATTACATGTACCTAAATGAACTTTTGCTCATCTCATGATTACTAGCTTTGTAACCAATAGTAGACGTTTAGTGATCACAATAACACTTATTCCAATGATCGTTAATAACTTGGGAATCAAATTCACGATTATCAAATAAATATACTAATCCGGATTAATATGCTTGCTATCACATTAGCTAAGCCACAATCACACAAGCTTCAGGTTGTGGATTTGATAACCATTTAGACGATGCATCGATTTAAAACACTAAATGGTATCATGTTGGGATATGCATATCCTTTAATCGCTTCCAGAATATTTAGGTATACACACCCTCGTTTATTTTGCAAATATATAATTTCCCTTGAGAGCAAACATTACATGCTAATTATTATCTTGAAGAATCTTCTAGTTCTTCATTATGTTTCACATCATCATTGACTCGGTGTGGTCTAACCGGTCATGCCAACTAATTAAATAATTATGATCCATAAACTTCTGGTTTATGATCGTATGTGTATTACTTGCTCGTATGTAATACAAAACTTATGATACGAGAGAATATATTATAACTTCAAAGTTAAAACCATCACTTATGCAATCACTCCTTAGTTTGCCACTTTTGGTGGTCCATCTCATTATTAAAATGGCCATCATTACAATTCTCAATCTCGTCCTTACAAATGACTCAATTAGGTTCATCATTACATTTACAATGATTAATATATAATCACATTCACTTTTGGGAATGGAATGGAGTAGAGCCAAAACAAGCTTCATATCTTTTCATTATTTACTTGGTCACATGAGTATAATAAAATCATTTCATTTTTTCATAACTCTTATAACGATATTGCTACTTTAGGAGCATATGTCTCAAGTGTGACAAATGAAAAGAACTTAATCGATTTTTCCTTATAAATAATGTTCTATTTGCTTACCAATAATTGAGAAGTAGTTGAGTCGTATAAGATTTATCAATCTTATATCTTACGAGCTTTATAACGATCATTGTATAATCATCTCATTATTAACATGGTTGATCTCATTACATGAGCATCATAACAATTTTCTCAATTACCATGATTACGAACTTTACACCAATTATTATACCATCACATTCAGTTCAAGGAATGGATTATAACCAAACAACTATCATGGTGACATCATTACAATTTTCTTAGTTATTATATACATGATCACGACCTTTACATTGGTCATTATATCATCACATTCACTTCATGAACGGATTAGAATCACACAAATCATATTCTTTAACAATCTTGTTTCTTCAAGAGCATATTTGAGGTTTAACAATTGAACTTGTTTTGCTCAATGGATTATGATATATATTTTTCTCATCACATGATATAAATAGAGATGTAGTTATATAACCGAGACATTCATACTTATCGGTTTAAAATCTTACAAGCTTCGATAAACTCATAATAAGCTTTAAGAAGTCAGTACTCCATGTGTCTTTTTATATAAACCGTGACCACAATTCAATCGTTTTTATAGCTTGTGATCATATACCACAACCCTGGTCCCTTTGATGTCCTCTTCCAAATTTATAACATATGAAACATAATATATACATTAAATTATACAATGTATGACTATATAACATGTCACCAAATAAATAGGTTATGATACAACCTTATGAAATAAGATTTTTTTATCACTTGCAAGAAAATGTATGTAAGTTATCCATAAATGTAACATGATATAGCCAATCACAAGCATATCATATATACACCTATTTGTCACTATAGTTTAAAACATAAACAAATGTCACTATCAACTTTCTCGATCATATAATAACATATGAATCTTTATTACTTGTAAATGAGTTTTCTTATACTAATAAATTTTGCTGCTCAAGGAAATATAACAGGCATCTTGAGAATTTTAGTGTCATGTTAATTTGCAAATAATATATTTTACCACGCAAATATTTCATAGAATCAAATCACATATTTAAATATCAAATAGCAACTAAAAGGCTTATACAATTGCAATAACAATGCTATACAACAAAGTTAACTAAGTAGTTGTCATATTATAACATATTATCATATAAACATGTGCATTATTGTAAATTACTTAACAGAATTGCACTAATGATTATCTTCAAATAGAACTATTAGGCATCACCTTTTAATACAAATTATATTTTGGTAGTCATCATAAATTGTATAAATACTATTAACAAAAACTAATTAATGGACCAATCAAAACTCATAACCATAATAATAAAAGCACATAATGATATCAAAACTCATAACCATAATAATAAAGGCACATAATGATTTAGAATTTGTAATGTCTATTCGAAACCCCAACAACGTAATTCGTTGTATAAAATTTAGAATAACAATAAAAGGCTATTTAATTACTAACCATAAAATATAATAAAAACAATTTATCCCACAAGTAATAAGTCGATTACAATTCAAAAACCAAAACTGATATACACCTTAATTTATTAGCTTTTACAAAGATGTATAACATGGATTCACTACGACATATCATGGCATACCGCATTCCCAATCAAAATAATTCTATGTTTAATACATACCACACATAACTAAATCTTCCAAGAGTTAGTTGACATACAAGTAGAATTATATTATTAAAATCTTTAGAGTAGTTTCAAAATGACCAATTGTGGAGATTTAAATATATATTGCATATTTGGGACAACTATATTAAA
The DNA here is from genome assembly GCA_030545235.1 of Helianthus tuberosus. NCBI lineage: Eukaryota > Viridiplantae > Streptophyta > Magnoliopsida > Asterales > Asteraceae > Helianthus > Helianthus tuberosus. Next base: position 20,177,008 of record CM060385.1, on the reverse strand, counting down.
TCATAAATTCACTAGATACTGCAGCTTTTCAAACCATAGGAAAGTAAACAAAGAAATAAAAACATTATGATCCTGGTTAAATAAGGATGATGTCAATGTTGTTCATGATAATTTTAATCTTAAATCATAACCAATAAAAATATCAAGAAAAGCGTATGTTAATTTTCAAGTTTTATCATACCAACAATTGATGAGAAAAGAGGAAATAAAATTAAAACAATTAAGGATTTTCATACCAGATCAACAATTTTGTCTTTTATCTCTTTCGCCAACGTTGATACGACATGGTGTCTTGTGTTAATACAATCCAACTTCAAAAGCAATTCGTGCTGATAACGTGTTGTGTAACAACTAGCCTATTAACATTATAGAGATAAGAAATAGAGATTGGGGAAAATGGATATCTTATTGATATCTAAAAGGGATTACATATGCCTCTATTTATAGGTTTACAAGATGGGAGTTAACTATATGGAGAGATGAAAGTTAAGTATATGGAGAATCATAACACAAGTGGATAGTCACACAATAAATATATAATAATTCATAACAGTACACAAATAGAAATAATTGTATATAATGCTACATAATTTGCGGTTTTCTCAAAATGTTGTTTTTAGTTTTTGTAATTTCCGAAAATGTAACATTCAAACTCTCAGTATATTGTTTTATGTAACATTCCAAAAATGTTGTTTAAAAAAACTTATTTATTTTGTGTTGCATGTGTTTGTTTTAATTATTGTGGGTTGGATCCAGAGCTAAAGGTGAAAATATTTGACTTCAATAGTGATCAATAGTGATTGTGTGTTTTATATATATTTTTTTATTAAGATTTTAAACACAACACAAATTGAGTTTTAAATCGAATCATAAAAAATAGATAACACACAAAAACAAAGTCATTATGTCAATCCATAGACACTATTGCAACTCTCAATAATGAACCTTTATCGATTCCTGGCCGATTTTAATGGAGTGGAAACAGTGATGGACCCAGGATTTTCTTTCGTAGGGATGGGATTTTTGAGGAGCGGTTGTCTATCGCTAAATATTAAAACAAAAAAAATGGTCTGGTTTGGGTTTGGTAAAATTTGTTGCCCCTAAAAGTGAACGATTCGCCTTATCGATCTACTGGTTAGAACGGTCGAACCAATTGAACAAGATTCAAAAACCGCATGACGTCGTAAATAATATAAACTTTTAACTGAAACTTCTTTTTAATCAAGATATCTAAACATATTATTTTAAGAAAAAGTCTAATCAACTTAATATTTTTAGCCGCCCACAAACTTTCTTTCTTTTAGGTCCCCTGTAGTGGGGCGCTTTGTGGCTGGATAGCGCCCAATGGTGCCTTGTACACCACGACGGTGAGCTTTATGGGGCAAAAAAAATTATGCAGCGCTATATCCTTCGCGGCGTTATGGAGGGGAGTATCAAACCTTTGACCAATAAAAAATAGTTAATGTTTTTTAATTAATTAATAAAAATGAAAATTAATAATTAGGTTGTAACACCCCAAAACCCGAATATTTATATTCGTTAAATGTTATGATATGGTACATCAAGAAATAAATGACTAGGTTATTTAACCTAGTTATGAGTATGGTAGAAACAACTAAAGGATGAGAGTTGTGGCAATTATAATGAGTGGCAAACTTGAGGGACTAAAATGGGATAAATGGAAGTTGAATTTATAAAAAAAAATACACTCATACACACACACGATGGTGTGTTCGAGAAGAGTCAGGAGCTCCATGGAAGCTCACAAACCCTAACCATGAAGATCACCAAATTGAAGGGTTAATTGTAGCTCAAATTCAAGAAGAAACATAGATTAATGATCACCTTCACATGGGGATCGCAAGTTGATGCTTGGTAAGCGACATGGAAGATTGGGAAAGAAGCGGGTTAAACGGGACTAATGCGCACGGGAAGCATATTCGGATGCAATGTAAGTAAAACTTACACCTCTTTTTGTAGAATATCTATTCAATGTTTAGATTACAAACATGGTAAGTAAATATGTGAATTATGATGTTCCGATAAGTCTTGGTATGGGCCGCAACATGTGGTTATGTTAAGAAACTAAGTTGATGGTTAAAAAGGGTAAAAGGGGCATTATGGTAATTTTGGTTGCAAGTTAACGAAGTAATAAGTTACATGGATGAGATAATGAATAACTAACATCCCACAAGGATAAAATGGACATTTAGACTTAACGGGTCAAATGGTGAAGATGTCACCCTTTGGCGTTATCGACTAATGAATTGCTTTGTTAAGTATTATGAATTCACAGAATGTATAGAAAAAGGATTTGCTTTGCTATTATCTAGCAATTTAGCGGATGAAGTATTAAAACGGGTCATAACTTTGATTCGATCCAGGTATGTGCATTTACAATTGTAGATAAGTCGCATGATTGGTTAATTATGCAATGAAGTCTTTTGTTGTAAAGAATGGGACAAGGTTGACAAAAACGCCCTTGATGGGTAATTCGGGCAAACGGTCTTAAAAGTTGTTTGGAAACAAACTATTTGATTAAGTGAATGAAATGGATAAGTATGATAGCGAGAAATATGATTTTTGTAAGTCAGGGACATTAAAATGCGCAAATACCCTTAACGGGTCAAAATAAGCTTTTGAGCGAAAATGGGTTAAAGAGGATGCAAGACATCCAAGAATCTAATTTTTATGATGGACGTCATTGATATTATTAGGTTCATAAGAAGTTATGGTCAAACAAACGAGTTATGTTGATAAATGCATGAACGGGTCAAAATTTTGGTAAAAGGGTAATAAGTCGAAGGCTTGAAGGTCCTAAATTTCGGTAGCCCGAATATTGGATTTTCACTCCATGTGATGGAGAATTAAATTACGACCGCGTAGGAAAAAAAATCATGTAAATCGGATCAATAATGAATGAGTTATGTCTGTTTTCGTGAAACTTGGGTTGGCTGGGAATTTTGCAGCATCAATAAAGGAACTTGCTGTAAAAAAGGGGGCTAGGTGTAGTGTCTAGCCCCTAGGTGTAGCGTCTAGCCCCTAGGTGGGGAGTCTAGCCCCCCCTGAATCCCAAAATTGTTTAATTTTGTTTGTTTGACCCATATAACTTGTTTAAACTTGTTATTTAACTATCAAAGCTAACTTTTAAGTTGGTTTTGATCATAGGTGATAGCCAAGAGTGCCCGGATATGTATGTATGTTTGTATGTCTCTATACACGTATTTAGAAATGTTTGTAAGCATGTATGCACCTACGTATGTATGTTTATAAGTATGTGAGCAAGTATACGCGGATATATGAAGGTATGTATGTGAGTAGGCATGTATGAGTTAGGTATGTTGCAAGTAGGGATGTATGTATGTATATATGTATAATGTTATGAGTGTACGTAATGATGTAGATATGTGTGTATGTAGATACGTATGTAATGATATAGATGTGTTTACATGTGGGTATGTACGTATGTATGTAATTGGTTATGTGTGAATGTATGAATATGTATAAGTATGTATGAAAGTAGGTACGCATGTATCCAATGAAATTGAGTACTAACGATAATATTAGCGTGCCTGGTGAATGAAGTGTAACGCAGGAATAGCAAAGAAGTCTCACCACGGATTGTATGATTAGATGGAAAGCTGGGATGTAAAGAGTTAACGGAACGAAAAGTAGACGTGAATAAATCTTGTATGTTTATAATGCGTACTAATGTTATGAATTTTATGTGGTGAGCGCAGGTAGTACGAGTCATGAGGATCATCAAGGGATAGAGATCGAGGATTGAGTCACAAGACAGATTGTACGGGAACATTGGTGTATGAAATTTAGAAAACCCATGTTATGTTTTTAATTGTAAATGATTCGATTGATGACTTCATGTGAAAAAGTTGTGTTAAAATGAAGATTTAAGTAAGTCAAGGTATTTATAAGGAAAGAAATTTTAAGGCATGAACTTCCGCTGCGACTTTTTGTCAATTACATGTTAGGGTCTTACAAGTTGGTATCAGAGCCCTGGTTTGAGCGAATCAAGTACGAGAAGATAAATACTTGAACTCAAACCTGTGTGCTCTTGTGATAAGGAACCCGTACAATCCGTGACTCGATCAAGATCTAAAGGTATAAATGGAATGAAATCGTGTATGTATGCATTTGTATGAAGAAACTAACGGTTTTGTATGTGCAAGGTAAGCTTAAAAGTTTGAAGGGGATGATCCGTGAATGCAGTCTAAGATGGATGCTAAGGCAGGCAAGGATGCAAATAGACAGATGGACCTCAGGTACACAATATTAATATGAATGGGTATCGGTGTTAAAAGAAAAAAGGAAGAAATCTCCTTGGGAGGATAACTATTAAACGAGAGACAACGATACTGTCTTGGTAAGATTTTAAAAAATGTTGCACGACTGGGACCCACTACTTCGGACATAAGGCGATGATTTCATGAAGGCACGAACTAGTATGTGAATTGCGCACCTGGCCAGTACGCAAGAAGCGTATGACGTTCGTGAGACCATGGTAATTATCGCAGGTATGCCCGTTAGAATTGGGTAACAGATGGGCGTGCGGGTGAAATGGGTAGTAAGACTCTCGGAGAATTGAGAGTACTATGTAGGAATGAAAAGTATGAGTGATAAAAATGAAGAATGTTGAATCCGTAAGAAAGTACGGATCAACAAGATATGAATGAAATGATTGAATCCGCGAGACGGATTCAAGGAATGAAATGTATGACTGAAATGATTGAATCCGCGAGACGGATTCAAGGGTGGAAAGGTATGAAGGAAATGTTTGAATCTGAGAGATGGGTTCAAAGAATGAAAAGTGTGAATGCAATGTTTGAATCCGCGAGACGGATTCAAGGGATGAAAGGCATGAATGGAATATTTGAATCCGTAAAACGGATTCAAGGAAATGAAATGTAAAAATGATATGGCTGGATCCGCGAAATGGATTCAACACATGTAAGGAATGAAAGATGTAAATGATATGATTGAAATCAGTTAGATGGATTCAAATCATAGAAGGAAGAAAAGGTATGAATGGTATGTTGGAACCGCTAGACGGATTCGAAACATAGAAGTAATGAAAGGTATGGATGCTACGTTTGAATCCGCAGGACGGATTTAAAATATAAAAAAAGGAAGGAATTAGTCCACATCAGAATGTGTCGATAGTCTGACCGTGGTTGTGTCAAACGAGTCATATGGGTAAATGTAAAGTAAATAAACAAAAGAATGATCGTAATGGGCATGCAAACCCAAGTTTTAAAACGAAAGAAAGAAGTTTTGAACCAGTGATGTGTTAGATGTGTTAGTAATCGACTCTTAGGAGTCATAATAAATGACGGGCTACGACCCGGATAATGATTTAAGTATGAACAAGAAGGATAAGTTTTGTCGAGAATACCGAAATGATGTAATGAATGTCTTTGCAAGCAAGCATGAAAAGTAAAAGAAGTACGAATGTGTACCTCAATACATTTACGATAAGTAAGAAATGTCGGTTTGACCTTGAGAAGTCAAACTGCAAAGGTCGACAAACTAAGTAACTAGAATAAAAGAATTGTATGTAGGGAATGAAATGTGGAATGTGCTATAGCATGTACGTAGGAAATTGTAAAAGAATTATAGGTGAGTAATCACCTAGCATAATGAATGTTTGAATGAAAAGTTCTAATCGCTGGTTTTGTAGATGTTAATGGTAGAACTCTCAATGTGATGAAACCAATCGAATTGGTGAACGAATGTGCACGAGTGAAAGCTTAGTACAAGGTTGAATGAAAGATGGCCTGGTACGGTCAGTACGCGCAAAAGAGCGGATCGATCTGGTTTACGGATCGCAGAAGCACAAAATGAAATCAAAGTAAGTATAATGTTTTAACTCATACCAGATAGATATGGATTTGTAAATTGAAAGCGACCTACGAGATGAATGATGGAATAGGTATGGTAGGGTGTGGAAATATTTGACTTTTAATAGTTGACGTAAGAAGAGAACTATGTCATTAAGAACTAGATCTTAAAAGTTTTGAGCGAAAATGTCGGGTCTTGGTTGAACTCTCGTATGAAGAACCTGCATGATACGCTTGCTTAGGCAACTTAAGTAATGCATGAATTGAGAAGAATAGTAATGTAGAATGAATGAGGTGAGTTGAAGGTAACGTAAGGGTACGTATAGTACAAATGACTATAGGAAACGTAGAATGATGTTAACTTTAGAGTTAAGCGTGTATATATAAGTATGAAATAGTAGTTTTGTTGTGATAACAAAACAAGAACTAAATATTATATGACATATGTATAAAATATAATCTAAGAGATGGGATGAAGGTATTAGATCTGTTATAACGGATCATATGAATGTAAGTATTATTACAAGTTTGAAAAGTATATGTACTGACATGTTACTAACGGGCAAGGGAAATGAGAATGTTATGTGGAAGCATGATATGGAAAGTATAGACTTGTTAAAGGAAAAGTCAATTGTATGAATAATTTATGAATTGAGGTTGGATGGTTACTTCTAATTATGACGCAATTAACGAAGTTTAAACATAGAGGTGTATGAATAAGTTACGAAGGAAAGATAATTAGTGTTAAATGGAAATGAGAAAGGTTTCGGGGACGAAACCTCACTTAAGGGGGGTAGACTTGTAACACCCCAAAACCCGAATATTTATATTCGTTAAATGTTATGATATGGTACATCAAGAAATAAATGACTAGGTTATTTAACCTAGTTATGAGTATGGTAGAAACAACTAAAGGATGAGAGTTGTGGCAATTATAATGAGTGGTAAACTTGAGGGACTAAAATGGGATAAATGGAAGTTGAATTTATAAAAAAATACACTCATACACACACACGATGGTGTGTTCGAGAAGAGTCAGGAGCTCCATGGAAGCTCACAAACCCTAACCATAAAGATCACCAAATTGAAGGGTTAATTGTAGCTCAAATTCAAGAAGAAACATAGATTAATGATCACCTTCACAAGGGGATCGCAAGTTGATGCTTGGTAAGCGACATGGAAGATTGGGAAAGAAGCGGGTTAAACGGGACTAATGCGCACGGGAAGCATATTCGGATGCAATGTAAGTAAAACTTACACCCTTTTTTGTAGAATATCTATTCAATGTTTAGATTACAAACATGGTAAGTAAATATGTGAATTATGATGTTCCGATAAGTCTTGGTATGGGTCGGAACATGTGGTTATGTTAAGAAACTAAGTTGATGGTTAAGAAGGGTAAACGGGGCATTATGGTAATTTTGGTTGCAAGTTAACGAAGTAATAAGTTACACGGATGGGATAATGAATAACTAACATCCCACAAGGATAAAATGGACATTTAGACTTAACGGGTCAAATGATGAAGATGTCACCCTTTGGCGTTATCGACTAATGAATTGCTTTGTTAAGTATTATGAATTCACAGAATGTATAGAAAAAGGATTTGCGTTGCTATTATCTAGCAATTTAGCGGATGAAGTATTAAAACGGGCCATAGCTTTGATCCGAGCCAGGTATGTGCATTTACAATTGTAGATAAGTCACATGATTGGTTAATTATGCAATGAAGTCTTTTGTTGTAAAGAATGGGACAAGGTTGACAAAAACGCCCTTGATGGGTAATTCAGGCAAACGGTCTTAAAAGTTGTTTGGAAACAAACTATTTGATTAAGTGAATGAAATGGATAAGTATGATAGCGAGAAATATGATTTTTGTAAGTCAGGGACAATAAAATGCGCAAATACCCTTAACGGGTCAAAATAAGCTTTTGAGCGAAAATGGGTTAAAGAGGATGCAAGACATCCAAGAATCTAATTTTTATGATGGACGTCATTGATATTATTAGGTTCATAAGAAGTTATGGTCAAACAAACGAGTTATGTTGATAAATGCATGAACGGGTCAAAATTTTGGTAAAAGGGTAATAAGTCGAAGGCTTGAAGGTCCTAAATTTCGGTAGCCCGAATATTGGATTTTCACTCCATGTGATGGAGAATTAAATTACGACCGCGTAGGAAAAAGAATCATGTAAATCGGATCAATAACGAATGAGTTATGTCCGTTTTCGTGAAACTTGGGTTGGCTGGGAATTTTGCAGCAGCAATAAAGGAACTTGATGTCAAAAAGGGGGCTAGGTGTAGCGTCTAGCCCCTAGGTGTAGCGTCTAGCCCCTAGGTGGGGCGTCTAGCCCCCCCTGAATCCCAAAATTGTTTAATTTTGTTTGTTTGACCCATATAACTTGCTTAAACTTGTTATTTAACTATCAAAGCTAAATTTTAAGTTGGTTTTGATCATAGGTGATAGCCAAGAGTGCCCGGATATGTATGTATGTTTGTATGTCTCTATACACGTATTTAGAAATGTTTGTAAGCATGTATGCACCTACGTATGTATGTTTATAAGCATGTGAGCAAGTATACGCGGATATATGAAGGTATGTATGTGAGTAGGCATGTATGAGTTAGGTATGTTGCAAGTAGGGATGTATGTATGTATATATGTATAATGTTATGAGTGTACGTAATGATGTAGATATGTGTGTATGTAGATACGTATGTAATGATATAGATGTGTTTACATGTGGGTATGTACGTATGTATGTAATTGGTTATGTGTGAATGTATAAATATGTATAAGTATGTATGAAAGTAGGTACGCATGTATCCAATGAAATTGAGTACTAACGATAATATTAGCGTGCCTGGTGAATGAAGTGTAACGCAGGAATAGCAAAGAAGTCTCACCACAGATTGTATGATTAGATGGAAAGCTGGGATGTAAAGAGTTAACGGAACGAAAAGTAGACGTGAATAAATCTTGTATGTTTATAATGCGTACTAATGTTATGAATTTTATGTGGTGAGCGCAGGTAGTACGAGTCATGAGGATCATCAAGGGATAGAGATCGAGGATCGAGTCACAAGACAGATTGTACGGGAACGTTGGTGTATGAAATTTAGAAAACCCATGTTATGTTTTTAATTGTAAATGATTCGATTGATGACTTCATGTGAAAAAGTTGTGTTAAAATGAAGATTTAAGTAAGTCAAGGTATTTATAAGGAAAGAAATTTTATGGCATGAACTTCCGCTGCGACTTTTTGTCAATTACATGTTAGGGTCTTACATAGGTAATGATGGGTAGGGGCTTTATGACTACGAGCTCTAGTGATATAACGCCCCATAAAGCTCATGTGTGACGTAGCACGACACGTGTCGCATAACGCCCACAAAGGGGCTTTATGACTACGGTTGGCCTTAACTCTTGGACTTCTCTAACCACTCTATCATTTCCCTCAAGAACGAGTTTTATCTTCCCATGGCTTAGCCATAACTTTTTTGGTGGAGGGTTCGAATTAAACTTTTGTGGTGTTTGTTTTTCTAAAAAGGATATGTGCAGGCTCTTTTGTCTGCGCAGCGCAGACCACGCGTAGACATTGCCATCTGCAGACTGTTTGTTTTTCTAAAAACGTTTCATTAAAAAAGTCTGCGCGTGCTCTTTTTGGTGCAGACTCGGCCCAGCCACTTTTAAGATCTTCTAAAGTTTGCAGAGGGTTAAACATCACCACCCACCACCACCGTCCACCACCCACCACCACCACCCACCGTCCACGTCCACCACCACCGTCCACCACCCACTACCACCAGTTTATTTTAGAAGTCTACATACGTTAAAAAACAAACAACTTTCTTCTTACAGACCGCAGAGGTTTGGTCCACCTCTTCTTCTACAGATGTCTGCAGATTGCAGATGTGGTCCGCAAACTACATACATTTTACCTCTTAAAAAACAAACTGTACCTTTGTTTCTATATTCACAATCGTTTGTCAGGGTTTTGGTTTACTAATGATCGAGGCTACAAACACAAGAACGATTGTAGACTTTTTTTAACGTTTTGTTTTTTGGTATTTAGAAGAATGGATGTATAATATTTCATTTTATATATAAAAAAAATTTAGAAACGGATATCTCAATATAAAACTCATGTCTTATTCAAATATTCAAGAAAAAAAAAACAAAAAGTGCTTACTAAAAAAGTAATAAGCTATAGACTAAATAAACAGATAAAAAAATCAAAATAAAATGAAAGGCCAACTTTTTTATATCAAATTAAAGGAAAAATTACACTTTTCGTCCTTTATGTTTGTACCTAGTTGCAATGGATGACCTTTACCTTTAATAATTACAGTCACAGTCCTTTATTTGGAAACCCATTATGTCTTACGTCCTTTAGCACTAACCTTGTTAATTTTTTTAGTTAAGTTATATCATGTGCCTTGCACATGAGGGTAGGTTAGTCATTTTACTTATTATTATATATTAACAATATATATATATACACAAAACATAAACCTAAACTCTTATCTCTCTCAACATCCTCTCCTCTGTAACCTAAGTCTCACCAGTCACCACCGTCACGGCGTCACTCCAGCCACAGTCCGGCCAGCACCATGTAATCTAAAGTCACACCACCGCCACTCCAGCCGCCATCAACCACTCAGCCACTGCCACGACGGCCACCAAAACACCTCACAAGTCACCACCACCATTCCGGCCGCCACTTAAACGCCTCACTACCACCACTTCGACTGTCGACGCCGGAATCACCATCACCACCACTTCAACCCATGTTACCTACCTCAGATCTGAAAGCCTTGTAGATCTAGGAAATTAGACCTAAACCCTAAAACATAAATACCCCTCCAATTACATGTTCGCTGATTTAAGGAGTTCCAAACCCACCGCCAGATGAGACGATTTGGGGGTTGAAGCCCTAATCGAAGTAAATTTTGGCAAGAAAACTGAATCAAAGATTGTTCTAATCCATTAAAAATTGAGCAATCTGTTCCAAATATCCCAAATTTGGTGTTTCAAATATCAATTGTTACTTTGAATTTTGAGCAAATTCAGGCAATCTTCATAATTTCAATGGTGCACTCGTCCCAAATTGATGAAAACATTAATCCTTATGTTTGGTTCTAGTAGTTACCGGTATGAGAACGAGCAACTAACTGCCAAATGACCCACAATTTTTCACCCTATGAACCCTTTCACACCAACTGTAACAGGTTCACCAACGCAGAATCCTTCCCTTTAACCGACGCACGATCTTCGATCATCTCCACCAGCGCCTGAGCACCATCTTCTTATACATCAAGCGCCTGAGCACCATCTTCTTATACATCATCGGAACCCTAGGTAGGTCGCCGGAGTTGTGGTGGTGGTGTTGAATAGATCGGAAAGATTTGAAAAACTGACCGGAGAGGTGGTGGTGGTGGTTGAACAAATCTGAAAGAATGGCAGCAGCGGCTTTGTGGTGGTGGTGGTGGTGGTGGGTGTAGTACCCAACGGTAGTGTGGCGGGGGTGCAGTGGTGAACACAGATCTGATGGTGTTAGCAATAGCAACAAACGGAGGTGATGTTTGTGTTTAGAGAGAGAGTAGGCGGTGGTGACTGGTGGTTTAGGAGCTGATGGTGGTGGTGCTTTTGAAAGATTGAAGGATTGAGGTTTATAGAGAGAGAGAGCTCTAGATATGTGTTTAAAGAAGAACAGGTGTTAATATCTATTGTTTTATGTTTTGTTTTCAACATTCTTTTTTAATATATAGGCAAAATGACTAAATTGCCCTCACATGAGTTGCATGTGCCAGGACTTAACATCTAAAACAAACCAGGTTAGTGCTAAAGGATCTAATGTGTAATGGTTTTAGCAAATAAAGGACTGTGACTGTAATTATTGAAGTTAAAGGGCAACCATTGCAACTAGGTACAAACATAAAGGACGAAAAGTGTAATTTATCCCAAATTAAATTATGCTTTCTCAAATCTCACTATTCTAAAAACACGACTAGATTTAAAAATCTCTCTGTATTGTAGAATACCATTTATTTTCATTTTAGAAATCTCATTACCATCAAACGCTTAAAACCAACATTTATGAAACATAACAAGCTTAAAACCAACATTCATGAAACATAACAAAAGTAACTTTAACTAACAAAGTAATGAAACATCATGGGAAAGTTCTATGCAGAATACTAAATATTGCGAGAACACGCAGAACAAAATGAATCACTCATTTTTCAATCCTAAAAACCTAAAAAGTAAATGAGAATGTTATAAATGTAAGATTTATTGTTTTTCACACTAGAATTTAAAACAAAATATGAAAAATCTTCCGTTTTTAAATAACCTACACACTTGTAGGTTATGTGTCGCAACCCCCGATCCCTTATCTGTCCCGGGAACGGGCGGACGTGAACTCAGAATTCTGGTGGTATCAGTTTGTTAATTTGGCAGCGGAAATTACATCAGGACCGTAGTTAGGAAATGTTTATCAGAATAAAACCACCATTTATATATATAAATAAACATATTGGGATGAAACCCAAGTTTCTTATTACAACATGTTTATAGAGATAAACCCTATTTTATTTAATTTAAAACATCATCTTTTAGGTAACTTTTATAGCCACATTTTTCCCAAGCCTTCAGTGCTCTCCAGCTGGCTTTTTACTAATTGGCTGTCACATTGTGTTACCTGAAACGCGTTTTAAAAACATTTGTCAGTGGGAAATACTGGTGAGTGAATTCCAGTTTAATCAAGAAATATTAATTTAAGAGTTAATTGCCCGGATAGTCCCTGCGGTTTCACGTTTAGTCCCCACCTTTTGAAAATAGCAGGTATGCTCCCTATGGTTTGTTATTTTGTTACTCGGATAGTCCCCTGAGTAGATGTTAGTTAGTTTGGAAATAGCAGGTATGCTCCCTATGGTTTGCATTTTGTTACTCGGATAGTCCCCTGAGTAAATGTCAGGGGACTATCCGAGTAACAAAATGACAAACCATAGGGAGCATACCCGCTATTTCCGAAAGGTGGGGACTAAACGTGAAAAAACGTGAAAAAACGTGAAACCACAGGGACCATCCAGGCAATTAACTCTTAATTTAATTTAAACTTAACAGTATTGAGGGCGATTACAATGTTTATATCTACCCAATTACTCATTCAGTACTGTCAATCCTGACTGGTGGGTCATATTACACATTGGCTAACTCTTCGTCCAATGGTAACGTTACTCACATTTTGTATACAAAACCCCAACATACCCAGCAGTAATCGTAGAATTACAAAGACTCAATCACTGCTAAATTGCGTTATAAAATAGTTAAGGTTTTGTAAAAACTGTTTACAAAAAGGAGATTACTCACATTGCTTTCTTAGGTTTTCCGTAAGGGTTTCCTGAGAATTATCTATAATTTACACAAATGTACACGCGTTAGTATAATAACCCATTTTAACATTAGTAATACCCTCCCCGAGACGGCATTCCAACGACTACGTCGGGCAGAACCACGACAGCCGTTACGGAACCCTAGATCAATCGGGCAGCGTATCTAATACGTATCCAGGGGTTATAATACTTACAACGGAGCAGAACTTTGCTATTTAGGGGGGTATAATACCCGCTTATAAAGCCTACTATTCAGAATTTAGAGAAAGAAATGAAAATGGGACGAACAGACTGAAGATCCGAGGCCATCTATTTATAGTTGCTGAGTTTGGCTTTGTCGCAGCTCGCGTAACATAGGGGCAGGGCCTACACGGCCCGCGTTGACCTCCGGTCAATGCGTAGCCCATCCGGATCACTATGTAGGCTCGACATGTGTTGGGCCACGTGGCCGCACCGGGTTGCGCCATATTTTGGATCTCACGCGGCCCGCGTAAGTGGTAAGGTTAGCTTACGCGGCCCGCCTAAGCTTAAAACTCAACGAAATCAGGTTTTAACCTTGATACCACCCGCGTAAAGGTTGGGGTGGGTCTTACGCGGCCCGCCTCAACTTAAAATTTCTTGTTTTTAATTTATTTTTAATGCTATATTGTATTTTGGGCTCGGTTTTCACAAATGGGGTGTATTTTGGGACAGATTGGGATATTTTAAAATATATTTGGGTGTCGTAAAATCTTCGAGGGTGTCAGTTTATTTAGGATTGTTACATCCTCCCCACCTTGTTTTAGAGCTCGTCCTCGAGATCTACTGGAACACGTGCGGATATTTCCTTTGCATTTCTGATTCGAGCTCCCATGTCTACTCAGGTCCTCTTATGCTTGAGATTCTTGACTTTCCTGTCTTCAATCTGTAGAGGCCTTTCTACAAACTTGAGTTGTTCATTTACCTCTATATCCTTAAGAGGTATCATTAGCGATTCATCAGCTAAGCATTTCTTGAGATTAGATACATGAAATACATCATGTATTCCTGCCATTTCCTCTGGCAGTTGTAGCTGATAGGCTACAGGTCCTATCCTTCTAATAATCTCAAAAGGTCCAACATACCTGGGACTTAGCTTTCCCCTTTTGATGAATCTTACCACTCCTTTCCAAGGAGAGACCTTTAACAATACTTTATCTCCTACTTGAAATTCCAATGGTTTTCGTCGGTTATTAGCATAACTCTTCTGCCGATCACGTGCTGCTTTTAGTCGTTCCTTGACTTGAATAATCTTGTCGGTTGTTTCTTGTACTATCTCAGGTCCAGATAGTTGCTTTTCCCCAATTTCTGCCCAACAGACTGGGGTTCGGCACTTTCGTCCATAAAGTGCTTCGAATGGTGCAACATTGATACTTGTGTGATAACTATTATTATAAGAAAATTCTATTAAAGGTAAGTGATCGTCCCAATTACCTCCGAAATCAATTACACAAGCTCTAAGCATGTCTTCCATTGTTTGAATTGTCCTTTCGCTTTGTCCGTCTGTTTGAGGATGATAAGCTGTACTTAGTTTTAACTTGGTTCCCATTGCCTTTTGGAAACTTGACAAAAAATGAGAGGTAAATCGACTATCCCTATCAGAAACAATTGATAAAGGAATTCCATGTAATGAAACAATTTCATTTACATACAACTTAGCTAGCTGTTCCATACTGAAAGTTTCCTTCATTGGTAGGAAATGAGCTGACTTAGTTAGTCTATCTACAATCACCCAGATTGTATCATTACCTTTCTTTGTTTTGGGTAATTTAGTAACAAAATCCATTGTTATTAATTCTCATTTCCATACTGGCATTTCTAATTGCTGTAACAAACCTGAGCGTTTCTGGTGTTCAGCTTTAACTTGTGAACAAGTTAAACATTTAGAAACATAGGCTGCTATGTCCTTCTTCATTCCTATCCACCAGAAATTTTTTCTTAAATCCTGGTACATTTTATCATTTCCTGGGTGCATCGTATACTTGGACTTATGGGCTTCTTCTATTATACGATGACGTAGGTTTCCTAATTTAGGTATCCACATTCTCTTTTTATGGAATCTCCAAATTTCATCTGTTCCTTGTTCTAATTCCTTAATCATACCTTTTAGTTTTTCAGCAACATCCTTGATTACTGATTCTTGTGCTTCTCTTATTTGATCATTTAAATCTACTTGTAGATTTAATTTAAGAGAACGTACCCTTTTTGGCTTTTCATGATACTTTCGACTTAAAGCATCTGCTACTACATTAGCTTTTCCTTCATGATACTAGATATCACAATCATAATCACCAAGCATCTCCATCCAACGTCTTTGTCTCATATTCAACTCTTTCTGCCTGAAAACATACCTTAAACTCTTATGATCGGTGAATATGGTAAACTTACTACCATAAAGGTAATGTCTCCAAATCTTAAGGGCAAAAATTATAGCTCCTAGTTCTAGATCATAGGTTGAATAATTCTCTTCATGATTCTTAAGTTGTCTAGATGCGTACGCTATAACCTTTTGGCGTTGCATTAATACACATCCATAACCTAACTTAGAAGCGTCACAATAGACTGCAAAGTCTTCAGTTCCTTCTGGTAACGCTAGTATGGGTGTATTAGTTAATCTTTGCTTAAGAATTCTAAATGCTTCTTCTTGCTTTGGTCCCCATTCAAACTTAATGGATTTACAGGTTAACTTAGTTAAAGGAATGGCTATTCTAGAAAAATCTCGAATAAATCTTCTATAATAACCGGCCAATCCTAAGAAACTTCTAACCTCGGTTGGTGACTCATGGGTTTTCCATTTAGTAATCACTTCGATTTTTGTTGGATCCACATGAATTCCTTCATGATTAACTAAATGTCCAAGAAATTGTACTTGTTCTAGCCAAAACTCACACTTTGAAAATTTAGCATAAAGCTTTTCCTTTCTTAATAGACTTAAAAGTGCGTGAAATGCTTTGCATGATCCTCTTTATTCTTAGAGTAAATTAGAATATCATCTATGAAAACAATTATGAATTTATCCAAATATGGCTTACATATTCGGTTCATCATGTCCATAAATGCGGCTGGGGCATTGGTTAAACCAAATGGCATGACAATAAATTCATAATGACCATACCTTGTTCTGAACGCGGTCTTAGGAATGTCCTCTTCCTGTACCTTTAATTGATGATATCCTGACCTTAAATCGATTTTAGAGAAAAATTGAGCTCCTTGCAGTTGATCGAACAGATCATCGATTCTCGGTAATGGGTACCGATTCTTAATCGTAACTTTGTTCAATTCACGGTAATCAATGCACATACGCATTGATCCGTCCTTCTTTTTAACGAATAAAATCGGCGCTCCTCATGGCGACGAACTTGGTTGTATGAATCCTTTTTCCAGCAATTCATCTAATTGTTTCTTCAATTCCTGTATTTCGGCGGGTGCGAGACGGTAAGGTGCTTTGGCAATCGGTGTTGTTCCGGGTAGTAGGTGAATTCTGAATTCAACTTTTCTGTCTGGTGGTAGTCTTGGCAATTCTTTTGGAAATACATCTGAAAACCGAGACACTACTGGAATGTCTTTTAGTTCTTTTCCTTTAGTGTTAGTGATTATAGAAATCAAATACACTATAAAACCTTTTCTTATATAACTTGCAGTTTCATCACAGAAATAAATTTTGCGGATCTAGATGGTTTATTTCCTTTAATTGTGATCTTTTCACTTTTTGGTGAATTTACTTGAATTGACTTTTGATCACATAAAATACTGGCTTTACTGGCTATTAACCAATCCATTCCTAATACAATATCAAATCCTGCCAGATTCATTGGGTAAAGGTTTGCCATAAACTTCTGTTTTAAAATTTCTATTCTTGCTCCCTGCAAGATTTCAGTAATCATAACAGTTTCTCCATTAGCTGTCTCTACTAGACATTCTTGTGGTAGTTTAGTTAATGGCTGATTTAGCAGTTTGCAAAACGAAGTATTAATAAAACTTTGGTTTCCACCAGAGTCAAATAATACTTTAGCAAAAACATCATTAATTAAAAGCGTACCAGCTATCACGTCTGGAATCATCTTGGCTTCATCTGCAGTCAGAACGAATGCTCTAGCATTTTTAGTGTTCTTATTGTTTGCAGCTGGAGCCAATTTTGGACAGTTTGGCTTGATATGACCTTGTTCTTCACAATTGTAGCATACTCTGTTGTTGGCTTTCCTCCTGCAGTCTTCTTCCTTGTGACCTGATATTTTGCAGAAATTGCAATATATGGAGCATTTTCCAGAATGCTTCCTTTTGCAATGCTTGCAATAAGGTGCAGAGGTAGAACCCATATTCCTACGGTTGTAATTCCCAGAATGGAATTCTTGGGTAAGTCTTTGGGCTAGGTTTCTCCTCTGGTCTTCTTCTCTGGTACGGACTAGTTCATCTGTCAAGGTGTTTGTTAATTCTACAGCTTCTTCTATGGTTTGAGGTCTAGCTGCCTTGACTACATGTCTAATCTCTCCAATTAATCCCTAGATGTAACGGGAGATTAATACCGGCTCTGGTGATGCAAGGGTTGGTACTATTCTAGTATATTCAAAGAATATCTTGGTGTACCCCTTACTATCCACTCCATTCATCCTAAGGTTTAGGAATTTGTTTGCTATTTGTTCTTTTTCATTAGGAGGGCAGAACTTTCTTTCTATCATGTTCCTAAATTCTTCCCATTCCATATTGTATATCCTATCACTTCCTCTTGATTGGAGGATAGTGTTCCACCATTCTAAGGCTGAGTTCTTAAATAGATTGGAAGCAAACATTATCTTGTCCTCTTCCGCACATTTATTTATTTTCAGAACAGCCTCAGTCTTTTCTATCCAGCGTAGAGCTGCAATAGGTTCTTCATTGCCCGAGAATTCTATCGGTTTACAGGACCAGAATTCCTTGTAAGAACAACCATAAGGCATGGTTCTCCTTCTTTTGGGAATGAGCACCTGAAGTATTGTTCACGCTGTGTTCTGGTTCAATTGGTCGCTTACTGCTATGCTTACTTTTATTATTCGCTTCTTGAACCGTTTGAATAATAAATGACATTGCATCTATAATTCCTTGTGCCACTATGTGTTGAACGGCACTATTATCAATTTGGTTTCCATTCTTATTGATGCTTGGATTCTCATTAACCACGTTAATGTTACTCTGGTTATCATTATTCAGATTATCTTGATTTCCTTCGTCGGCCATCTGAATTTTAAACATTTACCCCATATTAATATCACAAAATAATAGCTAATATAGTCAATCACATGACACGCATTTTTGCCAAAAGCGTCGATCATTGCGACTTTACTCTATTCATATACTATTATGCATCTATTACACACCAGTACTGAAATAAAATTACAATACCAACTGAAATAGAATTACACTAATAGTAATAGGCATTCGTACACACATATTTTATTTTATTATTTTATTATTATTATTATTACTATTACCGTCTCACCATCACATCTACGGATATGGATTCATCCAGAAATCCATATTGCGCTCGTCGTACTTCCAGACGAGTCGCTCTCCCACCTGTCGCATTCTCTCACTGCTTTCTAAAATTTCCTCACCAAATGTCCTAAGTTCTTGTATGTTTTCTGCACTCATTGGGGGTGCAGGTTCTAGGACTGGGTTCGGAATCTGGGGTGCGGGTTCTTGGTGTGGGGGTGTAGGTGCTTGAAATTGGTAAGGATCTTCTAAAATCTCCCTAATGTATTCATCGTGGAAATAGGGATCTAAAGGGTCCAAACCTAGGTAAGCTCCTACGTTCTGCATGGGTGTCTCTTCATGTATCGGGTAACGTTGCACATAGTCCCTAACGTCATCCCACCAGAGATCGTAATTTGGGTCTAGGGGGTTTGGTGCTGGTACCCTAGGGATTTCTTCCGGATTGAAGTCATGCATCTCTACTTGGTTTTCAGGGTTTTCTATCTCCATGGGTTGGTCAGGAATTGGCAGTTGTGGTTGGGGTGCTAATATTTGCTCCATATTTGGGTCAGCTGCAGTGGTTGCTAAGATGTGAATATTGGCTATACCCCTATTTATCATATCCTGGGCATAGGCATATGTCTCTCTCTTAGCTGCGGCTAATGCTCTCTGGTCTTGTAACTTTTTCATACGCTTCCTACGCTCGTGTGCCCCTCGACTGAACCATCCCCTCTTTTTCTGAGGAAATGGCTCTTCTGACTGAGCCTTAAACACAAAGATTCCTTCTTCCGTATCAGCAGAGTACCCTGAGAGGGCAGGCTGAGAAGAGGAGGTGCCTTCGCTTCTAGGCGAACCAGACAATTGACGGTACGCGTCAGATGGTCCTTGGTCGCTCATACTGTAAACTAACAGATAGTCAAATAACACATAACAATAAAATACAGTTATGCACGTATTTCCGTAATTCATTTCCTAACAAAAAAAATTTAAAATTTAAGTGTCAGCAGAACACTTCTTTGCCTTAGACCAGTGCCTAGGCTCTGATACCACCTTCTATCGCAACCCCCGATCCCTTATCTGTCCCGGGAACAGGCGGACGCGAACTCAGAATTCTGGTGGTATCAATTTGTTAATTTGGCAGCGGAAATTACATCAGGACCGTAGTTAGGAAATGTTTATCAGAGTAAAACCACCATTTATATATATAAATAAACATATTGGGATGAAACCCAAGTTTCTTATTACAACATGTTTATAGGGATAAACCCTATTTTATTTAATTTAAAACATCATTTTTTAGGTAACTTTTATAGCCACATTTTTCCCAAGCCTTCAGTGCTCTCCAGCTGACTTTTTACTAATTGACTGTCACATTGTGTTACCTGAAACGCGTTTTAAAAACATTTCTCAGTGGGAAATACTGGTGAGTGAATCCAATTTTAATCAAGAAATATTAATTTAATTTAAACTTAACAGTATTGAGGGCGATTACAATGTTTATATCTACCCAATTACTCATTCAGTACTGTCAATCCTGACTGGTGGGTCATATTACACATTGGCTAACTCTTCGTCCAATGGTAACGTTACTCACATTTTGTATACAAAACCCCAACATACCCAGCAGTAATCGTAGAATTACAAAGACTCAATCACTGCTAAATTGCGTTATAAAATAGTTAAGGTTTTGTAAAAACTGTTTACAAAAAGGAGATTACTCACATTGCTTTCTTAGGTTTTCCGTAAGGGTTTCCTGAGAATTATCTATAATTTACACAAATGTACACGCGTTAGTATAATAACCCATTTTAACATTAGTAATACCCTCCCCGAGACGGCATTCCAACGACTACGTCGGGCAGAACCACGACAGCCGTTACGGAACCCTAGATCAATCGGGCAGCGTATCTAATACGTATCCAGGGGTTATAATACTTACAACGGAGCAGAACTTTGCTATTTAGGGGGGTATAATACCCGCTTATAAAGCCTACTATTCAGAATTTAGAGAAAGAAATGAAAATGGGACGAACAGACTGAAGATCCGAGGCCATCTATTTATAGTTGCTGAGTTTGGCTTTGTCGCAGCTCGCGTAACATAGGGGCAGGGCCTACACGGCCCGCGTTGACCTCCGGTCAATGCGTAGCCCATCCGGATCACTATGTAGGCTCGACATGTGTTGGGCCACGTGGCCGCACCGGGTTGCGCCATATTTTGGATCTCACGCGGCCCGCGTAAGTGGTAAGGTTAGCTTACGCGGCCCGCCTAAGCTTAAAACTCAACGAAATCAGGTTTTAACCTTGATACCGCCCGCGTAAGTGGTAAGGTTAGCTTACATAAAATGATGCATAGTTATTAATTACAGCATAAGAGCGATTACAATGGCTTCTATCTTATTTTTATCTGGCGTCCTGTCACAATGGTGACATGTCACAATGGTGACGATGGTCATACCACTATTAGATCAATGAACCTAAATAGTGATGATTATCCCCAGTAGGTCAATGAACCTAACTGGGAGAAATTAGTAATGTGCGCAATACCCCACTAGCCAGTGATTCAAGATATCCACGACTTAGTCCCTGTAATTATAACTTTTGAAAATAATTTGAGGTATTGTAAAATAGTTGATAAAAAGAGAATGACTCACATTGCAGATTTATACGGGCAGAGTTTAGCCTACTGATTAGCCTTTTAACCTAAATTTAATAACAGGCACACAATACTGAGTTAATAATCAATACAGCATTTTACGATAACTCATGAGATTAACCCTCACAACGAATGACAAAGTGCTATGCTTAAACATCCATCGAATTAACGACTAATGACAAAGCATCACCCTAATGTGGGCAGCACTTAAACATCCATTGAGTACATTGATCGATCGGAAAATGAATCGTAATAGCGATCGAGTTATTACCCTGATTGCGGCGTCGATTAGTGATCCGTGTGTGTTAATTGTGGTAAACAGAGCATAACTCAGTGTATATTTGGAATTTCTTCGTCGAACGAACAACAGAATGCAAGTGCCAGGCCCTTATATTTATACCCAAAATTTGCACCTCCCGCTAGTCGCGGAAGAATCCGTGTCACGTGCCGCGTGTCGCCTGAGGTGACATTTTTAGGGTAGGGTAGGTACGTGTCCAACTAGCTCAGGTGAGTCGACAATTCGTTAAAATTCAATTTCCACGTAAATCTGTAAAGATAATAGCAACTAGGTTTTACCCCCCCCCCCTGAGTTTTAGGGGCCCTGATTCTAATTCCAATTATTCTGAAAATTTTAGGGTTTATACATAATCACTTGGGTTTCTTAATTAGGGTTTCCTATTGAATAAAATAATATAATAAATAAGACTTTTGATACGAGTTGTTACATTCTCCCCACCTTAATAAAATCTCGTCCTCGAGATTTACTGGAATAATTTTAGGATACTTTCGCTTCTTTTCTGATTCCAGTTCCCAAGTGTATTAGGGTCCTATCTTTGAATCCCACCTTACTTGAACTAACACTAATCGTTTGTGTTTTGAGAAATTCGATCTTTCTATCTTTTATCTGAAGAGGTTTCGCCACAAATTTTAATTTTTCGTTTACCTCTATATCTTGGAGAGGTACTACCAAAGATTCGTCAGATAGACATTTCTTGAGATTGGATTCATAAAATACATCATGTACTCCAACTAACTCTCCTGGTAATTGTAAACGATAAGCAACCGGTCTTATACGTTGGATCACTGGAAATGGTCCTACGTACCTTGGATTTAGCTTTCCTTTCTTACCGAATCTAAAAAAAAAAAAATTTCCAAGGAGAAACTTTCAACAATATTCTGTCTCCAACTTGGAATTCTAACGGCTTTCATCTATTATCTGTATAACTCTTCTGGCGATCTCTAGCCGTCTTCAGCCTTTCCTTCGTGATACTAAATATCACAGTCGTAGTCCCTTAGGATTTTCATCCATCTCATTTGCCTCATGTTTAATTCTTTTTGCCTAAATATATATATCTTAAATTCTTATAATTCGTATAGATAGTAAACTTACTTCCATACAGATAATGTCTTTAAATCTTAAGGGCAAAATTATGGCTCCTAATTCTAAGTCATGAGTGGTATAGTTTTCTTCGTGCATTTTTCAATTGCCTTGATGCATACGCAATTACCTTTTTACGTTGCATTAACACACCTCCAAATCCTAGCTTTGAAGCATCATCGTATACTTTAAAAATCTTCTGTTCCTTCTGGTAAGGCTAAGATTGGAGTATTGGTTAATTTCTGTTTCAAGATTCTAAAGGCTTTTTCTTGTTTATTCCCTATTCAAATTTAACTGTTTTACAGGTTAGCTTAGTTAATGGTATAGCTATCTTGAAAAAAATAAACCGTCTATAGTATCCGGCTAAACCTACAAAACTCCTAATTTCCATTGCGGATTGTGGAATCTTCCATTTGGTAATTGCTGCTATCTTATCAGGATCTACGTAAATACCTTCATGATTCACCATATGACCTAGAAATTGCACTTCTGGCAGCCAAAATTCACACTTCGAGAATTTGGTGTAAAGCTTCTCTTTTCTTAACAAAGTTAAGAGTGCATGCAAGTGCTGACAATGTTCTTCCTGACTTTTGGAATAAATAAGTATATCGTCAATGAAGATAATTACAAATTTATCCAATATAGTTTACAGATCCTATTCATCATTTCCATGAATGCTGCAGGGCATTCATTAATCCGAAGGGCATGATTGTAAACTCGTAATGACCATACCTATTCCTGAAAGCAGTTTTAGGTATGTCTTACTCTTGTACTTTTTATTTGATGATATCCGGAACGTAAGTCGATCTTAGAAAAATATCTATTTCCCTGGAATTGATCGAATAAATCATCAATTCTAGGTAATGGGTATCGATTCTTAATTGTAACTTTATTCAATTCCCTATAATCAATCAAACCATCCTTTTTCTTAATAAACAACACTGGTGCCCTATACGGGGATAAACTAAATTGTATGAAAACTTCACTTAATAATTCATCTAATTGCTTTCTTAGTTTTAATATTTTTGTGAGTGCTAACCGATAAGGTGCCTTGGCTATCGGTATAGTTCCTGGAATTAGATGAATCATAAACTCTACTTCCCTATCTGGTGGTAATCCTAGTAACTTTTCTGGGAATACATCTGGGTATTCTGAAACTACAGAAATTTCCTTAAGTTCTTTATCTTTAGTATTAATGATTACTGAAATCATATATACTGTTCCTTGCTTTCGTTCATAATTAGCAACTTTCATTACTGATATGAACTTTATGGTTTTACATGGCTTATCTCCTGTAATCATTATTACTTTTCCAGTTGATGCACAAATTTCTATGGAATTCTTATTACAGATAATTCGAGCATGGTTGTTTACTAACCAATCCATTCCTAACACAACATCGAATTCAACTAATTTCATAGATAATAAGGTTATAGAAAATTCATGACTTAAAAATTCTATTTCTGTGTTTTGCAGAACCTTATTTATTTTAACTGAATTCCCATCTGCCGTTTCTATTGTGAAAATCTGCCTAATGTTGGTTAAAGGTAAGTTAAGAGTTTGGCAGAATGAAGTATTTATAAAACTTTGGTTTGTACCAGAGTCAAATAATACTTTTGTGTAAACGTTGTGAACTAAGAACGTACCGGCTATCACATCTGGAATGAGCTCTGCTTCCTTAGCAGTCAATTGGAAGGCTCTTACATTCCTTTTTGCTCCTTCTGCAGGTTTGGCTTTATTGTCAGATGGTTTGTTCAATTTTGGACAATCTGGCCTAAGATGTCCAGCTTCTCCACAGTTGTAGCAGACTGAAAATTTCTTCCTCCTGCAGTCTTCTTCTTGATGCCCCGGAATTTTGCAAAAATTGCAATATCCTTTGCATCTTCCAAAATGCTTCCTTTTGCAAGAATTGCAAAATGGACTAGTGGAAGATTGCCCATTCCCTCCTTTCTTGAAATTGTTATGGTTACCAGGACGGAATCCTTGGGTAATCTTTTGGGCTACTTCCTTCCTTCTATTTTCTTCTCTTGTCCGTACTAGTTCGTCAGTCAGAGTATTGGCTAAATCTACCGCATCATCAATCGTGCGAGGTTTCGCAGCTTTGACTATATTACGGATTTCGGAAATTAATCCCCAAATATAACGAGAAATAAGTACCGGTTCTGGCGAAGCCAGGGTTGGTACCACTCGAGCATACTCAAAGAATGTCGTAGTATACCCTCGACAATCTACATCCATCATCCGGTGGGTTAGAAACTTATTTGTCATTTGTTCCTTTTCATACTCGGGACAGAATTTTCTTTCTACAAAGCTCTTAAATTCTTCCCAGTTCATAGCATACGCCATCCTTCTTTCTTTTGCTTGTAACACCGTATTCCACCATTCTAGCGCCCCTTCTTTGAAAAGGTTTGACGCGTACATGACCTGATCATCCTGAGCACATTTACTTATGGCAATTACTGCCTTGGTTTTCTCTAACCAACGCAGTGCCGCAGTTGCTCCTTCATTGCCTGCAAACTCAGTGGGTTTACAAGCAAGAAATTCTTTGTAAGTGCAACCAGACGTTGCAGCTTTCATTTTCTTAGGAGGAGGAGCTTGCCGTGGTTCATTCTCATGATTAGTATGATTATTGCCTCCGTTTACGCTATTACTGAAGTTATCTTCAGAAATACGTTTGCTAGGAATGATTTGTTGCGGTTCGATTGGATTTTTAATAGCAGCAACGATTGATGGAATAGCGTTGGCTATCCCTTGAGCAACGATATTTTCTATATCCTGCCTAGTCATATATTGATCCCCCGGTTGTTGCTCAGATTGGTTAATCTCATTAACTGGTTCATTATTAGCTTTTTCCATCTGATATCTAATTTATAGATAAATAATTAGTATAAAAGAAATAATCCAATGTCACAATTAATTGCACATAATCACATAAACGAATATACAAACAAAATTTGTAAATTTTCTAAAATTTTATTTGTTTTATAGATTATAGCATGCTTATATATACAACCATTATATTATTTATTTTACAAATACTGATTTTACTATTACTATTACACCACCATAGTTCCATAAATCCCCTATCCTTTGTCAGATGATATTCTAGTAACGGCGTTCCCTCTCATCGTATTTCCAGGAGATCTGTCCCTTAATCTCTTGGATCCTATTCTCAGTATCCATTAGTTCTTCGCCAAAGTGGCGGAGTTCAGCCATATTCTCGTTACTCATTGGTGGATTTGGTAAAGGTTCTGGATTGAACTTAGGAAAAAGCTTATAGGGATTGTTTTGTAACTGTATTTCATTAGTCAACCATTTGTCTATTTGCGAGTGGATTGAAGGTTTTGGAATATCTGGTTCTAAGTTTATTGGTAGTTGTGTTTCAAGAGATTGAATAAAAACATTTTCATTAACAGGTTTAATAGTATTATAGCTTGCCATTATAAAATCTAGCTCTTCCTGAGATGGTAACCCCTTAATTTGTCCAGAGCTTTCCCCAATTTCCATTTTATTAGGCTTGGGTTTCTCAAGAGGTAAAGCGTTGAATTCTATAGGTTCTTCTATGTCTGGTATATACCTATTGAAATCTCTGGAAACCTCTATTCTTACCGGATAAAGATTTAAATTCTGGAGGGCGTCAGACAAGTCACTCATGCTGTTATGCAAAATACACACAATTACTAAGTTAAAAATTATATCAAATTTCATAGAAAACCTTTAAATATTATTTCATATTGGGTAACTATGAAACAACCGAATATGAAAACATACTAGGTTTTATTTATGAGTTTATTTATTTACTGAATAAGGTTTCTAAACTGTAATTAAATAAAGGTGCTAAACTTTGAGTCAGAATATTTAAAGATTTATATTTACTGCTACAGTAGCTAACATATAAAGATCTGCCCATACTGTTCAAAATTAGTCAGTTAATAAAACACATAATCACAAAATAGCAATTAATAAAAATTATTAAGTATTTCTAAATACTTAATTGGCTTAAATCAGTGGCTCGATAAGTGGCTCTGATACCACCTTTTTCTGTCACGGCCCCCGACCCGGTTTAACCCGTTTCAGGAGCCGCGAGACAGAAATCCCGTGGTATTTATTTAATTGAGTTTAACAGCGGAAGTTTATCATCAGGATCTTTTTAAAACTGAAATATTTCCCGATTATTTTATTTCACAACTCGGGATAAAACCCGATAATTTACAATCTTGAGATTTCACGGAGAAGTCTTTTATTTTACAAAACATGTTTCTTTATTTTATCCTGAGCCACTTTCTCAAGCTTGTAGTGCTTCACGGCACTTTTCCTGGATCATAACAGATCACCTGAAACATGTTTGAAAAAGGTTTTGTCAACGGGAAATACTGAGTGAATCATTCTATTTACATAAAATGATGCATAGTTATTAATTACAGCATAAGAGCGATTACAATGGCTTCTATCTTCTTTTTATCTGGCGTCCTGTCACAATGGTGACGATGGTCATACCACTATTAGATCAATGAACCTAAATAGTGATGATTATCCCTAGTAGGTCAATGAACCTAACTGGGAGAAATTAGTAATGTACACAATACCTCACTAGCCAGTGATTCAAGATATCCACGACTTAGTCCCTGTAATTATAACTTTTGAAAATAATTTGAGGTATTGTAAAATAGTTGATAAAAAGAGAATGACTCACATTGCAGATTTATACGGGCAGAGTTTAGCCTACTGATTAGCCTTTTAACCTAAATTTAATAACAGGCACACAATACTGAGTTAATAATCAATACAACATTTTACGATAACTCACGAGATCAACCCTCACAACGAATGACAAAGTGCTATGCTTAAACATCCATCGAATTAACGACTAATGACAAAGCATCACCCTAATGTGGGCAGCACTTAAACATCCATTGAGTACATTGATCGATCGGAAAATGAATCGTAATAGCGATCGAGTTATTACCCTGATTGCGGCGTCGATTAGTGATCCGTGTGTGTTAATTGTGGTAAACATAGCATAACTCAGTGTATATTTGGAATTTCTTTGTCGAACGAACAACAGAATGCAAGTGCCAGGCCCTTCTATTTATACCCAAAATTTGCACATCCCGCTAGTCGCGGAAGAATCCGTGTCACGTGCCGTGTGTCGCCTGAGGTGACATTTTTAAGGTAGGGGTGAGTCGACAATTCGTTAAAATTCAATTTCCACGTAAATCTGTAAAGATAATAGCAACTAGGTTTTACCCCCCCTGAGTTTTAGGGGCCCTGATTCTAATTCCAATTATTCTGAAAATTTTAGGGTTTATACATAATCACTTGGGTTTCTTAATTAGGGTTTGCTATTGAATAAAATAATATAATAAATAAGACTTTTGATACGAGTTGTTACAGATACCGCCCGCGTAAAGGTTGGGGTGGCTCTTACGCGGCCCGCCTCAACTTAAAATTTCTTGTTTTTAATTTATTTTTAATGCTATATTGTATTTCGGGCTCGGTTTTCACAAATGAGGTGTATTTTGGGACATATTGGGATATTTTAAAATATATTAGGGTGTCGTAAAATATTCGAGGTTGTCGGTTTATTTAGGATTGTTACATTATGTGTAGGGTAAATTATCTACATTTATGTAGACCATGTGTAGGAAAAAATATATGATTTTTTTATGTATATATAATACACATATGAATGTATGAAATAGACAATTTAAGAAATATGAACCATAAATCCCAAAATTTAGTGATTTAGAGTTGTTCCTTTTGTTCTTGTTAGACCCAGTTCAGGCTCAAAACAACTTCTTTTCACGTAATATGGCAAGTGATTTCAGTAGATGTGAAAAAGATGTGCGGAAATGGAAATTAGACTTTCAAGAAACAAGACCTACAAAATTATCAAGTTTATATCACTTTGAAACAAAATGGTTTACAAGGTGATTGAAAGATTATTATCTAATACAAACGAATCTTGAATTCTGTGGGGGAGAGAGCAATGGAGTTTAGATGTATGTGTGAATGCTAAGCTTCAAACTCACTTTGCTTCTCCTGGTTTAGCCTTCTATTTATAGACGGCTTGGTGTATGAATTAACAATAGTTTATTCATACAATAATTCCTGCAAAAAGTAACCAATTGACATATTCATTGATTCCAACATTCAAGTTGCCTTTTTCATCATGATATCATTAAATGTCAACTTGCTTCGGTAAGTGTGGCAGGACAGAGCCAATTTCAGACAAGTGGGTTATTTCATCAGAAATTCTGATAAACCACTTCATCAGAAATTCTGATGAACAAATCATCAGAAAATCCTTGATGATCAGAATCGTCAGATACTGATGATATTTCATCAGAAATATCATCAGATCCATCAGAAATGACCTCTTCTGATAATCCAATTCAGCTCTTGATCAACTTGTGATTCTTTGAAGTAGATGCTATGTAATCTGGTTGTCCCATCTGATCTTCTTTTTCTAGTTCGTGATCTTCAGGACTGTGATCTCTTCATAGATCCAGTTGATTGTGTTTTTCTTCAATACTTACAAATAAAGTTTCCTAACAGTTTCCCCCTAAGTATTGTAAGAAAATGAACTACCTCATAAACAAAAAAAAATTTCCAAACAGTGGAAATATAATACTTGAAAATATAAACCAGTTACTGAAGTTAAAACAAATTTCATAAAAGATGAGAAGTTAAATAAATAGTTCTTTCAGTTAAGTTTCACTCTCTTATGCGTATCTCCTGTCTTTAGCTTCTTTTTGTAGGAGATATATTTGTTGCAGCTGACATACATGTCTTTATACCATTCTCTTGCTTGAATCCATTCTTCAATCATCTGCTCAATTTCTTTTCTGCTTCCCTCCATGTTCTTTTCTATCTTCTGAAGATGTTCTTGTCTTTTGTTCATGGTTTTCAAGATATACCTCAGAGTTTGATTTGAGTACTTGCAGATGTCAACACCTTTGAACATAGCTTTGTTATCATCCTGATCTCTGAAGATTACACCATAATCTTGTTCTTTATTTGCGTTTGTCAGCATGATGATGTCTCCAGATCTTGCATCTTCTACTATGTTTGAAGGAACTTTTGTCTTTGGTGATCTGACATATACCTTTTTGTTGTGTACATGCTCAAAATTTATGCATATATCAAAGTCTGAAAAAGCTATTCTTTCAAACAGCAGTATTCCAGCCTTTGATATGCCATTTAATGCTCTTCTGACTTCTTGATTATTTTTCTTTTCCTTTTCATAATGATCCTTCATAAACAGAATGTCTAAAGGATGCAACTGGTCAGCTATTTCTTCATCAGTCACCTTCTGTTCTTTTCCATTCTCCCTCTGAAGTATGTATCTGTTTTGCACATGAGTTCCTCCAATATCATCAATTGCACTCTTTACTTCACTCACGTTTAGAATTGTTTTTACTGGATTCCAATTTTGTTTGTGAATGCTGCTTGGCCCTCTTTTTAGTCTTTCTTCTCTTAAGTCCAGTCTAGTAGGAGATACTGATCTTGGTGCTTTATCTTCTTTTGTTAGATAGTAACTCACCAGATTGGTCTCAGGAAATATCATTACATCTCGTGCAATCTCTTTAACCATGATAGACTTGGTTTCAGAGATCTTTCTCTTAACAGTCTTTGATTTTGTTGCTGACTCTCCTTCTTGTTCCCATTCATTCATTATTTGTTTATTCATATACTTACTTATTGCTGAGTCATCAGATATTGTTGGATTTGGAACAGATGCTAGCAATTTCAAATTTGTAATAACTTGAGGTTTTGCAGTTGCTAACCTTTTCAGTATTTCGTCTTTTGGAACATTCGGATGAGGACCCATCACTGTGGTTCCAGCTTTTGTGATTGGTGAGATTGATGATTGTTGAGGAGTTGACTTTGGAGGTTCTTGATGTGAGCTTTCAGCAGGAATTTCTTTCATGAGTTCTTGTGGATTCACTTTGGCTAGTTTTGCAATATTGAATTGCATCTTCTCTACCAGTTGTTGCACTTCTTTTACCTGTTTTGAGTTATTGTGTATATTTTTCTGAATATTTGTGAATTCTGTTTGAGCTTTTGTTTGAATTTCAGCCCATTCTTTTGACAGCTTCTCAAGGGCATCTGTGATACTATTATTACTTGCCCTTAGTATGGTAACTTCTTCCAAAACTCTGTTTGTACTACTTGACTGTCTTGATTCAATCACTTTTTGCAACTTGTGCTTTGATTTTTTTCTATTTCTGTGATAATCGTTTGGATTTCTGATGCAGAGATGTTGGATTCTGGTACCTTTTCTTTCATCTTTTGAAGAGACTTTAGTGCTTCAGTGTTTTCTTCAGTTTGTTTCTTCATTTCCTTCACTGATTCTGACAAAGTCTTCATATCAGCCTTTTGACCTTGTATTTCTGACAGCAACATATCAAGTTTTTCTTCTACTGGATTTCTTTTGCAGACGTTGTAAACATTTTCCAGTATTGCTTCTATATTTTCTTGGTTCATGGGTTTCTCAGGGATAATTGGAACAACAGATGTTCCTTCCAACATTCCAGCTGCAAACACATTTGCTGCTGTTTTAGAGATGATAGGGTCATTCTTGGCCAACACACTTGGTGCAGCTTTGAATTTACCAGAATTATCTCCACCAGTGATGAAAAACTCATTCTCATTCTGGGTTTCCTTATGTCCTTGAATCATATCAATATATGATCCTCCATAAGTTTTTGAGGTAAACAAATTACCTTTAGCCAGATTTCCTTGATCAGTTTCCTGATCTCCATCTGTTGGGATCTCATCCTCTTCCTCATTTTCTGATTCAGAGTTGAGATTTATGGAACTAGTAACCTCTTGATCAACATTCGTTGTTCTGTATTCTATTTTGTAAGAAACGTTAACAGAACTTTCTGATTTTGTTTCTTCTCTGTGAGTTTCTACTAGAACAGTGTTTAAAAGGGATGTACCAGCAATGTAAGATTCATCATGATGAATGACTTCAGTGGCTTCAATTTCAACATCGTGTGTTTCTCCAGCAATGTGTGATCCTGCATCATGTGTTTGATGGATTTCAAATTCATGATGAATTCATGCTTCATGAATCTGTTGACTTTCAGCATGCTCTGATACCACTTGTTGGTCCCCTTTGGCGCCCCTGTTCGAATGGTGCGGAAATCTTCTCTCGTTGAGACGGGTGTTTGTGAAGTGTATAAATATATAAAGAGTAAAAAATATAGACAGTGAGAGCGATATATCTTCAATGGTTAATCTTTATTAAACAAAGAAGAAGGGGTCGATCCGAGAATAAACTCGAATCTAAATGTCACCCCCTGGGCCAAACCAGGGGGTAAACTCTCATGAAAACTCTATCTATAAATATTACAATACAAAAGCACACATAATTCCTACGAAGGAATTATGTATATATAGAGAATTTTCATATCCTATCTCAAATGTGATTGGTTGATGGAAGTTGATATGTGTGCCCATCAGTGACTTATCTTCTTTTTAAATCAACTTGCTTCTTTTCTGATGACATCATCATTTGAGATATTTATACTTTCTGATGAAATGCTTTTCAAAAGGAAAGATTCCTTTTGTTCTTTCGGATGATTTCTTTTCCAAAGGAAAAGATTCTTTTTCTCTAAAAAAGGAAAAGATTCCTTTTTACCAGAATGTTTCTTTCTTTTCCATATGAATCTTTTCAAGCCTTTTTCATAGAAAATATTAATGTGTTAATAAGATTTATTATCTTATTAACACAATTCTTTGACCTTGTCTCTTGTATACTCCATAATGTTCCGCTGACATTTTGAAGTCTTGTAACCTTGTCGAGATCTTTCATCAAAGAATTAGAAGCTCCAATATTTAGTGCTTCTAGGACGGTTCGTCGGTCGCTTCGTGTTGACGGAATTATTTCTAAGTTACTTAAACTATTTTTAACAACAAATACAATAAAGTTTCCTAACAGTCACCCCCTATTTGTTGTAAAAAATACAAACAATGCACTTATACTTAGAAATAATAAATAAACTTTCTGAAGATGCATCTTTCTTTTCCTCCTGGCACGTTATCATGTAGGCATCTTTTTAGTGATATTCGTTGACTGTATCTTCATTGGCATGAAAGTTTATTTTGCAAACGTCCGACTTTTTATGGATGATCATCTGATTATACTTCATTTGTCGTTATAATTCTTCACCTCGATTTATACTTCCACCTAAATGTAAGCATTATATCTTGTATCCCCAAGCCATAGGATATAAGTGTCTTCTATCCAATATAGGATAAGTGTTTAGGCTGTCGATTGATTTGGCTATCTCCAAGTTAGCTTTTTCCAGAATTCTTCTTTCTTCTACACCCTCGTTTTCTGATGGTGAGGACTTCTCATTGTCTCCTTTTTCTGTTGATGAAGAACAGTTCACAATTTCTCTGCTTGGTTCTTCTGTGGGAGAGGTTGATTTTGTCAGAAGTTTTTCATGTTGTATTCTGTATTGTGAGTCTGGTGCAATGAAGCATAACATGCTTTCTGGTAACACAGGAATATCTTTGTCTGATTCCCATCCATGATTTGAACTCCAAGCCTTCATTGTTTTTGATCTCCAGATGTCTTCTAAGATTGGAATCTCCATGTTTCTTTCAATAAATGCTTCAGAAATGAAAATTGAGATTAACCTTGGATATGGCAGATGAGATGTTATTCTTCCATTTCTGGTGATGATTGATCTTTTGAGAAGGTTAAAGATTTCTGACCCATAATCAATCTTGAACCCATTTATGAGTCCAAACATGATCGTCAGAATAGCTTGATTGATTTGATCAGTTCCTCCTATCTTTGAGGTGAGACATTTGTTTAACACTTCCATCATCACTTGCCAGATGGCTGGCAATTCACTTCTTCTTATTGCTCCAATTTTGTTGACATCTCTTTTCGTGTATCCAAGCCCAATGACGAAGTCTAACAAATCTTCTTTGCTTGGGGCTTCAGTGTAACTGTCAAGAATAGGCAATCCAAGCCATTCTCTTACTCTTGCTAGAGTTAATGTTACATAGACACTTCCCCATACATGAGCAGACACCCGATTTTCTTCAACTTCTTTAAAAGTGTAAACAAATT
This sequence comes from Helianthus tuberosus, assembly GCA_030545235.1. NCBI lineage: Eukaryota > Viridiplantae > Streptophyta > Magnoliopsida > Asterales > Asteraceae > Helianthus > Helianthus tuberosus. The sequence goes on along the minus strand of CM060385.1, from coordinate 20,143,163 downwards.
GCTGTAGCATCCTTTCTGGTATTTCTCTTTCTTTTGTCAGTGCTCCTGAGATTGGGCATTTTGTAAGATATTCTACCAGAAGTTGACATCTTTTATCATACTCTGAATACTCTGTATTCATCAGCAGATTGTTTTCCTTCATTGGTAGAAATTTTGCTTCCTCGACAAAAGGTACTTCATGTTGAATAATTGGAATATTGAGGTTAACTTCTGCCATTTTTGGTCTCTGTGAGTTAGGGTTTGAAATTTAGGGATTTTTGATTTGTGGGAAAAAACAGGGGTTTTAGGATATAAGAAAATTGAGAGTATTGTAGGTGTATGAAGTAGAAGGAGTTGAAGGAGTATAAATCGTGGTATGAGATAGTGATAAAGAGATCATTAATTGTCTTTATAACCGTTAGATCGTGTATGCTGAGTTTTTGGTTCAAAATATAACCGTTGGATCGTGGGTGTTAAGACATTAATGAAATTGTTTATCATGGAATCGTGGTTATGCCCTTTCAACTTGACTCTTCAATTTGTACTTTCTTCAGTCATTTCTTGAAAGTGTTGCACTGATTTTTGAATGGAGAAAACTATCGGTTCTATGACACCTTTTCTTCTTTGTGGACCCCATTTGATAAAAGGTCCAATTATCTTCCTTCATATGTACCCTCTTTTCTTCATAAGTCAGAAAGTCCCATTCTGATAAGATCATCAGAAATTCTGTTGACCATATGTATTCTTTTGTTTTGACTTCTGTTGACTTTTTGAGATGCAGTTAACAGAAATAATCAGTCTTTTTATCAGAATTTCTGAGATTTCCCCCTAAACTTATGAGTGCCTTTTTTTTTTTTTTTTTTTTTTTGAGATGAGAGGGAATAAGGAAAGATCAGAAGACTTACATTTGTTTTTCTGGTAGCATCCAAGTTTCTTTGACTTTTCTGATATTTTCTAAAAATATTTTGTTATCATTGAAGTTTTATCAGAAAATTTTGAGTTTGATTTCTGATGATCATTTTATCTTTACCTATTTCCCAAAACCACAAACCAGAAGACTAGTAAGCAAAAATATTAACATAAAAAAAACTTGTACAAGCAAAACAAATAAAACCTAATCAATATCTACTCCTTCACCATGTTCCATTTCCAAAAGTAACAATAGATCAGTTATCATCCCAGAGTTGTTGTTAGTGGGTACAAGCACGCTGAGACCCATGTTTTCTTGAAGTCTCATGTCAGCCCTTGGATGACTTGCAGGAATGCCTGCAAAGTCTAGCGGACTCGTAATTATCTTTGTTAGAAAACGAGGATACATCAAGAATGGCTTGGCAACCCACATGTTACTTACAAAATCACTCATCAGATAATGAGAGAAGTTGTAAGGTACCTTAAGTACCAGTGCTAGTATAGGCTCCATCAATTTCAGAGATATTTCATGATGATTGATGACCTTCTTTGAAAAACATGCACCCATCTGGGTGACCAGATATTGCCATGGCTTTTTAAAGCCATTTTTGTTGATTGCCCGTTGTTGGTTTGGTGTGTGATAACCCATTTCCCTCAAAACATTTTCCTTCTGATTCCTTGTGAACATCAGAACGTCATTATCATCATTTAGTTGAAGAGCAGTCCTGATGGTGGCTTCATTTAACAGAATTTGCTGATTTAGCACCTCACTCTTGATGGTCATCTGCTCCCTGTTTTGATACTCAGATAGTGTTGCATTTTTCCAGAAGATTTGAAGAATCTCTGGATGAACACTTATGTGAGCAGTGAGGGCATAGCTCAAGTTGCTATTCATGAGCATCTTGAATACAACTTGACACCCTTCCCACTGAGGACCTTCCAGATTTGTCCTCAATCTTAGGTTATGATATGGATAAAGAACAAGTGGAAAACATTCATCTTTGATGGAGTTCATTTTGTGAGTGTGTGTGAATATGTGATGAAGAAGAGAAGTGAAGATGACAGATTTTAACTCAAAGTGGTGAATATTTATAGTAAATTTAATATTTGCTATAAATGGAAGCTACCAACTTGTGGATTTTCCTCACCGCAATCTTTGTTATTTTAATGATTATCAGAGAACAGAAAAAAATAACAGAGATATGTTCCTTCTCCACTACATATGCATTGATTTATCTAGGTGGCTAATTTCTGGTAATGTATCATTGTAGCCTACCAATATGTCACTTCAACCTTCTTAAACATGATGGGGTGTAATAAATGAAGGAGAGAGAAATATCTATTTTAACGAGTTCCCAGAAATTTTCTGTTTGAATGACGTTATCAGCACTAACATGGGGAAAAATTATAAAAAATTCAAACACAAAAAAAAATTTTTTAACAAGAAATATGAATGTGGATGTTGTCATGCAGTACTTTGTTTTAATGAACTATGATATTTCTGATTATCAGCATTTTTACTTATGGTTCACCAGAATTCTGATGACTTATCAGAAATTTTAATGAAGTTGTCAGAATTTGACAGATTTTCTGGTGATTTATCAGACATATGAATTTGATTATTCACTAAAGCAAATTATCAAGCATTTTTACAGGTGATAAAATTACTTGAGTAATTTTTACCATTGAACTGACCATAACAAAGCAAATTATGTGATAAGCCTTTTAACAAGGACTACTCTCTTTTATGGTTAGACATCCGTACCTTTAATGTATCCATATCCCATGATCCTTCCTTTCACATCATTTCCAAAGTTTACCATTCTACCCAGCTTTGAAACAAAGTTGCTGAGTAAGCTCCTGTCCCCAGTCATGTGCTTGGAGCTTCCTGAGTCGCAGTACCAGATCTGTCGCACATGATGGTCCTGAAATGAAATGATTAGAGGGTTTTTGGTACCCAGGCATGCTTGGGTACTGTTTCTGATGAAATTTGAAACATTTTATTTTTATTTCTTTTTGGTTTTGCATCAGAAACTCTGTTATATGCTGAGCCATTAACAGATTTTACATTTTTCTTTTGAAGATGGTGTTGGACAAGCTTCAGTATGTCAACACACATACAAGAGTTATCAGAATTTTCTGATAGTTCCTCTTGTGATGGAATGATTGGATAATTTTGAAAAGATGAGTGAACTGCTTCTGGAGTTTTTACAGATTCTTGACTGCATTCACTCTTGTTTGTTTTGAAGTTTGGTTTGTCAAAAGAATATTCAGAACAGATTGATTTGCAAGATTCAGATTCAGATTCTGATACTAAATTATCAGAAATCTGATGAGTTGCTTTTACAAAGATAGTGGGTTTATTTCTATTTGATCTTGTATTACTTGTATAGCCTAAACCCTCTCCTTTGTTCTTTGGTGTGGACTCAATAAAATTCATGAATTCTTTAGCCTGTTGAAAACCTCTTACGTTGATTTCTTTGTCATTGATTTTATTGTAAAGATCTTTTCTTTCATTTTCATAAAACTCAATTTTTGCTCTTTGATCTAAACTGTCCTCTATAAGATGTTGGTTTTCAAGAATGATTTTATTCAAAGTCCTTTGCAACTCATCAGATTTTCTAATATCCGATTGATGTTTTTCTTGCAGATTTAGAAAATCTGACATGAGCTTGTTTAGCTTGTGTTCAATATCAAGATTGTCTAAATTTACCTTTTGTTCTGAAGTTTCTGGTAGTCCTTCAGAGAGTGCCATGAGGCAAAAATTTGCCAATTCTTCTTCTTCATCATCAGAAGAATCATTAGATAACCATGTATCTGTTCCAGCAATTAAGCTTACTTGTTGCTGCTTTTTTGCTTCTTCAAGCTTTTTCTCATAATAGGCAACATCCTTCAGCTTTTTGGTCTTGCATTCTGATGCATAATGACCTCTTTGCTTGCACTTGTAACACACAACTTCAGCCTTCCCTTTATCCTTAGATCTAAACTCTTCTTTAGATCTTCCATCCATCCTTCCTTTGTCACTCCTCTGGTATCTCTGGTTACTTCCCCTCAACCTCTGCTCAAATGTTTTGGTGAGCAGTGCTATTGCTTCAGCAAAAGCTGAAAAGTCTGATGATGCATCAGAAGTTTCAAGATTTTGACTATTTGATGGTTGTGGATCATTTGTTGTTGTTGATCTTTGTGAGTTTGAGATTAGAGCTAAAGATCCCCCTCTTTGAATGGTTTCTTCAAATATTTCTTCCTCTCTGGGGATCAAGATGTTGTATAAGTCATGAAGACTCATGTTTCCTAGTTCTAAGGTTGATGATAAAGTCATGGTTAGACTTCTCCATTCTCTAGGAAGGGCATCAAGAAATTTTATGTTTCTTTCATCGTTTGATTTTGTTATACCAAATTTCTTTAGCTCGTTTAAAAGTTTTGTAAATCTTTGATATGTATCATTTAACCTTTCATTTGGCAAACTTTTAAACCTTTCATAAGATGAGACATTATTTGTTCTCTTGTTTCTTCTCATCCTTTCTCCTCCTTCACAAAGATTTTCCAACTGATCCCATACTTCCTTAGCTGATGCACATGCATCAACTTGTGAAAATATGTCATTGGGGATGGCCATAATTAAAAGTGACTTTGCCCTTTCATCCCCAGCCACCAGTTCCTTGTCTTCCGCACTCCAGTTTATTTCACTTTTGGGAGCGCGGGAGGCAGGGATTGCTGGTGATTGGTCAGTTGCTGGAATAGCAGGTATATCAGTCATTGGTGTATGTGGACCCCTTTCAATGGATTGAAACAGAGCTCGGTCATGACCATTAAGGAAATTGACCATCCTGATTTTCCATTGGGGGTATTCCTCTCTGACCAGAGTCGGAGGTTTAGACATAGAACCAATGTTAAAAGCATTATTCCAGGATTGAAAGCTGGCCATATTTAGAGAAAAGAAGATGAGCGATTGATCGTTTGAAAATAGTTTATTCAATCCGCTCTGATACCAATTGTTAGACCCAGTTCAGGCTCAAAACAACTTCTTTTCACGTAATATGGCAAGTGATTTCAGTAGATGTGAAAAATATGTGCGGAAATGGAAATCAGACTTTCAAGAAACAAGACCTACAGAATTATCAAGTTTATATCACTTTGAAACAAAATGGTTTACAAGGTGATGAAAGATTATTATCTAATACAAATGAATCTTGAATTCTGTGGGGGAGAGAGCAATGGAGTTTAGATGTATGTGTGAATGCTAAGCTTCAAACTCACTTTGCTTCTCCTGGTTTAGCCTTCTATTTATAGACGGCTTGGTGTATGAATAAACAATAGTTTATTCATACAATAATTCCTGCAAAAAGTAGCCAATTGACATATTCATTGATTCCAACGTTCAAGTTGCCTTTTTCATCATGATATCATTAAATGTCAACTTGCTTCGGTAAGTGTGGCAGGACAGAGCCAATTTCAGACAAGTGGGTTATTTCATCAGAAATTCTGATAAACCACTTCATCAGAAATTCTGATGAACAAATCATCAGAAAATCCTTGATGATCAGAATCGTCAGATACTGATGATATTTCATCAGAAATATCATCAGATCCATCAGAAATGACCTCTTCTGATAATCCAATTCAGCTCTTGATCAACTTGTGATTCTTTGAAGTAGATGCTATGTAATCCGGTTGTCCCATCTGATCTTCTTTTTCTAGTTCGTGATCTTCAGGACTGTGATCTCTTCATAGATCCAGTTGATTGTGTTTTTCTTCAATACTTACAAATAAAGTTTCCTAATAGTTCTCGTAATAATTAGTGTTCTGTAATGATGTTTATCCGAAACATCATTTACCCAAAAAAAAAATATTTACTAATGGGCCAGCCAACACCCACAAATTTAGACCCACCATTTCATGTTGGTTAAATTTGGGCCTTAGTTTAATTTACAAAAACCCAGTACACTATGTTATTTTAGGTATGTGCTTCTCATCTTCCTTCATTAACTTTCTTTTGCAGATGCAGACAATAGAAGACAAGATTCTTTCTTTTCACCCTAAATCCTTTCTTGTAACCTATAATTTGTAACTGGAAATTCATGATCAATGGGGGCGAAACCAAAATTTTATGAGGGATGCTCGGGATTTTAGCACACCTATAATACTAATTTTATTTTTTAATGGGGGCGATCGCCCCCCAACAGATACATTGGGTCTGCCCATGAGTGGAAATTGCTAACAACTAAGGAACCAGGAACTTGGACTTGGTGGAAACTAAACAGAAAACTAAGAACGAACATGAGCATGAAACTAACACGAAAGATATTCATATATGATAAGCAACAACCTAGGTAAAGAATCATATTGACCGCCCTTGACTTATAAGAAATGAGTTTGTATGAAACCAATTCTAATTATATGACACTAGGGATGACCAAGGTTATTTCCACACCTTAAGAAACCCTAATGATCGTATCAAGAATATAACCGGCATGATGAAGTGCCCTAACGATGGATATCCGCCAAGTCTCACCAATCATAATGCAATGAAGAAATGTCGTCGGAGTCCCAAATCAAAGGACTAGCAATCTATGCTAAACAAAATGACAACCTAGAAACACAAGAATCACGAGTGGAAGGTGAAACTCACGTGAAATAATAACTATATAATACTATATCATTTGAAGTACTTAAGTGTTCAAAATAACAAACTTAAATCCCTAACTATATCATCCTGGATATCCATTGTTTGGGAAAAATGAAACAAGAATTTTAAGACCTTCATATTGTGTGTTATTTGTGTGTGTGAGATGATCTTAAGCAAGCATAAAGTTAAATTCTTATAGTTGGATCCTAGATCGTGTTTCTGTGTTTGGTCCTGCCCTATCCAACTAATTGAAAAGTAAAGAACAATCATTTGGTAAGTTTCTTCATATATTATCTTTCGCTTGTAGAAACTTCTAAGTGAGTTGTTAAATCCAACATCTAATTTGTGAAATTTTATAATGTTTATGACATCAAATAGCACAAAAAAATCATCGCTAGTTATTAAACTCATTAGATATGTTTGATTATGGTTATGTAACATAACCACCAATTTGGATTTATTAGTTCTTTGTGAACTATTATCAAATTTGGTCAAGAGTGGGATTTGTGTAAGGTTTTGTTATGCTCATCATTAATTGATGAAGATTTAATTGAATCGTCATTAGAGCTTACTTCGATTGGATTCTAAGGTTTATATGCAAAAGTTATGGTCTCTTGAAAATAAATGATGATTTTAACTAAATTTGACTTAATGATTTTGGGTTATGCAAAAAGATCTTGCAACTTAAATATATCTATATCTATAATACATTATTAAGGATGAAGGATGGGCACAGCACTAACTTACACACATTTTTAAGATCACATGTGAAAGGTTTCATTCACAAATCCATCTTTGACCTAAGTTATTTTCTAAAATGCCCTTACTCACACAAAACGACACCACTATATTCAGTTTTAATTCATCAATCACTCGAAATTGATGATTAGACATTTAATTGAGTTTTAATTCACTAGAAATTGAAGTCTGCAAATGAAGCGTCTCGTTTTTCGTCATTTCCATCACCCTCTACAATTTAAATATCCCCAATTTGTCTCTCTGATATCATCACTTCGCGTTTCTAGGGCTAATATAAAATATTTGATTAGGTACGGAAGTCGTTTGATTTTTCTCGATTAGTTCGATTCCTCATATACATCTGTTGCTGAATTATCTTTCTGATCATCGTTATGTTCTCATTGTAGTTTGGTGAATCATGTGCCCCTATTTTTTTCTCATTAATTTGGTATATATTTAACGCATTTGCTTCAGTTATGGTGAATATTTTGCTTGATTTTGTAATTTATGTCGGCCTTTGATGTAATGAAAATTGTTATAAATTCAAGGTATCAAAGGTTTTATTGATTCTTAATATTTCTAAATGATATTACAATGAAGAAGAACTCAAAATAAATACAAGAAGGAAATACGAAAATAAGGAAAGGATTGAGTTTGGGGCAAAAGAAAAGGAGAAGATATGGGCTAAAATAAAGGAAATCCAATACTCCCCCTCAAGCTGGAGCGTGTAAATTAACGCCCAGCTTGCCAAGTAAGAAACGAAGTTGAGAAGCACCAAGTCCCTTAGTAAGAAGATCAGCAAGCTGACGTTTGGAATCAATAGGCATGGTGCATATCTCTTTAGTTTCAATACGTTCACGAACAAAGTAGCAGTCCATCTCAACATGTTTTGTGCGCTCGTGAAAAACTGGATTACTGGCGAAGTGTCGAGCAGCTTGGTTATCACAGAAGAGAGTGGTAGGACCAGTTTGAGGGACACCCAATTCGTTTAATAGCCATCGTATCCAAATGAGCTCACTGACCATAGTAGCCATGGCACGATATTTTGCCTTAGCAGAAGAACGTGAGACAACAGATTGTTTCTTTGTTTTCCATGAGATTGGAGCACCACCAAGCAGGACAACATATCCAATCCGAGAACGTCTAGTAAGAGAGCAGCCAAGCCAATCTGAGTCTGAGTATGCAACCAAATTTGTACTAGCTTCCTTCGATAAAAGAATGCCTTGGCCCGGGGTAGCTTTGAGATACCGAAGAATTCCTGTAACAGCGTTCATATGACTTTGACATGGATCCGAAACAAATTGACTAAGGGTATTGACCGAAAAAGCTATGTCCGGGCGAGTAGCTTGAAGATAAAGGAGTCGCCCAATGTGTCGACGATAGGAACCGACATCAACCTTGGGATCAGCTTCATTAACACCAAGTTTCGAATTCTGCTCAATAGGAAACGTACTTGGGCGACAACCGGTCATCCACTGTCTTCTAAAATGTCAAGGGTGTATTTCCTTTGACTTAGAACAAGCCTTGAGATGTTCTCGCGACCCCTATCCCCAAAAAGTATTTGAGTTGCTCAAGATCTTTGATGTTGAATCTGTTATGCAAGCATTCTTTAATCTCTTGAATTTTGTCCGAATTGTTACCAACAATGATAACATCATCAACGTAGATGAGAATAGATATGAAAGTGTCTCTCTCTTTGTATAAAAAGAGAGAGTGATCAGCTTTGGACGACGAGAAACCAAGACCGAGGAGGACACTAGTGAACTTTTGGTACCAAATCTGCAAGGCTTGTTTTAGGCCATATAGGGACTTTCTTAGCCGATAAACACGATTCTCGTTCTTTTTGGAAAAGCCTTGAGGAATTTTCATATAAACCTCCTCATCAAGATCACCATGGAGAAAAGCGTTATTGACGTCAAGTTGGTGAATAAACCAATTCCTTTTGGCAGCAACGACTAATAGAGTCCGAACGGTAACTAATTTGGCGACCGGAGCAAAGGTGTCATGAAAATCTCCGCCTTCAATCTGAGTGAAACCCTTTGCTACGAGTCTCGCTTTGTATCGGTCAACTTCGCCATTTAGTTTATATTTGATCTTGTAGACCCATTTCGAGTCTATGGCTCGCTTTCCCTTTGGAAACGATTCGATGGTCCATGCGTTGTTTTCTTCAAGAGCTTGAATTTCTCTTTTCATGGCTTCAACCCAATTGGGGTCCTGTGTAGCTTGCTTAAAGGTCTTCGGCTTGATGTGCTAAGAGTGGTCTAATTAAACTAACTAATTTTAACCCTAAATTAGACACTCTAAGTTTTAAATTTATAAAAACAGACTCTCTAAAACCTAGACCACACCACGGGCAAGTGTACCGGTCAATGCAGTATAGCCTAAGTAAGTCCGAGTATCGAACCTACGAGACTCTCTGATTACGCTAATTAGACTCTATCTAGACCTAGACTGACACGGACTCTAACTGTTGATTGGGGGGGGGGGGGGGGGTTACGGAAAAACTAAGGAAATCTATTTAAACTAATTAATTAACTAAAACTAAACTAAATACGAAGGACAACAAAGACGATTCTTATATGAAAGACGAGACCGCCTAGACTAGAATCCTGGATTGACTTTAAAGAATTACCAATTAAGTTAAGTGCATGAATTATGGAACCGGGATCTTAAAGTACTAAACCTATTAAGAACCAACTAAGCCCCTCGACCCTTCTCAAGGAGAAACCTGTGGAACTACCTAGGCTGTTAATCCTACCGGTTATTAGACGTCTTTCCAGTTGTCTAATTATTGTGTAAGTACCCTAATGTTGACCTACTCTTTTCCAATCATAGATCTAGGGTAGTTTGAATTAATTAACTTGACTTGATAGACTAATAAAACCGACATGTCAACTAAGACACGACCTTTTCCAAGGACTATCTAAAGCAATTCGTCGGGTAAGACCTACCAATAGCCCCTCACTTTCCAGGTATTATGACTAGCAGAACACTAAAACCTAGCAAATTACTAACAATTACTTCTAGGGGTTATCGGCCGATTCTCCCTAAAGAGTTAAGATTCCTTACGTGATATAGACACTCACCAAAATCCTAAACCCTAGTATGACTCTATGTTGTCATAAAGACCGTCACTAAGAATCATACGAAACAAATTACAATAATAAACCAAGTTAAAGTACGCATGTGCATCAAATCAATAAAACAAACTCTTTACTAAACACAATCAATCCATAATATTCATGCAAGTAACAAAAAAAAGGTTCAAACTTTATTCAATCCATTCATCAAAGTCTAGGCGGATTTAGAAAACTAGCCAAGGAACATAGTCTTAAAAATAATCAAACAAAGTCTCAAACAAGAATTCATCGATGTCAAACAAGAAAAATAGATAACAAGAAAAACCAGGAAGTTAGAACCCGTTAATCCTTGATCTCTACGCTTCACTTCGATCCGATGATTCTCTAGCGGTGAACCTTGCCAAAAAGTATTCGAAATTTCGTCCCTGAATGTTTCTGCTCGTGCCTCTGATGTCTGGTGTTGTATGGCAGCCCCCTAATTATTTTGTGCAGCTCTTCTGTTCGTACTTTTTTCTGTACCTTCTTGACGTCTAATATAATAATAATAACTCCCCTATTTCTTGCGCCCAATTAATTGTTTTGATAACTTCTGGTTCTGGCCCAATTAATTCTTTTCATGCAACTTCTTCGTTTGGGCTGTCATTTTTGACGGCATGCATATATGGGCTGGACCTTTATTTCTTGCAAACCAAGCTCCAAGTTCGTCTAAGTATATTATCATATATCTTAAAAGACAAAGTCGGTGGTTTTCCACCGGCTTTGCCTCCCAAATACGTTGGGCCTTTTATAGTCTTGGGCTGGCCCAAAGTGCTCAAAGTCATTGGATTTTGCTTTTACAAATTTGATAACAAGTACAGTATTTGTAGTTTTACCATAGTATTATTATAGGCTCTTGCCACTCAATCCAATTGCTACAGAGAATATTCTGTCTTCAACAACAATCCTAACCCCTTCTCATTTTCTTTTGGCATACTAACCCTACAATATTTAACTAATTTATTTTTTCTTTAATAGCACTCGATTGTTAATTTTTGTTTTAATAAACTAATTTTTCGCTGTCTTTAAAATCTTTATAAAATACCATTTTGGCCCTCTCAAGTTTTTAAAGTTTTTGTTTACCTCTTTAGTTCCTTTTGCTTTTTGAAAACTACTTTTTGTGTGCGTATTTTTACGAACGTGTAGGTATAAATTCGAGTTCGTCTACGTTTTGACGCTGCTTTTTTTCGAAACGAAACATGTCAACTATAATACATTTTTATTCTTATTTTATGTACATTTCGGTTGGTCAACGTTTCGGCGTAAATTTTGTTACAAAACGAGTGAGGTCAAATATAATACGTTTTCACTAGACGGTATAAATTCAAGTCACTCTACGCTTCGACCCCCCCCCCCTTCCGCAACGCCTACAATTTTACTTTGCAAAATACTCATGATGTCCCCTTTTAATAAACTAATTTTTCGCTGTCTTTAAAATATTTGTAACATACCATTTTGGCCCACTCAAGTTTTTAAAGTTTTGAGTTTACCCCTATCGTTCATTTACTTTTTAAAAACTACTTTTTTTGCGTGCGTATTTTTACGTATGTGTAGGTATAAATTCGAGTTCGTCTACGTTTTGACGCTAACTTTTTTTCAAAACTAATCATGTCAAATATAATATACTTTTATGCTTATTTTTTGTACATTTCGGTTGATCAACGTTTCGGCGTAAATTTTGTTACAAAACGAGTGAGGTCAAATATAAGACGTTTTCACTCGACGGTATAATTTCGAGTCACTCTACACTTCGACCCCCCCCCCCCCCCCGGGCAACGCGTACAATTTTACTTTGCATAACACTCATGATGTCCCCTTAATGTGAGTGTGTTTTCTTTTGTGGTTTATTTTTAAGCTCTAATTAATCCATTTTGATTATACGTGTCATTTATACACGTTTTTATGTTTTTCTTTTTTTGGTACGATTCCTATGTATGGGTCATGTCACATATAAATATGTTATGATTGTACGATACAAATTTGATTTACTTTACATTTTGATCCAAATGCAATGCTTATACAAGTTACGTTGAGTTAAATTGGATACGTTGAAACACGATTTATGATTACCGCATCACATAACGTTTGGATTGATCCATTCGATGTTTGCAACGAGCCCGCAGCGCATCGCCTGCGGGTCATATTACTAGTTATATTCATATATGGCTAATTCTATTTGCATCCAAGAATATAATGTTGATTTCAAAAGCACAATACATGCACTTCACGAATTCTTTTAGGCTTTTAAGCCTTTCATGGCCCCCACCACAATTATAACATCAAACATAGCCATGTGATTCTAGCTTATAAAATATAGATAGTGGGCTCGGCCTAATCACGGAAAATAGCTGCAATTTTTATTCGGTCCCTTTCATTCTACTCTTCCCAATTGGTTGGTTATTTCCATATAACTCTTTTTTTTTTTGCTCCATTTACACCAGGACCTGGCAAAACATAAAATAATATAATATACTACTAATAACTAAATAAAAACAAATAAAACCTATACAATAATTATACAATTTACACGGGACAAATATGTGTATTTTACCCCACATCAAATATCCCCACACTTAACCTTTTTTGGTCCCCGAAAAAGAATTATGCAACGGAATCAGAGATGTTTAGTTACTCGGGTCAAAAATTATTTATATTTTGTTAAAATCAAAACTTGCATTAGCCGCGATTGCGAATATATTTGTCCATTTAAACCCAAATCCGGTCTTAGGCCCTTATCATGTGAATTTAGTTTAAGTGTTGTCAATCTACCTAGGGTATCACGCTAGAATCTACGGTCCACCTAATCCCTCCTCAAGCTTATAGAACGAAAGGAACGATCACTGGACCAATTCTCAACCGTCTTATATCAAAGCCAAGAGAATTTAAAATCAAACTTTTTTTCTTTTTCCATTTTTTTCATCACTTTTCTTTCCTTTTCATTCTTTTTTTTTTCTTTTAATGAGCGTAGACGTTGCTTTCACTAACCCAGAGGCATTCTGGCTGTAGAGTCGCTATCCCCAACTCGGATTACTTAGGCTTCGGTACTTTTTACTTGCAAGGTCGATTTCACACATCCTAGCGGTAATCCGGCTGTAGAGTCACTATCCCCAACCCAAACTACATAGAAATGCGCTACTTTCATTTAGTTTCTAGCTCATTTTTTCTCTATTTTTTTCTTTTTTTCTTTTTCTTTTTCATGATTAAAAATTCTAATGGTTTTAACTTATAACGGTGTCCCTTATACTCTTATTGGCGGTTTCAATTTCCCATATTTCCCAGATGAAAACCCACTAGTAGACCGACAATTAAGGTAATATTAAATCAAAGGGACCTAAAACCGAATCGAGCCTACCCGCACATCCCAAACTAGACACAATCTCAATTATATTATCTCATATTATTATTATTCGAACCCGAGCAAAAACCCATCTTTTCTATTATTTTCCGTATTAATTTTGCAAACTTCTTTATTCAACAGACATTTTCTGATTTTTTCAATTTTTTTTTTTTGGATTTTTGAATTTTTTTATTTTTTTTAATTTGTTTTTTATTTTTTAAATTTTTATGACTCAAGACTCACTAACTAAAACCTAAACGACAGTTTCCCATCCCCACACTTAAACTTTACATTGCCCTCAATGTATGATAGAAACCGACTCAAAAGACTAAAATAAATAAGAAATAAAAACAAAGGGCATAAATGGAAAGGACTTGGCTGGTTAATAACGACGCGTATGCTTCAAAACTCTCGTCCAATCCAGCTCGATCGTATAGCAGTTCGGTCGTGATCGGCTTTGACACTGACTAGTACACTTGGAAAATGCCTGAAATTTGATAAGCAGCTCCAAAATCACCCGAATGGAGATTGAGTACGGGTGGTACATATTCAAACCTGCATAAACAAAACAAGCAAAAACCAAAGCAGTACCGACTCTAAACAAAATACGACTCAAACACTACTAAATAAGACTCAATATACAAAATAAAAGACTCAAAATACAAACTCTACAAAACCTCCCCACACTTGAACTTAATCAGGAGGCTTTTCCTTGACTTGAACCCGGTCTAACCCGTTTCTCATAAACATTTAAAATTTTTGCAGTGGAATTATAAAATGATTTTAAAATTTTTAATGGGTTAGAACACCAAAATTTGAACTTACCTGGCAGGAGCCACAGAAACACTATGTCACACCCCAACCGATGGCGGAATCATCGGGGCGTGGCACTGAGCGAAACAGATTGTCCAGAAGTTCCCATAACAACTATCATTACCATTCAATTAAAGCAATACGTCCCATACCGTATCTCAAATAGTTAAATAATTATTACAGACAAGCATCAAGACAAGTATTCTGTTCCGACAACTCAGATTTAAACATAGCTAATTTATTTGTTGGTTTCTAGGACTCCTTCCCTAGCCTCAATTTCATCACCAGCAAGTTAAGCACAGAAACAACCTAAGCACCTGTCACATACGTTAAAATAAAGTCAATACATATAATGTAAAGGTGAGCATACAAGTTTGATAATAACATATAGAGTTCGAATTCGTTTACGCATAACCAGCACGTACACATGGTGAAATGAAGCACGTTAGTTATCGACATAGGTCCATCGATACCAATGACTGCGGGTTGACTGCCCGAGGCAGTTCGCAATACATGATTACCACCGTAATCCATGCAAGTAAAAGATCCTTAACAACCCCCGTGTGAACGGGTGCTGAGTCCAAACTATAGTACTATCGTTGCTAAGGCAGGTAGACAGCATTCCATGTGTAAACATAACAAACAAGCATTCATAAGCCACGTATAACATGCATAAATGGTTTTAGCGTTAAAATAGCTTGAGTAGTGTGATAGTTGTAGTTTGAATATTCGTAACGTATGTAACACCCAAAAGTGCTAAAAGCAAAAAGGGTTCGAGTATACTCACAGCGATTATGGATTGAAGGGAGCGCTTTTCAGCGAGTATGGTTAGCCTGAATAGATTCGATAACGTAACGATAAGTGGCGCGTAAAACAGTACAAAGTTAGAGCGGGTAGGATAGCTGATCGTGCGGATTTACTATCCGTGCGAGTAAGTTATCCGTGCGAGTAAACTATCCGTGCGGATGGTAATCCGTGCGGGTAAACTATCCGTGCGAGTAAACTATCCGTGCGAGTAACTATCCGTGCGGGTGGTAACCCGTGCGGATGGTAATCCATCCGGATTAGTCACTCGTGCGGATTGTTCATCCGTGCGGACAAGTAGTCCGTGTGGATTACTATTCGAGTGGATTGTTTCTTCCTAAGAATGTGTTTGCGTATGATGGCTTGTCCTTTGAAGTTTTCGTTGTAGCATTTAGAAAACATCTAAGTATCTCTACCCTTCAAGCCGGTCGCGCGGACCACAATCCGTCCGGATGGTAATCCGTGCTGACACGTCTCTACGGCTGAGTCACTTGATGTAATCGGTGGAATCCGTCCGGATGGTAATTCGTGCGGAGAGTGGTAATCCGTCCGTATAGTTTGTTCGTGCGGACAAAGACAACTCGTCCGGATAGTCTGTCCGTGCGGACAACTTGTCCGTGCGGATGAACATTGTTTGAAATTGTTTAAGGTCTTAGTATCTCATGATCCGAAGAGTAATCCATTCAGAGGTCGTCCGTCCGGATTGTTCATTCTTCGATACTCAAACCTCGTTTTGAATGTGGGTCCCAAGTGTAGCTCGTCCGGGTGACAACCCGTCCGGATCGTCTGTCCATGCGGGCAGCTTGTTCGTGCGGACAAGCTACTCGTGCGGACAACTTCCTCGTCCTGGTTGTTCCGTCCGGCTACCCTTGGTCGCCTTTGTCGTCTATCAAGACGTTCTGATTACGTGTCAACCATTTGGAATCGCATCCTTACCTGCATGACCAAGCCGGCCAGGAATCACCCTAACTCGGCCTGTCGGCGGTTTAGAACGGTCATCCCGGTCTAACCCGAAATCAGGTGTCTTGCGGGTAGAATCCAGATCTAGGACTGGTGCATCACTATCATTAAGTAGGAGACTAGAACGAATCCGATTCCTACCGCTTTTTGAGGGTAAAAGAAGGAGAAAACTTGTTTATTTCTTTCAACTCTTTTATCCTTTAGAAAAGTTTAGATTTAGGTGAAGTTGTTGTGAAATCTTGTGGAAATCGTTCAGATCTGAGTTATTCTTGGTGGAATGAGGTTACACTTGAAGTTCATGAGAACTTCATGATGACGTCACCCTAGAATACCTCAAATCTTGATGATTTCATGGTCAAAAGTTGAGATGTGAAAGATAGAAAGGTGTAGATGTGTGTATAGATCAAGAATGTACAAGATTTAGGGCGAGATCTTACCTGGATTGAGAGAAATCGGAGAAAAGGTGAAGAATGCGTGCAGGTCGGACGTCACTTGCCAAAAGTGGAAGGTTTGGAGAGTGACCCGGGTATTTATAGGATGCTAAAAGGGGAAAGGGTGATCCGTGCGGATTGCAGGTCACCCGGATGGGTTATCCGCGCGGACGTGTCATCCGTGCGGATGGACCATCCTTCCGGATGTCGACCGAAAGGTGCGTTCGGGTGCGATGACGCTTCGGTTTCGATTGCGAGCGATTCGATAGGGTTTCCTAGTCAAATTACTTTCAGTCCCAACTACTTCGTATATAACATGGTTCGGCTCGGAATTCGGGTTCGGGTTCGTTTACATTCGAGTTGGACTTCGAGTTCGATTGAGTTCGCTTGATTATCACAACAAAACATAAATAAACATGCACATGTAACACGTAAAGCACACACACACGTATAAATGACAAGTAAAATACATAGCTTGAGTTACAATTTGATGTCGATTCGATTAGTATAGCTTGATTATTAGTCGATTAATTTTATCGCATTGTTACTTCCTACGATTCGCAGTCGCGAGTCGATTGATTAACGATTAACACGATTCGATTATTGTCATTAACAACACTTACTCCACATAATATAAATAAAATAAAGATAATTCTATCCGTCAAGTCGCGCGAAATCGGTCGTTGACTTTGACCTTGACTTTGACTTTCACCTACGAAAACACGGGGTGTTACAGCCTCCCCTTGTTTAGGGAATTTCGTCCCGGAATTAAGCTGTAAGTCGTAACAAAGCCGTGAATCGTGTGAGAAGTTTTCGTTTAGACCGATTTTGACTCGTGTAACGTGCGGAATCCGTACACGATCATGACCATTGTAGGATCGGTTTTGACATCGTACGATTGTGTAACGAATGTTCGACGTGCGGAGTCCGTGATCGTGTGTGGATTGTGTAGGTTCCGGTTTTGACTCCGTTTCGATTGCAAACCGACCGTGCGATACGCGAAATCCGTACACGAACAAGACCGAACACACGAACAGAAATATAAACGTGATTCTGTTAATCAGATCTGAAATCGTACAAGGACTTGAATCACGTGGAGCACTTTCTCCCTCTAGAACTTTCTCTCTCTAGTTTCACTCTTTAAACAACTGCGGGTACTTAGCCTTCATGTCGCTTTCGAGTTCCCAAGTGAACTCTGCGCCTCGTTTGCCTTCCCATCGGACCTTCACAATAGGGATGCGAGAGCGTCGGAGTTGCTTGGTCTGGCGATCCATGATTTCGACAGGCTTTTCCACGAAGTGTAATGTTTCGTTCACTTGTAGATCATCTAGAGAGACATGTAAATCGTGGTCAGCGATGCACTTCCGAAGGTTTGACACATGGAAAGTTGGGTGGACATTGTTAAGTTCCTCCGGTAATTCGAGTCTGTAGGCGACTTTTCCGATCCTTTCCAGAATCTTAAAAGGTCCAACATATCGAGGCGCGAGTTTCCCTTTCTTGCCGAATCGGACTACACCCTTCCAAGGTGATACCTTTAGGAGTACGTAGTCACCAACGCCAAATTCACGGGGCTTGCGCTTTTTATCGGCGTAAACTTTCTGTCGATCCCGAGCTTTCGCTAGGTTGTCTCGAATTTGGAAAATTTTGTCTGTCGTTTCTTGTAGTAGCTCCGGACCGGTTAATTGCGAGTGACCGATCTCGTGCCACACAATAGGCGACCGACATCTTCTTCCATATAACGCCTCGAAAGGTGCCATCTGGATGCTAACCTGGTAGCTGTTATTATACGAGAATTCGACTAACAGCAGGTGTTTATCCCAATTACCACCGAAATCCAACACACACGAATGGAGCATGTCTTCAAGAGTACGAATCGTTCTTTCAGTCTGACCGTCGGTTTGTGGGTGGAACGCAGTACTTAGATTAAGCGTTGTACCGAGTGCCGTTTGAAACGTTTCCCACAATCGTGAAGTAAACCGAGCATCACGATTAGAGATGATGTCACGAGGCGTCCCATGTCTACAAATGATCTCGTCGGTGTAGATTCGGGCTAATCGTTCCACCTTGTAGTCTTCTCGTATTGGCAGAAAGTGAGCTGATTTAGTCAAACGGTCAACAACAACCCAAATGCTGTCGTGACCTGATGACGTGGTTGGAAGCTTGGTTACGAAATCCATAGCTATACTCTCCCACTTCCACATGGGAATTGGTGGTTGTTCGAGCAAGCCAGAGGGTCTTTGATGTTCAGCCTTGATTCTAGCACAGGTTAGACATTTTCCGACGTAAAGAGCGATATCCCGTTTCATACCCGGCCACCAGTACCTATAGCGAAGATCCTGGTACATTTTGTCGGCACCGGGATGAATAGAGTACCGAGATTTATGGGCTTCGTCCATGATAATCTGTCGCAAATTGGTTCGCTTGGGAATCCAAATTCGTCTAAAAAGTGGAATATCCCATTTGATTTGCTCACAAGCTGGGCTCCATCGTGGTAGACTCTTTCTTTCTTCAAAGTACGTTCGTTAAAACACGCATGCTGGGCGTCGCGGATGAGAGTTTCGAGGTTGTGCTGGGCTTGAACATTACGAGTGCTAAGCAGATAGCTTCGTCTGCTAAGTGCGTCGGCAACAACATTCGCTTTGCCTGGGTGATAACGAATCTCACAGTCGTAATCATTGAGAAGTTCTACCCATCGGCGTTGACGCATATTTAGTTCCATCTGATTAAAGATGTGTTGTAGGCTCCTATGATCGGTGAAGATCGTACACTTTGTACCATACAGGTAGTGTCGCCAAATCTTTAATGCAAAAACAACCGCGCCTAGCTCGAGATCATGGGTTGTATAGTTCTTCTCGTGGATTTTGAGCTGACGAGATGCGTAAGCTATGACCTTGTCTCGTTGCATAAGGACACAACCGAGACCAAGGTTGGAAGCATCACAGTAGACAATGAAATCATTGTTTCCGTCGGGCAATGTGAGAACAGGAGCATTGCAAAGCATGTGTTTAAGGGTTCGAAAGGCAGACTCTTGTTTGGTTCCCCAGACAAAAGGCTGGTCCTTATGCGTGTGAGAGGTAAGTGGTACAGCAATCTTCGAGAATCCTTCGATAAATCGTCGATAATAGCCCGCTAGCCCGAGAAAGGAGCGGACTTCAGACGGGTTCTTAGGCGTAACCCAGCTCTTAACAGCTTCAATCTTCGCAGGATCGACGTGAATACCCTGACTATCTACAATGTGAGCCAGAAACTGAACCACCCCCAACCAAAATTCGCACTTGGAGAATTTGGCATAGAGTTGGTTCCCCTGGAGTAACTCAAGAAACAAACGTAAATGTTGCGCGTGTTCGGCTCTCGACTTGGAATAGATCAAGACATCGTCGATGAACACGATGACGAAACGGTCGAGATATGGTTTACACACGCGATTCATCAGATCCATGAAAACCGCTGGTGCGTTGGTTAGGCCAAAAGGCATGACAACGAATTCGTAATGGCCGTAACGAGTACGAAAGGAGGTTTTGGGTATATCCTCCTCTTGTACACGCAGCTGATGGTAACCTGAGCGTAGATCGATCTTCGAGAAACACGTAGCGCCTTGTAGCTGATCAAACAAATCGTCGATTCGAGGCAGAGGATAGCGGTTCTTGATAGTCAACTTATTCAATTCCCGGTAGTCGATGCAAATCCGGAACGACCCATCCTTCTTTTTGACGAAGAGGACCGGCGCGCCCCAGGGAGAGGTGCTCGGGCGAATGAAGCCTTTTTCAAGCAATTCCTGGAGTTGGGTTGAGAGTTCGCGCATTTCGGACGGCGCGAGTCGATAAGGAGCTTTGGCGATAGGATTAGCTCCTGGAATGAGGTCAATACGAAAGTCGATATCACGACTTGGCGGTAGTCCGGGAAGATCCTCTGGAAAAACATTAGGGAATTCTCGAACCACAGGTACGTCTTTCACTTCCTTCTTCTCTTTCTTTTCCTTCTCCGCTGCTACAACGTTAGCCAAGAAAGCCCTGTATTCCTTGCGGAGATACTTGCTAGCTTGGAGGCATGATATAAGTTTGAGACCCTTCGAAGTAGTATCACCATAAACGCGCAATGAATCACCGTTTGCGAGCGAAAAACGAATCATCTTATCGAAGCACACAACTTCGGCATGGTTTTCTCGAAGAAAGTCCATGCCTACTATGACGTCAAAGCTTCCGAGTTGCATCGGAATGAGATCAATTAGGAAGATGTGATTGTTGAGCTCAAGAGTACAATCACGGATAACGGAATTGACAGCGACGGTTCTTCCGGTAGCGACTTCAACATCGAATGCAGAGGAGAGTCGGGAACGTTTACGACTAAGGAGTTTCTCAAATTCGAGTGACACAAAGCAATTATCGGCTCCAGTATCAAACAAATATGAAGCATAAATACCATTCACAAGGAACGTACCATTGACCACGTTGTTGTCGGCCTGTGTGACAACCCTCACTAAACCAGGTATCCGTACGACTTAATTAATAATTAATTACTACTTAATTACTGTGCTTGTTTGAAATTACTGATGAACTGCTACTTGATTTCTGATACATGCATATACCTGCATCATACTTTACTTACCGTCACTACATTATTTACATGCTGAACCTTAGTGACAAACATGATGCACCAAAAGCACAGTAGCACAATGAACGGATAACCTATTGAACATGCTGATAAAGCCAGCATCAGGCAGACACTGCCTCTAAGGCCTGTATGAGCCAGAAATATTTTACTACACTAGTGGTGAGTGTAGGGATATAAGGGTTGTAGAACTGCGTCTCTAGGAATAAGTTACAATGACTGGATGTGCCTAAAACGTGCTCTAAGCACAAAAACTCAGCACTTTAATAAACAATCCAGCTTTTAGCTAACTAATAAAGTGCCAAGACACGAGGAAAATATTCCCGACACTTTGGAGGAATAAGTTGTGTCACTAAAAATGGTATTAACGACACTTTAAAGCTTGTTTAACGCTTTAACGGATTACTATCCAACCGAACAACCGGACTATACCCGGAACATGAAAATATTGTTAATAACATTACTTATCTTTTTCTGAGCCAGTTAGGGTCCCTGAATACCCTAACACCCGCAATAAAGCACAACACACTATTAACCGGGTTAATCACTTAACTAACCTAGATTAACCTAACTATTATCTAACTGTTTGGTTGAAATCTAACTAGGAGACCCCCCCCCCTAACCGAAACCGTCCCCAAGGGGACACCCTTGTCCTATTTGTTGATTATAATAATCAAGTGTGCCTAATATCTAGCTAGCACATAATCCTTTGGTTAATGCTCATCCTAATTGTCTATAAGTTCCAAGCTTAATACACTTAACATTTCCATCACACAACTCAACTTCACAACTCTCTCTCTCTCTCTCTCTAAGAGCTCTCGGCCGAACCCCCCTATACATCCATCAATTTTTCGAGTTTAGTTCAAGCCATTCCAAGCTCATACAAGTGTTAAGGATCACCTACAAGGAAGCTTGGTGCAATCGGAAGGCGAAGGACCTCACTCTATTGCTTTTATCCTCTCATTTTGCGCTTAGATTCTTCCCTAGCCTCGAGCTAGTAGTAAGTTGCTATAATCACCCTCTCGAACTATTTTGAAGTGGTTAATATGATTTGTAACGGTTAAAACTCGTAATCTTACAAAATGACACACAAAAGTTTACTAAAAATGCTTGTAATGATGGTTAAAAGCTCATATGTTGTGTAAATCTTGTAGTAGTTGATTTGTGTAATTATTTGGACCCGATCTATGTTGTGGTAGCTCGGATCGTCATTTAACCCGGGGTGGTCATGATCATGGATCATGACATAAGGTTGTTTTGGAAGTAACAAGGGTTAAAGGATGAAACTCTACCACACACGAATCATGAACTTGTGTAAAAGCGATTTTGCTTGTGAAATAGTGTTTAAAACTAGTAGATCTACGTATCTACAAGCGGTATTTTCAAAGAACCAAGTATCAAAGAAATCATGTTTTCTAAAGACGGATCTTACACTAACACGAATGATTTTTAGAACGCACAAGTGTGTAAACACTTGTGTAGCACAAAGTTTCGACAAAATAACTATTTTTGTAAAAGATGACGAGAAGTTGTAAAAAACGGAATTTCTCTAAAAATGAGGTTTTTACAAAATCGGATGGATTTATATAGAGATCCGCTAAAAGTAATGGGATTTACTTCATAATATTAGAAAACCACAAGTTCATGTGATTTTTGCGACTTATATATATTTGTTGACTAGTTTGTTGTCTTGAACATTGTTTTGGTTAAATAAGGAAATTGTTGGGTTGATTTATAAAAGAAAATGATACGCTTGAAAGAGTGGCCACCTCCAGTTACAGAGGAAACTCTGGCGAAATTTTTCTAAAAACCTAACACTTAGAATTATTTTCACTATAAGTGTTAGAGATACTTCTCGTCATGTTTTCAAAATATAAGTTTCGCCACGACTTTATTTACAAAATATCGGAGGTGGGATTTCACAAAATAAAACGCGATAAATATATATTTAGTAAATATATTTATTTTTCACAACGTCACTTGTCAATTATTTTGTGAAGTGTATAAATATTATTTTTAGGGTGAAAATAATATTATCGAATGTTAACGAATCCAAAATAATACGAACGCCTCTACGATAAATACATAAGTTACGCCGGTAATTATTATTACCACTCGATCGTTAAAACGTAACTTACGCAACTTAAGGAAATATTTATGAACGCGTAATTTTGACAAAGTATTATTTTGGGAAAATCATATGAGTTAAAATATAATATTTTTTGAGGAAAATAATTATATTTTGGAGTTAGGAATAAATATATATTAAGTGAGACTTAATAATATATTTCAAAGATTTACGAACACACGTGTATTAAATCCCCCATCCTTGGGAAGGAAAATGATTACCAAGTATACAGAATGTAAGCACGAAATAGTTGTCTAACTATTTCCCAAAAACTTAAACCTTAAAGCTAAGGCACGGCCGTCCGTCTAATAGAGTTAGTACGTGTAGGTCGTCACACAGCTGCTTGATTTGGAGGTATACTTGGTAGAGACGCACCACTGTGAGTTCATGTCCCCCTTTTCTCTTAACTGTTTTCAGTTTTCTAAACTACGGGGGTGAAATACATGTTACTTTGATTACAAGTACTTTATACATGGTATGGTTAGCGTAAGGAGGTTTACTACTTAGATCATGTGAGTGGGTAGGAGCAACATGAGGCCATTAGTCCTCATGGTAGGACCGAGGGACAGGAGCGGTAGATCTATCTGGGTGTAGCGAGCCCAGCCCCAGGCCAAACTAGAAACGGACCTCGGGGTGACTTCGTGCCCGACGCATAAATCCGCTAGGTTTGAGTCTCCCTACTTGCACTTCACACATATCAATGGCCTTGCAAACCATTGGTGATCTCAATTCCCTTATTTGCTACATACCAGGATTTTTATACTTACAAAGGTTTATTTACTCACTTACACATGAACTCGCTCAACATTATTGTTGATTTTTCAACTTACATGTATTTCAGGGAATTAAAGGATCTGGCGCGGTATGACACGTTTTCCCGCTGCACTAGTTACGAGGTCATCCGGGTTTAGGGAATGTGACTCTTTCCTGGACAAGTCACAGTCCTTAAACTATGCTTATGTTATGTTGTGTTTGTTGAACAATGTTTATGTCGTTAGGATGTGTTTCCGTTAAGACAATGTTATTGTATTTGGTTTTTAAAACTTAATCGAATGGATGATCTTGCATGGTTTTATTTCATATAGATTTGTTATGGTTAAGCTATGGTATTAAGAAGTCACACCAAATTAACCAAGCTTCCGCAAAGCCAGGGTGTGACAGCTTGGTATCAGAGCTCTGATCATAGCGAACTTGGATTCCTTCTCGAGTCTAGACTATGATCACTAGGGCTCTCACGAAAACATTTTTACACTGCATACCACTTAAGTCCAGATCCAAAACTTTTTATAAACAAATGTTGAGCACATTTTATTTATTATTTATAGGCTCAGTCTGGGAGGCTGAGGCTCGGTCTGGGAGGCCGAGGCTCGGTCTGAGAGGCCGAGGTAGTGGGCTAGTGGGACTAGGAGAATTGGCTAGTGGGACTAGGAAGAGCAGTCTGAGAGGCTGGGAGAATTGGCTAGTGGGACTAGGAGAATTGGCTAGTGGGACTAGGAAGAGCAGTCTGAGAGGCTGGGAGGCTAGTGGGACTAGGAGAACTATTTGAATGCTTACTTGGTGACTTATGTGATTATTTGATTGTATGATTGACTGTTTGTGCATGTTTGTGTTTATGTTACAGACACCATGGACACCTCTGGCACAGGTGACTCAGACACCACAGGACCTAGACCTATAGTATCAGATGACCTAGAGTCTTCAGAGCACGAGGTCCACACATCCGACGTTACTAGCACGGACGAGGATGACTTTCAGCCCTTTGCTTTACCTGATGGTGCTGATGAGCTCGCTGATGGCCCTTTGGCCGGGGACCTACCGTTAGTGGAGATCCCTCCCATACCCTTAGTTGTTTATCCTGCTTACGATTTGCTTCTCGACGCCGACGATGATGGCAACGTCGATCTGTATGATGATGAGCCCTTAGAGGAGGATGTTCAGGGCGAGGCCCTTCTTGCTGCTGGTGATCTCTTGATGATCGCAGATGCTCCCGCCGAGGAGTCACCCGCTCACTCTCCGGTCCCAGACTCTTTCAAGTCTGTGGCCTCCGCACCTTCACACACCCAGAGTGCGCATCACTTCTCACATGGATCAGATCCCGACCAGGCATCCTCTGTTACCCCTATTCCTAGTTTTGCTTTCGACCACGATGATGTGGAGGATTCCGATCCTGTCTTTCCCCCAGGATTCGACCCAGATCAGGATATAGAGTTTATACCCATGGATCAGCCTATGGAGGATCCAGTCGACCCAGTAGACCCAGTTGATCCCATCGATCCCGAGTTTGATTTTGGGATGGCCTTTGATGACCCCGAGCCTGCCATGGCCCCTGAGCAGGTAGCTGCTCTAGACCCTGCGTTTGAGCACGACCCAGTTCATGCTGACGCACCTATTATTGAGCCTGTCATTGCTGACCCACCTATTGATGATCACCCAGTGGACGCTCCGTTGTTGGAGGGTGATCATGTTGATCCCCCACTTATTGCTGATGCACCAGTAGACCCTCTTGTTGCACCTCACCATGATCCTATGCCAGTTCAGTTTGATCGTGCACTTTTTGAGGCACAGATGGACCCACGAGATGAGCACGCCCAGCATGGGTGGATTCCTGCTGATGACGAGGTCCCACCTATTCCCCCTCAGATCACTGATACCCGTCACATTGATACCTCCTTTTCATTTCCTCGGTTTACACCTCCAGCGCGACCTGGAGAGGGTTCTTCGGCTCACCCTTTTGGACATGTACCGGTATCTATCCCTGCTATACCACCGTCTGCTACTTTTCCCCCTGTTTCTCCATTTCATGTGGCACCTTTTGATCCCACCAGTGAGCCGTTTCTCTGGTCATCACCACCTGCCATGCCACCGACCGACCCCTACCATTCTTTCCATATGGGGTATACTATTGAGGACGTTCTGATGTCTTTTGTCGCCCAGCACGAGGCACACACGCAGCGCATTCAGGAGCTTGAGAGAGCCCAGCCGCCGCCGTGTCAGTGCCAGGGTCAGACCCACTCTCCTTTGCAGCCCTCTCGACCTTTACCACCAGACTATGCTGCACGCCTTTTTGCCCTAGAGCAGCAGGTTGCTTCTTTCTTGCGTACCCAGAGAGCCATGGAGGAGGACTGGCTCCATTTGCGTCGCTTGTTTTGCACTCACTTTCCCCCTCCTCCACCACCATCCGTGTAGAGCTCTTCAGTACCGTATGGGTAGACGCTGGTGAGAAGACGGCGATTGCTTTTGACTGCACAGCATTTTTGGAGACTACATTATGATTCTGACTTTTGTCGACATGTATTTGATGTACTGACACTGATTTGATATAGTTTTTGGACTAGGGTGATGTAGCCCTTAGTCGACTAATGTTGTATGACACTGTGATGTACTTGTACGCTTACTATGTGGTCTCAATATATGGCAATCGCAGTATTCTCATCATATTTGATGCTTGATTTGGTTATTTATATTCTATGACATGGGATGTTGTGTGATTGATGTTTGTAACATGGGATGTTGTGTGATTGATATGATTATAACATGAGATGTTATGTACTATTACTATCATAATAAAGCGTACGTATTATAACATGGGATCTTTACTATGGCCTGACCAACGTAAACACATCTTTTAGAAGATGCCGCCGAAACGTCCAACGCCGATGCCTATCAATGAGGCAGAACTCCAACAAGTCATCGCTGCTGCCATCGCGCAATACGTCGCCTCGCAAGGAGGACCCAGCGGAAGCAGCTCAAACAACAATGGCAACAACAATCCACCTCATGGGTGCACCTACAAGCAGTTTCTAGACTGCAAACCGGTCAACTTTGATGGCACAGGAGGTGCTGTCGCCTTTGTTCGTTGGGCTGAGAAAACTGAATCTGTTCTTCGCATGAGCAAATGCGCACTAGATCAGCAAGTCACCTATATCTCAGGGCTATTCTTGGATGGAGCCCTCTCTTAGTGGAATTTGCAAGTACAGACACTTGGTGAAGCTGCTGCCTACGCGCTAACCTGGACCGAACTGAAGGAACTTATGCGCAAAAAGTACTGCTCTCGCGCGGAAATCCAAAGATTGGAAACTGAGTTCTGGCATTTGAAAATGGAAGGTCCAAAGATCGCAGAATACGTTCAGAGGTTCCATGACTTATCACTTGTGGTACCTTACATGGTCACTCCGGAGTTCAAGCGGATTGAACGTTTCATTTGGGAATTAGCTCCTCAAATCATAAGCATGGTGACCTCATCCAAGCCTGCGACAATTACTGAGGCAATTGATCTGAGCGTGGCTCTCACAGAGGAGGCTATTCGCCTGAACAAGTTCGATGATGCTGAGCCTAAGAAGAAAGAGCCTCACGTCGAGTCATCAGGAGGTAACAAACGGAAGTTCTCGAACTTCAAGCAGGGCGCCAGTGTGGTGGTTAAGAAAGGAGGATCAGGCACGCCAGCTCAGGTTACAGCTGGTACTGGAAAGAAAGGAAAAGGATATATGGGCACCCAGCCCAAGTGTAATACCTGCCAACGCCACCATTCTGGCCATTGTAGTGTGAAAGTATGCGAAGCATGTGGAAAGCCGGGCCACTTGAAGGACACTTGTTGGGCCACTGTTGGCCAGGGAGGCCAGGGAGGATTCGGAAACAGAAATAACAACCGGGGTGGGAATGGAAATCGCCCACAAGGAAACAATGGAGGTAATGGGAATCGAGGCAACAATGCTAATCAAGCGGGCGCTGTGAATCATAACCAAAGGAATAACCAAGCTGGAAATGGAGGTGGAAACGGGCAAAGACCTGGATGCTTTAACTGTGGTGATATCAGGCACTTTAAGAGGAACTGCCCAGAGTTAAACCAAGCCCGTGGAAGAGTGTTCCATATCGAAGCGAGGGAAGCGCGCCAGGATCCCAATGTTGTTACTGGTACGTTCCCTGTAAACCAACGCTATGCATCCGTTTTATTTGATACTGGTGCCGACTATAGCTTCGTATCGTTAGAATTTAAGAATATGCTTGGTTTAGCCGCTAGTAAGTTAGATATTCCCTACTCAATCAAATTGGCTAATGGGAAGTTAGTAGAAGCCAATGAAGTGATCAGAGGTTGTGCAATCGAGTTGGGAGAACGTGAGTTTACTTTGGATCTACTACCAGTCCAGCTGGGGAGCTTTGACATGGTAGTAGGGATGGATTGGTTATCAAGCAACAAGGCAGAAATTGTTTGTTACGAAAAGGTCATTCGTATCCCGACCGAAGATGGTGAAACAATTGTGGTTCACGGGGAGAAGCGTGATACGCCGTTAAGAATTATCAGCTGCCTGAAAGCGCTAAAGTGTTTGCAGAAGGGATGTGTTGCCTTCCTGGCACACATTGTGGATAAGAAGGCTGCTGAGCCAAGAATAGAAGACATCCCTGTCGTGAGGGAATATCCGGAAGTCTTCCCAGAGGACTTACCTGGACTGCCACCTCAGAGACAAGTAGAGTTCCGCATTGACTTAGTTCCAGGTGCCGCACCTGTGGCTAAGGCACCTTATAGACTTGCTCCATCTGAGATGCAGGAACTGTCGACACAACTTCAAGAGTTGTTAGACAAGGGATTTATCCGACCAAGCTTCTCGCCTTGGGGAGCTCCGGTCCTGTTTGTCAAGAAGAAGGACGGTAGTTTTCGAATGTGTATTGACTACCGGGAGTTGAACAAGCTGACGATCAAGAATAGATATCCTCTGCCAAGAATTGATGATCTGTTTGATCAACTGCAAGGCTCAAGCTTTTATTCAAAGATCGATCTTCGATCTGGATACCATCAGTTAAGGATATAAGAGGAGAGTATCCCAAAGACAGCCTTCAGAACTCGTTATGGGCACTACGAGTTCCTAGTTATGCCGTTTGGGTTGACAAACGCACCTGCAGTCTTTATGGATTTGATGAATAGAGTATGCAAGCCGTACTTGGACAAGTTCGTGATAGTGTTCATCGACGACATCTTGATTTATTCAAGGACCAAGGCTGAGCACGAACAACATCTAAGAGCTATTTTGGAGCTACTAAAGAAAGAACAGCTGTATGCCAAGTTCTCTAAGTGCGAGTTTTGGCTACGAGAAGTACAATTCCTTGGGCACGTGGTAAATGGAGATGGAATCCACGTGGATCCCACCAAGATCGAAGCGATTAAGAATTGGGAAACGCCAAAGACGCCAACCGAGATTCGACAATTCTTGGGTTTGGCTGGCTACTATCGAAGATTCATTGAGGATTTTTCAAAAATCGCTCAACCGTTGACGCTCCTCACGCAGAAAGATAAGAAGTTTGATTGGGGAATCAAACAGGAAGAAGCGTTCCAGATATTGAAGGATAAGCTCTGCAATGCGCCAATCTTAGCTCCTCACGCAGAAAGATAAGAAGTTTGATTGGGGAATCAAACAGGAAGAAGCGTTCCAGATATTGAAGGATAAGCTCTGCAATGCGCCAATCTTAGCACTACCGGAAGGTACAGATGATTTTGTGGTATACTACGACGCTTCGCGTCAAGGATTGGGTTGCGTGTTGATCCAACGCCAAAAGGTTATTGCTTACGCATCACGTCAATTGAAAGTGCACGAAAAGAACTATACCACACATGATTTGGAACTTGGCGCAGTGGTTTTTGCATTAAAGATCTGGAGACACTACCTTTATGGTACAAAGTGTACAATTTTCACAGATCACAAGAGCCTACAACACATATTCAACCAGAAGGAGCTGAATATGAGGCAAAGACGTTGGGTTGAGTTGCTGAACGATTACGACTGCGAGATAAAGTATCATCCAGGGAAGGCGAATGTGGTCGCCGATGCCCTAAGTCGAAAGGAGAGGATCAAGCCCATAAGGGTTAGGGCTTTAGAAATGATTATCCGAACCGACCTTTCCTTGCGCATTCGTGCCTCGCAGAAAGAAGCTCTCAAGGAAGGAAACCTTGAAGAAGAATATCTCCGTGGGATGGAGAAGCTACTGGTACCAAACGAGGAAGGAACGTTATGTTTTGAGAAAAGGATTTGGGTTCCTTTGTTTGGAGGTTTAAGGAAGGTTATTTTCGATGAAGCTCACAAGTCGCGGTACTCTATCCATCCTGGAGCGGATAAGATGTACCAGGATCTCAAGGATTATTATTGGTGGCCTAGGATGAAAGGCGATGTTGCTGTTTATGTGAGCAAATGTTTAACATGCGCTAAGGTTAAAGCCGAATATCAGAAGCCTTCAGGACTTCTGCAACAACCCGAGATTCCCAAGTGGAAATGGGAACAAATCTCCATGGATTTTATTACAAAGTTGCCAAGAACGCCAAGAGGCCATGACACTATTTGGGTAATAGTGGATCGATTAACGAAGTCAGCACACTTCTTACCTATCAGAGAGAAGGATAATACGAGCAAGTTGGCCGAAATATACATGAGAGAGATCGTCGCACGTCATGGAGTGCCTCTCTCGATCATCTCTGATAGAGACGGAAGGTTTGTGTCAAGGATATGGCAATCCTTCCAAGAAGCTTTTGGCTCACAATTAAATCTGAGCACGGCATTTCACCCTCAGACCGACGGTCAAAGCGAACGGACTATTCAGACCTTGGAAGATATGCTGAGAGCATGCGTTATGGATTTGGGCGGTAGCTGGGATAAGCATTTGCCACTGGTCGAATTTTCATACAACAACAGCTACCACACCAGTATTGGTGCCGCGCCATTCGAAGCTCTTTACGGACGCAAGTGTCGATCACCCCTATGTTGGGCTGACGCAGGTGATAGACAGCTTGTTGGTCCCGAAATCGTCCAAGAGACGACAGACAAGATTGCGCAGATCCGAAAACGCATCGAAGCAGCTCGTGAAAGACAGAAAGCCTATGCAGATCTAAACCGGAAACACTTGGAATTCCAAGTTGGAGATATGGTTTTATTGAAATTTCACCCTGGAAGGGTGTGGCACGCTTCGGAAAGCGTGGAAAGTTAAATCCGCGCTACATTGGTCCTTTCAGAATTTTGGAAAGAATAGGACTAGTAGCATACAAGCTGGACTTGCCTGCCGAACTCCATTCAGTTCACGATACATTTCATGTATCCAACCTGAAGAAAAGTCCAACTCAAGATGCCATTGCCATTCCCATCGACGAGATTCATGTTGACGACACACTCCATTTCGTTGAAGAACCCGTTGAGGTTACGGATTGGAAAGTAAACAAAACCCGCCGGAGCAGTGTCAAGCTCGTCAAGGTTCGTTGGAATGCCAGACATGGTCCTGAATACACCTGGGAGCGTGAGGACCGGATGAAAGAGAAATACCCCCACCTATTTCCTAAGAACCCTGCATCTACAAGCAGAACTTAAAATTTCGGGATGAAATTTTTCTAACGGGGGGAGAATGTGACAACCCTCACTAAACCAGGTATCCGTACGACTTAATTAATAATTAATTACTACTTAATTACTGTGCTTGTTTGAAATTACTGATGAACTGCTACTTGATTTCTGATACATACATATACCTGCATCATACTTTACTTACGTGCGGGCAGCTTGTTCGTGCGGACAGCTTGTCTGTGCGGACAAGCTACTCGTGCGGACAACTTCCTCGTCCTGGTTGTTCCGTCCGGCTACCCTTGGTCGCCTTTGTCGTCTATCGAGACGTTCTGATTACGTGTCAACCATTTGGAATCGGATCCTTACCTGCATGACCAAGCCGGCCAGGAATCACCCTAACTCGGCCTGTCGGCGGTTTAGAACGGTCATCCCGGTCTAACCCGAAATCAGGTGTCTTGCGGGTAGAATCCAGATCTAGGACTAGTGCATCACTATCATTAAGTAGGAGACTAGAACGGATCCGATTCCTACCGCTTTTTGAGGGTAAAAGAAGGAGAAAACTTGTTTATTTCTTTCAACTCTTTTATCCTTTAGAAAAGTTTAGATTTAGGTGAAGTTGTTGTGAAATCTTGTGGAAATCGTTCAGATCTGAGTTATTCTTGGTGGAATGAGGTTACACTTGAAGTTCATGAGAACTTCATGATGACGTCACCCTAGAATACCTCAAATCTTGATGATTTCACGGTCAAAAGTTGAGATGTGAAAGATAGAAAGGTGTAAATGTGTGTATAGATCAAGAATGTACAAGATTTAGGGCGAGATCTTACCTGGATTGAGAGAAATCGGAGAAAAGGTGAAGAATGCGTGCAGGTCGGATGTCACTTGCCAAAAGTGGAAGGTTTGGAGAGTGACCCGGGTATTTATAGGATGCTAAAAGGGGAAAGGGTGATCCGTGCGGATTGCAGGTCAACCGGATGGGTTATCCGCGCGGACGTGTCATCCGTGCGGACTGGCAATCCGTGCGGACTGGCAATCCGTGCGGACTGGCAATCCGTGCGGACTGGCAATCCGTGCGGACTGGCAATCCGTGCGGACTGGCAATCCGTGCGGACTGGCAATCCGTGCGGATGGACCATCCGTCCGGATGTCGACCGAAAGGTGCGTTCGGGTGCGATGACGCTTCGGTTTCGATTGCGAGCGATTCGATAGGGTTTCCTAGTCAAATTACTTTCAGTCCCAACTACTTCGTATATAACATGGTTCGGCTCGGAATTCGGGTTCGGGTTCGTTTACATTCGAGTTGGACTTCGAGTTAGACTTCGAGTTCGATTGAGTTCGCTTGATTAGCACAACAAAACATAAATAAACATGCACAGGTAACACGTAAAGCGCACACACACGTATAAATGACAAGTAAAATACATAGCTTGAGTTACGATTTGATGTCGATTCGATTAGTATAGCTTGATTATTAGTCGATTAATTTTATCGCATTGTTACTTCCTACGATTCGCAGTCGCGAGTCGATTGATTAACGATTAACACGATTCGATTATTGTCATTAACAACACTTACTCCACATAATATAAATAAAATAAAGATAATTCTATCCGTCAAGTCGCGCGAAATCGGTCGTTGACTTTGACCTTGACTTTGACTTTCACCTACGAAAACACGGGGTGTTACACACTATCCCATGCGTCCTTCTGATTGCCTTCTCCCGTGATTTTAAACTTTTTCTTGCATTCGCTATTTGTACCAAGGGCCAGCTGTGGTGTTCTTCCTCTTCCACCATTCCCTCTACTTCCTTGGGAAGATCCCCACACTTAATTTCTACGTGCGGTGTGGGTTCACTTATTTTCTCGGGTTTACCTTCTAGTAGGGCTTCTAAATTTGCTAAATCACCTAATGGATCAAATTCCCCTACTTGTTCAGATTCTGATAAACCTTCTAACTCCCCTAAAAACTCATCTTCCCAACTTAACATTTTTTTCTCTACCTCAACTTCTACGTCATCATCAAATAGACTACCTAAAGAATCACCTAAATCTAATTCCTCTTCAACATCTACTTCCTTAACAAATGATTCTTGGTAGATTCACCACTCTTCTTGTTCTTCCTTGTCATCTGAATCATTCTTTCTCACTATCCCGCAATTAGCCACCTGCATCGTAATCTCCTCTTCTTCACAGCCAAAATCAATGATGCACTTATTCTCAGTTTCTATTACTTCTTCTAATCTCCTAGACATTTCTTCAACTGAACATCGAATGTCTGAGAGTATAGACTGGTGATTTTGAAACAGGACTTCATGTTCTTGAATCATTTTCTGAGTAATCTCATCCGTAGCTACCAGTTGAGCTAACAACCCCATTATCCTATCCAGCTGGTCCTGATCATAGACTTCAGAATTTTGCTGTTGGGGCTGGTGATACGGTTTTCTCATACTGGTACGAGGAATACCCCTGTGAAAAATATGACTGCGGCTGCACATAGGGGTTAGTATAATAATCTGCAGAGAACCCCTCATATTGTTGGCATTTAACTGTAAAATGTGGTCCTCCACAAATTTCACACATATTTTCTAGACTCAATATAAATAAAATAAAATAAAAAATAAAACAAAACAAAACTAAAAGACACGGACAATTAGACTCCTACGACTCAGTATACAAAAGCAAGTAGCACGTACGATGTCAATTAAGTCCAGATAAAGTAATCAACGCAATTGCCAAGAGTCCCCGGTAACGGCGCCAAAAACTTGATGTGCTAAGAGTGGTCTAATTAAACTAACTAATTTTAACCCTAAATTAGACACTCTAAGTTTTAAATTTATAAAAACAGACTCTCTAAAACCTAGACCACACCACCGGCAAGTGTACCGGTCAATGCAGTATAGCCTAAGTAAGTCCGAGTATCGAACCCACGAGACTCTCTGATTACGCTAATTAGACTCTATCTAGACCTAGACTGACACGGACTCTAACTGTTGATTGGGGGGGGGGGGTTACGGAAAAACTAAGGAAATCTATTTAAACTAATTAATTAACTAAAACTAAACTAAATACGAAGGACAACAAAGACGATTCTTATATGAAAGACGAGACCACCAAGACTAGAATCCTGGATTGACTTTAAAGAATTACCAATTAAGTTAAGTGCATGAATTATGGAACCGGGATCTTAAAGTACTAAACCTATTAAGAACCAACTAAGCCCCTCGACCCTTCTCAAGGAGAAACCTGTGGAACTACCTAGGCTGTTAATCCTACCGGTTATTAGACGTCCTTCCAGTTGTCTAATTATTGTGTAAGTACCCTAATGTTGACCTACTCTTTTCCAATCATAGATCTAGGGTAGTTTGAATTAATTAACTTGACTTAATAGACTAATAAAACCGACAGGTCAACTAAGACACGACCTTTTCCAAGGACTATCTAAAGCAATTCGTCGGGTAAGACCTACCAATAGCCCCTCACTTTCCAGGTATTAGGACTAGCAGAACACTAAAACCTAGCAAATTACTAACAATTACTTCTAGGGGTTATCGGCCGATTCTCCTTAAAGAGTTAAGATTCCTTACGTGATATAGACACTCACCAAAATCCTAAACCCTAGTATGACTCTATGTTGTCATAAAGACCGTCACTAAGAATCATACAAAACAAATTACAATAATAAACCAAGTTAAAGTACGCATGTGCATCAAATCAATAAAACAAACTCTTTACTAAAAACAATCAATCCATAATATTCATGCAAGTAACAAAAAAAAGGTTCAAACTTTATTCAATCCATTCATCAAAGTCTAGGCGGTTTTAGAAAACTAGCCAAGGAACATAATCTTAAAAATAATCAAACAAAGTCTCAAACAAGAATTCATCGATGTCAAACAAGAAAAATAGATAACAAGAAAAACCAGGAAGTTAGAACCCGTTAATCCTTGATCTCTACGCTTCACTTCGATCCGATGATTCTCTAGCGGTGAACCTTGCCAAAAAGTATTCGAAATTTCGTCCCTGAATGTTTCTGCTCGTGCCTCTGATGTCTGGTGTTGTATGGCAGCCCCCTAATTATTTTGTGCAGCTCTTCTGTTCGTACTTTTTTCTGTACCTTCTTGCCGTCTAATATAATAATAATAACTCCCCTATTTCTTGCGCCCAATTAATTGTTTTGATAACTTCTGGTTCTGGCCCAATTAATTCTTTTCATGCAACTTCTTCGTTTGGGCTGTCATTTTTGACGGCATGCATATATGGGCTGGACCTTTATTTCTTGCAAACCAAGCTCCAAGTTCGGCTAAGTATATTATATTCATATATGGCTAATTCTATTTGCATCCAAGAATATAATGTTGATTTCAAAAGCACAATACATGCACTTCACGAGTTCTTTTAGGCTTTTAAGCCTTTCATGCCCCCCACCACAATTATAACATCAAACATAGCCATGTGATTCTAGCTTATAAAATATAGATAGTGGGCTCGGCCTAATCACGGAAAATAGCTGCAATTTTTATTCGGTCCCTGGCATTCTACTCTTCCCAATTGGTTGGTTATTTCCATATAACTCTTTTTTTTTGCTCCATTTACACCAGGACCTGGCAAAACATAAAATAATATCATATACTACTAATAACTAAATAAAAACAAATAAAACCTATACAATAATTATACAATTTACACGGGACAAATATGTGTATTTTACCCCACATCAAATATCCCCACACTTAACCTCTTTTGGTCCCCGAAAAAGAATTATGCAACGGAATCAGAGATGTTTAGTTACTCGGGTCAAAAATTATTTATATTTTGTTAAAATCAAAACTTGCATTAGCCGCGATTGCGAATATATTTGTCCATTTAAACCCAAATCCTGTCTTAGGCCCTTATCATGTGAATTTAGTTTAAGTGATGTCAATCTACCTAGGGTCTCACGCTAGAATCTATGGTCCACCTAATCCCGCCTCAAGCTTATAGAACGAAAGGAACGATCACTGGACCAATTCTCAACCGTCTTATATCAAAGCCAAGAGAATTTAAAATCAAACTTTTTTTCTTTTTCCATTTTTTTCATCACTTTTCTTTCCTTTTCATTCTTTTTTTTCTTTTAATGAGCGTAGACGTTGTTTTCCCTAACCCAGAGGCATTCCGGCTGTAGAGTCGCTATCCCTAACTCGGATTACTTAGGCTTCGGTACTTTTTACTTGCAAGGTCGATTTCACACATCCTAGCGGTAATCCGGCTGTAGAGTCACTATCCCCAACCCAGACTACATAGAAATGCGCTACTTTCATTTAGTTTCTAGCTCATTTTTTCTCTATTTTTTTCTCTTTTTCTTTTTCTTTTTCATGATTAAAAATTCTAACGGTTTTAACTTATAACGGTGTCCCTTATACTCTTATTGGCGGTTTCAATTTCCCATATTTCCCAGATGAAAACCCACTAGTAGACCGACAATTAAGGTAATATTAAATCAAAGGGACCTAAAACCGAATCGAGCCTACCCGCACATCCCAAACTAGACACAATCTCAATTATATTATCTCATATTATTATTATTCGAACCCGAGCAAAAACCCATCTTTTCTATCATTTTCCGTATTAATTTTGCAAACTTCTTTATTCAAAAGACATTTTCTGATTTTTTCAATTTTTTTTTTTGGATTTTTGAAAATTTTTTATTTTTTTTAATTTGTTTTTTATTTTTTAAATTTTTATGATTTAAGACTCACTAACTAAAACCTAAACGACAGTTTCCCATCCCCACACTTAAACTCTACATTGCCCTCAATGTAGGATAGAAACCGACTCAAAAGACTAAAATAAATAAAAAATAAAAACAAAGGGCATAAATGGAAAGGACTTGGCTGGTTAATAACGACGCGTATGCTTCAAAACTCTCGTCCAATCCAGCTCGATCGTATAGCATTTCGGTCGCGATCGGCTTTGACACTAACTAGTACACTTGGAAAATGCCTGAAATTTGATAAGCAGCTCCAAAATCACCCGAATGGAGATTGAGTACGGGTGGTACATATTCAAACCTGCATAAACAAAACAAGCAAAAACCAAAGCAGTACCGACTCTAAACAAAATACGACTCAAACACTACTAAATAAGACTCAATATACAAAATAAAAGACTCAAAATACAAACTCTACAAAACCTCCCCACACTTGAACTTAATCAGGAGGCTTTTCCTTGACTTGAACCCGGTCTAACCCGTTTCTCATAAACACTTAAAAATTTTGCAGTGAAATTATAAAATGATTTTAAAATTTTTAATGGGTTAGAACACCAAAATTTGAACTTACCTGGCAGGAGCCACAGAAACACTATCCCAGGTGTCCTTCTGATTGCCTTCTCCCGTGATTTTAAACTTTTTCTTGCATTCGCTATTTGTACCACGGGCCAGCTGTGGTGTTCTTCCTCTTCCACCATTCCCTTTACTTCCTTGGGAAGATCCCCACACTTAACTCTTCCCAATTGGTTGGTTATTTCCATATAACTCTTTTTTTTTTTGCTCCATTTACACTAGGACCTGGCAAAACATAAAATTAGGGCTGTAAACGAACCAAACGTTCGGCGAACTGTTCGTGAACCGTTCGGTGGGAAGTTCGTTTGTGTTCGTTCGTTTATTAAACAAACGAACACGAACAAGAAATTTCGTTCGTTTAGTTAAATGAACAAACATGAACATAGGTCGTGTTCGTTCATTTATGTTCGTGAACGTTCGGTAACATGTTCGTTTGTGTTCGATAGTTCATTAGTGTTTTTAGTTTTTATATTTATTTAAATACTTCAAAATTCCGACAAATTAAATATCTAATAAGTGTCAGTGTATTATATATTATGTTCATGAACGATTGTTTGTGTTCGTTTGTTTCCATTTGTGTTCATAACATTAGTTTGTGCTCATTTGTGTTCGTCAACATTCGTTGCCTAAAATTAACAAACAAACACGAACATAAAATCTCGTTCGATAAGTGTTCGTGAACGGTTCGCGAACACATATATTTCTTAACAAACGAACACGAACAAGGTCTTGTTCGTGTTC
Source organism: Helianthus tuberosus (assembly GCA_030545235.1). Classification (NCBI taxonomy): domain Eukaryota; kingdom Viridiplantae; phylum Streptophyta; class Magnoliopsida; order Asterales; family Asteraceae; genus Helianthus; species Helianthus tuberosus. Next base: position 20,104,343 of record CM060385.1, on the reverse strand, counting down.
GTTCGGTTCGTTTACAGCCCTACATAAAATAATATAATATACTACTAATAACTAAATAAAAACAAATAAAACCTATACAATATATACAATTTACACGGGACAAATATGTGTATTTTACCCCACATCACGGCTCATCAGCGGTGGTGATGGCCGCAAAAAAGTTTGTGATTATGAGAGAAATTATCATAAGATATGTAATTGGTAAAGGGGTGTACCGTTGAGGTGGCTTGACATAATGCGGTATGTGCATGGTCAACCGAAGGAGGAAGATCAACAACAAAGTCATTTAACCGTTTTGGTAAGTCCCGATCTCTTCTCGGTCATTCTGTACGTGTTTCAGCCTGATCAGATTCAGCCCTATTGTGACTTTCTAAAACGCAATGGCCAGAAAACACATAAAAATGTCTTATTTCTAAAACGTAATGGCCTAAAAAAACAAACGAAAGTGTTTTTTTCTAAAACGCAATGGACTAAAAACACATAAAAATGTGTATTACCTAAAATGCAATGGACTAAAACACCTCAAAATGTGTTTTTCTAAAACGCAATGGACAAAAAAACACTTAAAAATGTCTTTTTTTTCTTTCTAAAACGCAATAGCTTAAAAACATAAAAGAAAGTGTTCTTTCTAAAATGTAACGGACTGAAAACACATAAAAATGTGTTTTACCTAAAACATAAGGGTGTGAATTTCTGACACGACCGGAAAACACGACACGAACCTAACATGAAATTCGCGGGTTTGGGTTTAGTCTAAACGAGTTCGGGTCAGTTTCAGGTTGAACCCGCCAACCCGTTTAGCTAAATGGGTCAGGTTTGGGTCAACCCGGTCGGGTTGGCGGGTTGACCCGTTTAACCCATTTCTATAATATTATATTTTTACAATATGCTTTATGTCATAAATTAAATTTTGTTTGTATTTTACGCTATACTTATAACTTAAAAACAGAAATTGACATAAGATATTATGATTTTAATATAATTTTATTATCTAATTTGTGTTTTTTTGTAGTAGATGTTAATTTTAATATATTAATTTGCTGAAAAAATAAAAAAATTCGGGTTGAACGGGTCGGGTTTGGGTCAGCCTGCGAATATTCGGGTGAGGTTCGGGTTCATATGTATGAAACGATTTTTGGGTTCGGGTTTGTCTAAAATTTTCGGGTTCGGGTTGAACCCGCCAACCCGCTAACACGACCCGTTTAGCACCCCTACTAAAACGCAATGGACTAAAAACACTTTAAAAATGTGTTTTTCTAAAACGCAATGACTAGAAAACACATAAAAAAAGTCTTATTTCTAAAACGTAGTGGCCTAAAAACACAAAAGAAAGTGTTCTTTCTAAAACACAATGGACTGAAAACACATAAAAATGTGTTTTACCTAAAACGCAACGGACTAAAAACACTTCAAAATGTGTTTTTCTAAAACGTAATGGACCAAAAAACATATAAAAATGTCTTTTTTTTTTCTAAAACATAATGACCTAAAAACACAAAAAAATGTTCCCTTTAAAACGCATTGAACCAGGGTATGTTTTGTCTGTGAATTGTCTGACCCAGGAAGTAGGAGATCAAAAACTGTCTACGAATTTTGTCGACCCCAGCCAGGGGCTCTGCCTCTTGGACCCCACCAGGGGCTGCCGCCACTTGGACCCTGCTCCCAAGGGCGCTGCCCCCGGACCCCCGCCAAGATTACTTTGTAAAACGCAATGACTCAATTCAAAAACCCAGACCGTAAAAATGCAATTCAAAAATTTCTTACATAGATCGAAGCTAATTTCTTCAGATTTCTTTACCGATTGACGAAATTCGAGTGTTAGAAACACTTATCAGTGATCGAATCGAACGAATCGAGTGATTCGCTTCAAAGTCACAGGAAAAAAATGAGATATTGTATGAAATTAAACTTGGTTTCTTCAAAAAAGTTGAAGAACACGTTGATTGGGTGTTTGAATAATTGGTTGGTGACGAAAATCGCACTATAATGTGGTGATTATTGAGATAGAAAGTGAAGAAAATGTTGAAGATGGTGGGTTTTGAAAGTCGTGGGTTTTGAAGTTACAAAGAGAAGAAGGGAGAAGATTGGATTAAATTGACTAAAATACTTTTCCTCTTTATTTTAAATTTTGTCACATGTCATAGTCCTATTGCTTTCTATCATTCCTAGCCAAAATAAACTTTCTATTTGAACCTCTCATCTGTAGCCTATATCTTATTGGTGAGACCCACAAAACAAAATATATCCGATGATGTTTAATTTGTATCCAAATATGTTAATAAACAAGTAGTACCTGCAGGATTTCCAGGTTCTTGAACTGTTACCGTGATGAACATGAAGTGCATTTTGAACCTTGGGTAAATTGAAGTAAATCATGGAGTGTTTTCGGTGCAAGGATCAACGGTGGCGGTGGAGGAAGAGGAAGGTGGCGCGACCGGGGGGGGGGGGGGGAGAAGACGGCGATGGCAGTGGGAGGAGGAGAGGGGCTAGGGTTTTGTTATGTCTGTGTGTTTTGTGAGAAGATGTTTGAAGTGTTTAGAAGTGGGAGGTCCACATCTGTTTGGGGAAGAGGACGCACGGATCTTTTTAAATGAAATTTCTTCTGAAAAAACAGACAATTTGTAAAACAAAAGGTATACGTGTGGTGTGCCGCCAAAACAAAAGAGGCTAAAAAGCTTTCCTATAAAAAACAAACAACTAAGGGGCGTTTGGCCTAGCTTTTATTTTTTTGGCTTATGCTTATATTTTAAAGTAGCTTATGCTTATTTTCTTTTATTTGATAAGCTATTTTTAAGTGTTTGGATTAGCTTATATTCTACAAGTTGATAAACTCTTTTTAAGTGTTTGTGTTAGCATTGTGTGTATCAGATTCAAATGAGTTAATCCACCATTTGAGGGCAAATGAGTAAAAACCATCTTCTTCAAATAAGCTTAAAAAGCTAAACCAAACACCCATTAGTACTTATTTTGTAAAAATAAGCTAAAAATGCTATAAGCTTAGATAAAAAAGCTAGGCCAAACACCCCCTAAGTTTTCTAAGACTGAAGGGAGTGGGGCATCCTTTTGAGAGGGCGTCTTGCGACACGTGGCGCCACGTCAGATTAAAGGATTTTGAGCAAAAAAAGGGGAGTGGGGCAACTTTGCTGGGTAGGGCGTCTTGCGACACGTGGCACCCATTTAATTTTGATTTGGTTAAAAAAAAAAAAACAATAATTGGTCAAAATTCGATTTGTGTGAGGAAGCCAGGCGTCTTGCAGAGGATGCCCAAAGGGGGGACGCCCCATGGAACGCCTATGGGGGTGGTGTGCGGGGCGGCCTTAGGCGGCTTGGAGGGGGAGAACGCCCCACTCCCTTCGGTCTAAGTTTTCTAAGTTTTCAAAGGGTATGGCAAGTAACAACTAACGCATCCTTGGTTAAATTGCTTTGGTTTCAAAAACACTCTTATAGTCGCTATTCACTTCACAAGTAGAAAAAATCAATGATGTCATCAACGGCAAAACGAGATCTGGAGACCAGATCGCCGGCAACAATGTCCTACCGGAGCAATCCATCACTTCCGTTAGTAATCACTCTCAACTGCATTGAAGACACAACCATCGAACACGAATACCTCACCGGCGTCGCACGTGTCGAGCACGTGCCTCTAAGCCTACTCGCTGAGGCCAAAATCGAGTCCGCTGCCGCCGTTCTCCTCCACTCGCTCGTCTTCCTCCCACGCGCCGCCCAGCGCCGCCTCCGCCCGTGGCAGATCGTCTTATGCCTCGGCTCATCCGATCGCGCCGTTGATTCGGCTATAGCCTCTGACCTAGGGCTTGCTAGGTTTGTACACGTGGACGTGTCGAGAGCTGAGGAGGTTGCTGATACGGTTATGGCGTTGTTTCTAGGGTTGTTGAGGCGCACGCACTTGCTTTCGCGTCACGCGCTTTCGGCTTCCGGTTGGCTCGGCTCGGTTCAGCCGCTTTGCCGTGGAATGAGGCGGTGCCGTGGGCTTGTGTTGGGGATTATTGGTCGGTCTGGCTCGGCTAAGGCGTTGGCTACTCGGAGCTTGGCGTTTAAGATTAGTGTGCTGTATTATGATGTTCATGAGGTATGATTAATTTATAATTAAGTAGTTATAGTTGGATTCGGTTTATTGTTTAGTGATTGATTAGCTATTTGTATATGCTGTGAAGTTTAAATAGGCTTCCGATTGATTGTCGAATGTCGAGTGGTGCAATTGTTAGAATCATTTATAATTTGTTAAAATACAAAGATGCCTGATTGAGGTCCAGATTGCTTAATTTGAAATGTGACTTTTAGTGAGCCAGTTGGAATTCAGATCACCATTTTATTATATGGAAGCTTTAACTTCAGTTACGAGGCATCTTTCTTACTGTTTACTTTTGTATTTGTTGAGGGCAGTTCTTTACGGGATGTTAGTTTGTCATTTGAGGACGTAAATCATATTATAGGATTACTCTATAGGTAGTTAAAGGTTCAAGGCGCAAAGGGTGAGCCTGTCACATAGGCACAAGGCGCTTAAAAAGTTCACGCCCTAGACAATTAAGGCGCATGTGTATTCCAGGCCATTTTAGCTGTTTTAGACTTGTTTTAGGTTGGTTCAAGCTGTTTTAGACTGGATCCAGGCCAAGATTAGCTGTTTCAGATCTTTTTTAGCTATTCAAGACCGGTTCATATTTTTTCTAGTTCAGGTTGGTTATTTTCTTCCAAATCGTGCGCCTCACTGTTCTCAAGGCGGTTAGGCTGAGCCTCGCGTCGCCTGGGAGCATGCCTTTGGCGTCTTTTAACTACATAGATATTACTATATCCTCATACTTAAAAAAATATAGGAACTTCAACTACCACAAATATATAATAATAAATATTTCCATTTAACTGCTTAGGTATCCACATCATATTCAAAAGGTCTTAGTTTAGCCTTTTCTTGAAACATTGGCTAAGTTGACTGGAATATGAGAAGCAGGGTAAATTGTTTATGAAAAGTTAATTGCAATGGGAAAAGGAGGACAAATTGCAACAATAAGCACTAAAGTGATAATTCATTGTGTCCCTTGCTAGCAGAGTGCATAGATGCCCCATTGAAATGTAATTCAGTATGGAAATACTGCATTATATGAGAGGCCAGATATCATATTGATGTTAATCCGGAGCTAGGATTAGTGACCTATTATCAGTTAGCATGTACATGAATGATGTACTAACTATTGAATATTCTTTCGGCCTCTTTCCATATTTCAGTTTTATTAGCTTATGAATAACTCACATCTGCTTTCGTTTCATACACTGTTTTCCTTTCTCTTTGTAATGTATATTTATATTTTTTAGGAAAAAGGTAAGAGAATAAGCAGATTTCCTCCTGCTGCTAGGAGGATGGACACTCTTAACGATTTACTTGCTGCAAGTGACCTCATTTCACTCCATTGTTCCCTAACCAATGATACAATTCAGATTATAAATGCCGAATGCTTGCAGCATATCAAGCCAGGTACTTTTTTGGTCGTGTTGTTGTTAAACTTTATATAGTTTGATAAAGGATATGCTAATGCTTATTTTTTGCATTAACTAGATGAGTTTTGCATTATACAGGGGCATTTCTGGTAAATACTGGTAGCAGCCAGTTGTTGGATGATTGTGCAGTAAAACAGCTTTTGATTGATGGCACACTTGCAGGATGTGCCATAGATGGTGCCGAAGGGCCTCAATGGATGGAAGCATGGGTAAGATGTATAACTGTAGCGTACGAGAAATCGCAAAACATGCAATTGTATGCATTGTTACAGCAATTGAGTCGAACAATCAAATATCATACAAATCACGATTTGGAAACTATAATTTTGTCGTTTTAGGATCCTATTATTTGGGGACAATGAGCTTGTTCGCCATACCTAATAGTGTAAAGGGGTGCTAAACGGGACGTGTTTGTGGGTTGGCGGGTTCAACCCGACCCGGACCCGAATTTTTTTGACGAACCCGAACACGACCCCAATCCGAAAATTGCTATATGAACCCGAACACGACCCAAATATTCGCAGGTTGACTCGAACACGACCCGTTTAACCTGAAATTTATTTTTTATTTTTTCCGCAAATGGGTTAAACGGGTCAACCCGCCAACCCGACCTGGTTGACCCCAACCAGATCCGTTTAGCTAAACGGGTTCGCGGGTTCAACCTGAAACTGACCCGAACCTGTTTAGACTAAACCCAAACCCGCGAATTCGTGTTAGGCTCGTGTCGTGTTTTTGGGTCGTGTTAGAAATTCACACTATGTGATGTTAGATTACATTTATCTGGCTGATTGATGTTCATACAATGAACACTAGTTTTTGTTCGATACTGATACTCCAAACACAAACTTACTTCAGATACGTGAGATGCCGAATGTTTTAATACTTCCACGAAGTGCAGATTACAGCGAAGAAGTTTGGATGGAGATTCGGGAAAAAGCCGCCTCTATATTACATACATTCTTCTTGGATGATGTCATTCCAACCGATGCCGTTTCCGACATCGACGAAGAGGAGAGTGAAACACTCTTTGAAGCTGAACAAAGTGACAAACAAACCAAACACAGTGCATCACCCTCTTCAAATATTCATCAGTTAACAGATAGTATTCACACATCACACGAGACCCACAAGAAAAACGATATTAGCCAACCTCAAGAATCAACATTATCACAAAACGTTTCGCCTAAATCTGAAGTCAAACGCAGTAGATCAAGTAAAAAGGCTAAAAAAAGACACGCCCGTCAAAAATCAATGAACAAAGTTGGTGAGAAAGAGAGTACATCACGTCAGGAAGATGATACTGCGATGAGTGGTACAGATCAAGCAATGAGTTCGAGTTCACATTTTGCGTCCCCTGATGATTCAAGAAGTAAAAGGACTCCGATATTTGGATCGATACACGATTCCTCGGCTAAATATCTTAAATCGAGCACTGGTGTTGGTAAAAACTCTCTTGAGCTGTTGAAAGATGGTTGTGTTATTTCTTTGCAAGCTCGAGATCATGCTGCACTGCATGTTTCTAGGCAGAGGGCTCAAGGTGGTGGATGGTTTCTAGACACAATGTCGAATGTAACAAAAAGAGATCCCGCTGCACAGTTTCTTCTTGTTTTTAGAAGCAAGGTTTGTGGAATGCGTTTCGGTTATGTTACTCGATTGTTCTATACTTTTAAAGATGTGCGTAGGGTAGGAACCTTGCCCGACCAAAACCGCAAAGAAAGAATAATGAAACCGAAAGACCATGGACCAAATACGTATTCGGATGTCATAATCTGATATAATTACAAGAGTAAAATGTCATTTTCTTCCTTGTGGTTTAGCAACTTTTGCGAATTTCGTCCAAAGGTTTGTTTTTCCGCATTTGGATCCAAAAGGTTTGAAATCTTGTCATTTTCATCCGACTCGTTAGCTCCATCCATTTTTTTACATTAAGTCAGGGGTATTTTCGTCTTTTTAGACATTTTTTTTGATAATTAAAGGGCTTGGGTGGGGAGAAAGTCAACAGTGGTGGATCTTTATTTCTAGTGTTTTTTATTTTAATAAAAAATGTCTAAAAAGACGGAAATGCCCCTCATTAAACGGAGAAAAATGGATGGAGTTTACGAGTCGGATGAAAATGGCAAGATTTTAAACTTTTTGGATCTAGATGCGAAAAAACAAACCTTTGGACGAAAATGGCATTTTACTCTAATTACAAATCCTAAACGGCGTGTTTCAAGGTTGAAAACAAAAATTAACCTTGTTTTATCCTGTTCTAAGCTTTACTGCACACCGAATTGGGATAATTGGTTTAAGCTGAATTTTTTTGTTTTATGTATATGCAGGAAACAATTGGTTTAAGATCTTTCACTGCTGGTGGGAAGTTGTTGCAGGTATGTTTTTGCTTCAAGTTAAAGTTAAATCTGACATATATAAGGAGTAAATTGCGTTTTTCACGGGTTTTAACGACATGCATGATGAAGGTGTTTGATCTTGAATGAATTTCAACGTGCGATGATGTAACTCACTTAAGATGACGGAAGTTACAAATTTAAAGATGCAATTTTTATTTGAACTATGCAGATAAACAGAAGAATGGAATTTGTATTCGCCAGTCATAGTTTTGACGTCTGGGAGAGTTGGACATTTGAAGGCTCTTTGGATGAATGCAGACTGGTTAACTGTAGAAATCCTTCTGTAAGTACTTTTCCTTCTGGCGATCCTTTCGACCCGTTTAACCCGGTCAATCACCCAAAGTGCGATTTTTCGTATAATATTTATGCTCAGTCGTTTATTTACTTCCTGCCTATGCAGTTAATGCGGTAAAATATCGGATATCGGTCGAGGACCGATATTTGAGATATAGGTTATCTCGGTGAGATATCGGTGGGATACCGGTGATTTTAATACAATGCAGAATTTATATATATAGCAATTTAATACTAATAATTCAGTGATATATCGGTGATGTATCAATTATATCGGTCAAATATCGGTTATATCGGTCAAATATCGGTGATATATTGGTCAAATATCGGTCAATATCGCCGATAATATCGGTACCGATATTTGAGACCGATATTTTACTAGGGGACCGATATGACCGATATATCACCGAGATTAACTGCATAGCTTCCTGCTAAGTTTATGTCATTTCTCATACCAGCGTTTGAACCCATGCAAACTGCAGGCTGTTTTAGATGTACGTGTGGAGATTCTAGCAACCGTAGGAGATGATGATGGGATAACTCGGTGGCTTGATTAATTCTTTGCCAACTTGAGAAAGCTAAGCAACTGTGTGCACATGATTTTATTCAAATTCTTTGTGATGAGGTTTGTACTAATGCTTGTCAAAGTAATTCTTATTGCTTTCATTTATACATACATAAAACGTTGTCAAAGGTCATGAGTGTGACCAGTTGTATTCTCGAGTTTTTTCTTTATCACCGTTCCTTTATATGGTTTTATTCAGGCATTCTTTGCCTTGAGACTTTTTACCACACGTTTATTATTATGTTAAGACTATCTTCAATGCTAAGGACGCCCTTAACTGCTTAGTCAGCTGCCACATCATATCCTTAAAAACCTCAATTTCAACTTCACCCATACAAATATCCTTGCTTTTTCCACGTCATCACCCATTTTTACTTTTAATATTAATACCTAAATTATTAAAATATATATTTAAAATGTTATTTTAGTTTAGAATTTATAACATTTAGTTAATAGAGAAAAATGCTCGGATAGTCCCTGTGGTTTGCCCATTTTCACCTTTAGTCCCTAACTTTCTAAAATTACAACTATAGTCCCCAACTTTTGCAATTTCGTTCCCGGATGGTCCCTGGCGCGGATGGGGTTAGTTTTCGGTGTTAAGTGGATGTGAAAAAGCCTACAATGATTTGGTTCACTTTCTTTGTTTCCCCATTAAGATCCTAGACCGCGTATCGTTAGAATTGTAAATGGCTTCGTTTGTTGAAGAAGCATTGCCATACCATCGTATCGTTCATTAAGACCCGTGATTAACTATAAAACCAGACGATGCCATCTAATCGTTTCCAATATGCAACAAATCATTGGGGATCATACCGTAGATCCGTTCGAGTACGATGCCATCTAATCGTTTCCAATATTCATCAGTAGCAAAGTATTATATAATCTATAAAGGAAAAATTACAAGTTTTGACCTTTATCTTTATACCACTTTTCAGGCGGTGTCTTTTTTAACGAATGTTGACAGACGGTGTCCTTTGCTAGGTATTTTGTTGCAAGTTTAGTCCTTTACACCCAACCCAGTTAAAAAAACCCTGTTAATTGTTGACAGGCGGTGTCCTTTACTAGGTATTTTGTTGCAAGTTTAGTCCTTTACCTATGTATTTTGTTGCAAGTTTAGTCCTTTACACCCAACAATTAACAAGGTTTTTTAACTGGGTTAGGTGTAAAGGACTAAACTTGCAACAAAATACCTAGTGAAGGACACAACCTGTCAACATTCGTTAAAAAGGACATCGCTTAAAAAGTGGTATAAAGATAAAGGACAAAACTTGTAAATTTTCCATCTATAAATTCAATAACAAACATTTTAAAATTAAATGATATTTCAACCATTTGACTCGGTTCAGTTTTTTGGCTTTCAAAAATATACAAAACCCGAAACTGAACCTAAAAATTAGGTTTTCAGAAAACCAAACTTTTGTTTTTGTTTGGGAACGGTTTTTTTGATCACGAATCAGTTTCTTTGGTTTCATGCACACCCTTAGCTAGTGGTGCAGAGATGAAGCGACACTACAAGCTGATATGAAGGCTGCTATAAAAGAAAGTGTGAGTCCCCACAGCCCGCATGTATAACACACAACCTTAAAATCAGTAAAATCTATAACATCAATTGCGTGACTAAAAATATCTAGGGGTGTTCATCGAATCGAATATCGAATTGCTCGAATCAAATTTTTTCGAATATTTATTTTTTGCTTGAATTCGTACTCGATTAACAAACAGCCAATTCGATTCGAATTCGTATTCGTATTCGAATTAAAATCACAATTCGTATTTGAATTTGAATAAATTTGTTTCGACTTAGATTCAGTTAAAAATATGTAATAAATTCGTTTGAGTTACGGGCCTTGTAATGGGGTTGGTAATAGGCTTTTTTATTACTTAGACTAAATTAAATATTAATTTATACTATAGCCCGATAAAAGTTTTATATGTATTATATATAAAAATAATTAATAAATATGTATAATTTTAATTCGAATTTCAAATTGAATTTAAAATTATAAAATCATATTCGATTTACTTGACTCGAATTCGAATCGAATTTAAAATTTTTCAAATTCGAAACGAATTCTAAACACTCCTCTAATTATCAAAACAATTAAAAAAGACAGTACCTATTTCTACTATTTCTACAATAGTTCAAGGACCAAAAGCGTATCATTTCTACATAATATTACAATCTATCTATCCACAACCAGCAAAAACACACACACCTCCAATGGCGCTTTTGCAATCCTCTGCTTCTTCATTCATCTCTCAATTTCCGGCGGTAACATCCGTACGCTTATCTCCGCCGTTCGGCAACCGCCACGGCGGCTTATCGGTGAAGGCGGAAGCGGCGGCAGGGATAGTGCTGGTGGAGAAATCGGAAGCGGATAAGGTTAATCGCCTCAAAACAGCGTACCAAGAGAAGATTGTTCCATTGCTAAAAGAAGAGTTCAATTACACTAATCTTCATCAGGTATTTTGATATTTTGATCTCAATTTCTAGTTTCCGATTTTGTTTGTGGATTGATGATAATGTATTTGATTGTACTGATGAAATTGGTTGTAGGGTTAGGGTTTATGATAGTTTGAGTGATGTGTAAGGTGCTAGATGTTGAGTCTGTAATGTATCTGATTTTATTGGTGATTGATTGTATGAATTTGGGGGAATGTTGGTGCTAGCTGTGTGTTATTAGTTTTGTTAGGAACTAGTGTTGGTGTGGAAGATAAGTGTTAGGTTTGATTTACTTGACTAGATGAGCTTAAATCTGAATTGTTGTTATGATAATTTAGAAGAAATTTCAGATTGTTTATTAGTTTGAATTTTGAAGTGAGTAATGTGTTAGTGTGAGTTCTTTTATTAGTTCATTCTGAATTTTGAGGTGAATAAAAGTTTCTTTACATTTACATGTGTTGAATTTTGAGGACAAACTTAGAACATCACTATGTGTAGAAAGATTACCTATAGAAAGATGATGTAGATAAGGAGTTGGAATAAATTGATTATTGTTAAAATTGTAGGATTCTCTTATAATATCTCAGATTAACATGTTTTAGGGAAAGTTGGCGTCTTTGTGTGTGTCAATGGATGGATCTTTTTGTGATCAAATAATCAAGCTTATGCAGGATGGGCACTCTCGTTTCCAGCTCTAATAATTTCACCTCAGATTTGGTTATTGATCTGATATAGTCAATTTTCTTATCTTGGTTATGTGTGTGTCACTATCATTAGAGAGGGACTAGCTTTTTGAATTGTTGTACTTGGTACTTAATCTTTAGACAACCAATGTACTTAAACAAATGCATCAAAGAACACTGCAACTCGCAAAATAGAGATAAAACACTTAAGTTGACAAAACAGCCTAAGAAATATTTGTCTTTTTATAATCATGCAGTTACTCTGCTGAATTCAGCCTTTATCATGTATGTATGTCTTTCAACTATCAACTATATATCAATTTATCGAGATTCAATGCCACATAGGTCGACTTACACATTTAGACTTAAAACTCAAATCGTTAGCAATTTTTTTTTTTTGATATTCTATGTTATTAAATATGCAGGTCCCGAAGCTGGAAAAAATTGTGGTGAACTGTGGTATTGGAGATGCTGCACAGAATAGCAAAGGTCTCGATGCCGCAATAAATGACATGGCGCTCATCACAGGACAACGGCCTGTAAAAACAAAAGCAAAGAATGCCATTGCTACTTTTAAAATCAGAGAAAATCAAACGCTTGGAATCGCTGTCACCCTTAGAGGAAATGTAAGTTTCACTTTACCAAGAAAATTTTTTTAGTCGTTACTTCTTTCATTGCCTTCGTCATCCTGAGACATTAGTTTAAAAGTTTAGAATACTAATACTTGTTTGGACCTTGATTAGGGGGGGGGGATATTCCACGGTCCTCCCAACCGCCGAGGTGATCCCACCTCGCAGACCGCCACCCAGCAAGCATGAACTTTTTAAATGTTCGTTCTGTTGGGCCAAAAGTCCAAGTATGCCTCTTTTAGAGGTGGCAGGATTGGGTCGGTTGGGTAACGGGCCCAAGTCCAAATGGGTATATCTTTAGCACAGCCCGGAACCATTCTTGTCTATTTCTTATAAATAAGTAACTTATTAGATATGATTTACTGAGTATGATGATGATGATTAGATATGATTGTGTTATTAAGATAATCTATTCTTTAATAAAGTGAGATCTAAAATGTTGTATGCATAGAAGATTGAAGATAATTTCTTCACCACCAAAATCACTTACACACCACCAATATGCTATCCGACGTTTGTACTATATGCATAAGATGTTGTACACGACGGCATGCTGTACGAATCAGCTCACATTAAAAGGATAACTTTTAACCTGTTCAACTTGTTTTCATGATGTTAACCAAAAGAAGTTAAAGTAAACACTTTTTGATGTGTGGTTACAGGTGATGTATGCATTTCTCGACCGATTCATTAACTTGGGTCTTCCTAGAACCCGTGATTTCCAAGGGGTGAGTCCGAACAGCTTTGACGGGCATGGTAACTACAGTGTCGGACTAAAGGAACAAAGTGTGTTCCCAGAACTAAGTTACGATGCCCTCGGGAAACCACGAGGAATGGATGTCTGTATAACCACAACAGCTCAAACCGATAAAGAAGCTTACAAACTTTTAGCTTTAATGGGAATGCCATTCCGTGAAGGCGCCGGGCCCACCGGCACCATCGTTAGGAAGAAGAAGTTGAAATCTCACCATTTCAACACCAAAACCAAGCAAAAGTCACGAAGATGATCGCCTGATTCGTGTTTTGGTTAATTTTCTTGGTATCGGGTTATGTTGTGTAGTTGTACCATGCTACTATAAACATGTACTTTTGTCTTTATTAGTTACTTATAATGCAATGCATATTTAAGTCACATTCTTTAAAAAAATACATATTTTATTTTATGTTCTAAACCCCTCTCCCAGCCATGAAAATATAGTTTGAATAATGGGTTGGGTCACTTTTACTAGAATCTCAGTTTCTAGTTGATTAATGAGTCACTTTTAGTGGCTGAAGATTACACACACCAACCAAGCATATGCATTTGCAGTGGGTCTATACGCATGCTTAATATTAGGCGTATAATAATCCACTTAGATAATGGGTCGACGTGGTCAACTACTACTTCTAACAATACTTGTTAGGTTCTATGTTTCTGTATCTTTTTTTGTCTATGCAACGGGTCAGCACTGGATGGTAATGATGGCTGAAAATGGGTCATATGGAGAGCGGTAAGGCTAGGTTGGTTCCGGTTCAGAGCGTGTTGGTTCACTAGAGTAAGGTAACTTGGACCGGTTTGGGCATGTTTACAAGGTATCAGTTTTATAACCATCTTCATCCCCCATGATCATTATAAACTAAGAATGTATAATAATATTAAAGCTCATAATTAAATTAACATCAAACAAGTGAAACTTGCACACTAATAGCAAATGAAGCTTGCAAACTTTAATCAATTGGTGAAACTTGCAGACTTTAACCAATGGAACTTGCACACTATTAACAAATGAAACTTGCAAGCTTTAATCAGTTGGAGAAACTTGCAAACCTTACCGGTTGCGGACCGGAATCGAAAGTCGAAACAACTACTACCTTTTCAGCCTGTCTACGAGTTTGGCCGGTCTAAACCAGTAGCTGTCATTGGTAACAAAAAGTATGGAGTACTATTACTAGTTTTTAAGATGCTTTACTAGGTCGGTTACGAAATGAAGATATTATTACAGTAAGTAGGAAATTACATAATAGCGGTAAGTAAAAGGGCAACCTCCTTTGCTATAGTCACTGTCTTTGGTTTTATAGTTAAATCTTTAAACAGGATAAATATTAAAAGTAAAACACCTTTACCACCCATTTATCTCCTTGTGTGATATATATGTAACTAGTGGGATTCCTGCGCTTCGCGACGGGCTTTTGGTCGGTATCGGTGTTGTTTGTTAAGGTATCAGTGTGAATCAGGCACTCGTTATAGGAACCGAATAGAGACAAAAATGAATACTAGTGTGAATACAACTCCATTTTCAACGAAATTTTTATGAGAACATCGAGACAACATAAAAAGGAATGTCGGTAGAGATGTTCTTTAAACGTACAATTTGTCACAATTAGCATAAAAAAGAAACATTATATTTGACATGTTCGATTTTGAACGAAACTCTTATCCAAGCGTACACAAAAGTAAGAACATCACAACAACTTTAATGAAATTTGTAAGACATATGATATTATTAGTAAGACGGAAGTATAAACGACATATAACGAAAAGTGAACACTATAGCTTTGATTTGTACATTACTATTCACAAACCACAACTCTGTTTTAAGTAAAATTTATACCGAGACATAGCTAAAAATAAATATATTGCAAAGACATGCCTGAAAGTTATATAAAGTATCATATATTAAAAGTTATAACAGAAAAAGAAAATATACAAAAAATTAATTATAATAATAAACAATAAGGTAGAGGATCCTGTACAAAGTGGAACTTTTGTGAGAAGTGTGAGAAATAATTTGGGAATGACAAGTGCCTTTATCCTAATTAATTCAAAAGGGTATATTAGTAATTTGACATTCTTATCATTTAATTGATATCCAAGATAACTGCCAAAAAAAAAACTAGCGATGAGTTTTTATAGGGATTGAATCGAATTTTGAATTAGGAGAAATTTTAGGAAACATATTTGTTTTTACGATTTTATACATCTGATTGTTTTATCTTCTTCATCATCTTTTAATCGCAACATCTTTTAATCATACATTGTTCATGGCTTGGTGTTTTAAACAACTGGATACATTGTTCATGGCATGGTGTTTTAAAATCTGGGAATGTTTTGTGTTGATTGTCCAGATAAAACACCATGACTTGAATCATAGTCATGGTGTTTTAAAATCTGGGAATGTTTTGTATTGAATCATAGTCATGTTTTGTATTGTATTGAACAATGTCTCCAAATAAAACACTATGATTCAAGTCATGGTGTTTTCTGGATTTCAGATAAAACACCATGACTTGAATCATAGTCAATTTATCCAGATGTTTTAAAAAACCACGCCATGAATCTGATTACAGTTCTTCTAAATGTAAAACACCACGCCTTGAATCTTATATAAAACAAAGAGGCTTCCGATTTAGATCTTGGTTATTAATTCCGATTTTTAAGGAAAAAGGAGTGAATGTAGGTGTTTTTGGTTGTGTAGGATACTGTTACCATATTTGAAACATTGAAAAAGACACTATTGCCCTTCAATTTTACATAAGGTCCCTCTAATTAAAACACAATTTACATTTTTATACCCTATTGATCTCAACCATTAGATCAAATATCCAATGGTTTAAAACACTTCTTACCCTTCTCACATTTTAAACACTTTTTACCATATCCCTACCCTAAACAATAATTAATTATTATAATAGGCTACCCCAAAAATAAATTTTAAACAAAAGGCACTGTTCAACCAGTTGTCTTTTTTTAGTAGAGTGTTCTGATGGGTTGTTTTTGAAAATTTAAATATACAAAAAATACACTTAACGGTGATATATTTAGAAAGCACGAAAGGCAACACTATTATAAAGATGTATGTTAACTAAAATATTTTAAATATTTAAAATTAAATTACAAAGTTTTTAGTAAAATAATAAAAAGTAAAAAATAAAAGGAAAAACAAAAACTAAAAACAAAAAAAAAAGTTATAATGGTTAACATATGACAAAATTGAATCAGGTACATATTTACAAAGTATCAACTACAAGGGTTACTATACATCCTTGTAAAATGTATGGTATAAGAATAGGCCTGTAAACGAACCGAACAAACACGAACAAGACCTTGTTCGTGTTCGTTTGTTAAGAAATATATGTGTTCGCGAACCGTTCGCGAACACTTATCGAACGAGATTTTATGTTCGTGTTCGTTTGTTAAGGTAATGAAGTTGTTCGTGTTCGTTTGTGTTTGTTTATTAATTTTAGGAAACAAACAAAAAGAACATTGACGAACACAAATGAGCACAAAATAATGTTCATGAACACAAATGGAAACAAATGAACACAAACAATCGTTCATGAACAGAATATATAATACACTTACACTTATTAAATATTTAATTTGTCAGAATTTTGAACTATTTAAATAGATATA
Organism: Helianthus tuberosus; assembly: GCA_030545235.1. Taxonomy (NCBI): domain Eukaryota; kingdom Viridiplantae; phylum Streptophyta; class Magnoliopsida; order Asterales; family Asteraceae; genus Helianthus; species Helianthus tuberosus. The sequence continues at coordinate 20,087,438 of CM060385.1, read as the reverse complement.
AAAACTAAAAACACTAATGAACTATCGAACACAAACAAACACGTTACCGAACGTTCACGAACATAAACGAACGAACACGACTTCTGTTCATGTTTGTTCATTTAACTAAACGAACGAAATTTCTTGTTCATGTTTGTTTGTTTATTAAACGAACGAACACAAACGAACTTCCCGCCGAACGGTTCACGAACTGTTCGCTGAACGTTTGGTTCGTTTGCAGCCCTATATAAGAATATATATTGTGGACCATTGCTAATGGATGCCCCGTGAAGTTGAGTGGGTCGGTAATGGGGTTCAAAAAGGCTCTTCACGGGTAGAATAAAATAGTAATTAGAGGCCGAAAAGGACTCACACCTCTCACCACTCACCAATCACCATACTCATATGGACCCCACTAATTATTTCTTTTCCATCTTTAACGATATGATAAGAGGTTTTCTATAAAAAAAATAAGATAATGTGTACATTGATAGAAAGTATAACAATTATTTTAATTATAATCTATAAGATTATAACAAAATGAAAATTAGACAACTTGTGGCTTCTCATACCAATTAATATTATTCGTGTAGAAGCTTATAATTGTGTTCTTAGTTACATAAGTGGATAATTCATCTGGACAATTTTAAAAGTGTAGTTATCATCTCATTTAAAGACAATGCATCAAAAAAAAATTAGTGGTATTTAAATTATGGTGTAAAAATAAAATACAAATGGGTTTTAACACACAAAAGACCTTAATGTGAGAAATGAAGGAAGTTTTTTTTTTTTTAATTTTTTTCATTTACTTAATAATGATGTTTAATTACAAAATGCAAAAAAAATCTTGATTTTACAGTAGTAGATTCTTATTGTAGAGCAATTATAATTATTGTAGAGTAATTATAATTACTCTACAAAATTACATAATTACTCTACTAGTGTAAAATCATGAGTTTTTTTTTATTCTAAAACTAAAATACGTGTTTAAAAAGATGGGGAAAAAATTCGAAAAAAAAATCTCTTCTTCACTTCTCACGTTAAAAGTTTTTTATATGTTATAACCCTTTGTACAATATCTTAACCCTTAAATTATGAAGCAATATAATAAATTAAAAAAACTACTTATAAAAATGTCTTTTGAACATACTGTAAAAATAAACCAAAATTTTGGATATTATATATTAGAAATCATCATGTTTTGTTAAGTTGAGTGATGCAAATATAAATACTTTAAGGATAAGAAACAACTCCCTAAATCTTCTCGTGCCACAAATTTCCAAAGTTGAATAATGAATCACATCACTGGAGGGTCACAAGAGAAGAACAAAACCTAATAAAATATTTACTAAACCATAAAATTCAATAAATGCCGGATTCATAAATGTATTCCCTAAATATTGGATAAAAAATAATTATATTTCGTAAGAGAAAGAAAATTAGGAAAAAAAATTAAATTTTTTGACAAAACTTCAAATAAGTATATAACTACATATATGAGCGTGAGTTCAAATGAAAACCACTAAATAAACAGAAAATATATCAACAAAATGAAAGAACCGTCACCATCCATGAAATGATAAAAAGAATATAAGTGATAAGTGTAAGAGATCTCAACAATACTAATCTAAAAACTAGAAAATAATTATTTGATGATTGTATGTTCACGAAGTTAAGTCTTTTTGGTCCTATAAATACCCACAAAAGAGTTCATGTTTTTCCAACACCTCACCAAACATATTATTATTCTTCAAACCTACAATGCAGTGTTGCTACAACACCAAAACCATTCCACATCTTCAAGTAAGTTCACTTCTACCTTAACATTTCCAAATATAATATATTTAAATCCAAAATCATTGTAAATATACAAGTGCAGATAATATATCATTAATATGACTTATATGGTTTTTTTTTTACATATTTTTTAAAATAAATATCACCCACACTTGTAAATCATAGCCAACGCCAACATAACCTTTTGGGGGTCCAAAGCGGATAATAAAGTTGAGATCGTTTTCATAAAACAAAATAATTATTTTGCTTTTGATGCTATGATTCTTATACTATTTGTGTGTATGCATAATTATAAACCATAACCCGACAAACCTCATCGCCAACAATCCCAAAGCCCAAATTAGCTACATTATATATTATCTCTTAGAATTCGAGGGCCCAAAGTCTTTGCTTTATTATATCACCGTAAAAACAACAATTTTACCCGCGTTAACATTTCCAACCTTTTTTTTACAGATGAGAGATATGATATGGTTATTTGTGGTGGTGGCGACGGTGGTCGGAAGTATGAGCCAAGTTGAGGGTAGGAATGTAAAATTTATAGAGGGGTCATTAGAGTACACAGCAATAAACTGCAGGAGTCATAGTGCATCAATAACAGATTTTGGAGGGGTTGGAGATGGCAAAACACTAAATACAAGGGCCTTTCAGGAAGCCGTTAATACTTTGAGCCAATATGGCTCAGACGGCGGGGCTCAGCTCTATGTGCCGGCTGGTCAATGGTTGACCGGCAGCTTCAATCTCACAAGCCATTTTACACTCTTTCTTCACAAAGATGCCACCATCCTTGCTTCACAGGTATTTGACTTTTTTAGTCAAACTTGTATCTTATTATTATTATTTTTATTTTTATTTTACAATTACTCTAGTGTTAATGTGGAGATTGGAAACTGGTAGTTTGACTTTTTTAAGTCAAAAGAAGAGTGTAAAATAATTAGGGTGTCCATCTAGAACCAAAATCGAATTAAAATTCGAATTCGAATAATGGTGACCAATCTGTTTATAAAACTAGTGGAAGGTTAACATACGATATTCCTTAACGTACGGGCGTATGCGATGAAATTACGCACGTTGTAAAACTCAAAACCCTAAGCACGCATGTTGAAAAACCATAATCACGCATGTTGAAAAAAAAAAAAACATAATTACGATTTTTCAACATGCGTGATTATTGTTTTTCAACATGCGTGATTAGGTTTTGAATTTTACAACGTACGTAATTTCATCGCGTACGCTCGTACGTTAAGGAATATTGTATTTTACATTTTCTCTATGAAACTAAATGAAAATAAATAGTAGATACTTGTAATAAAACTACATACTTTTTTTAATAAATACATTCTCTTATATAAAAAAAAAAAACTAAAGATATATGTATAATTCGAATTCGAATAATGGTGACCAATCTGTTTGAAAATCATAAATTCAAATTTGATTAAAAAACTGAGTTTGCATAATTTCATATACAATTGAAATAATAATAATATTTAGTACCCTAAAATAATCATGATCAGAAACATATGGCAAGTGTTGTATACACGGATTAGATTCATCTTCCAAAACAAACAAAAGTACACACACCAATAAAAAGGTAGAATTGCTTTTGATATAAGAACTTTTGGCTTGTTTCAAACATGTGATATACATTTGTCCTTATTCCAAAATTTTATACTATAAATAAAGTATAAAACTGTGATCATAACTAAATATTTTAGAAAAGTTTAATCATAAAAGGTAGTTTTTATTAAGAATATAAAAAATAAATATAAAATCGGGATTATAAATGTAACTTTAAAAGAAATGTTTCTAAAACCGGAACGAAAACTAAGCATTTGCTTATTGGCTTACTGGTTCAACCGATTAGACTAGTCTTAACGACCTCAGCTAGCAAAGGGAGGTACAAAGCGTAGGCAATTTTCACCGTCATTGCTCCACATTTATTGTTTTAATCTGGTTCACTCAAAACCGCTTAATTCATTTGTGTTTTATTAGTCAATTTATACTCAAAATCATATTCACATACCCTTTTCACTCTATCTTTCTCTATATATCTATGTATATAGAGAGAGACAGAGCGGAGAGGTGTGAGAATATTAACACACCACTTAAACCAGTGTCATCAACGCTTACAATTTAATTGATCAATTTGACTAGTCTAGTCTGGTTTTCAAAGGAAAGTTTAAAAGTGAACAATAATCAGTGTTGTTACAATAAACTTATACACTAACAAATTGGGTGGGGTTCTAAAGTGAACACTAGTGTATTTGTGAACTGAGTGAACAAATTTTGGCCATTGATTTACATCATCAAATAGTAAAATACACTAGTGTATTTTCATCATCAAATCCTGGTAATTGATTTACCCTTGTGTTTACAGTTGTGTATTGATAATCAAGGGTTAGGTAGTTCACTAGTGTTCCGGGGTTGTTCACAAATGAAACTAACCCCTAACAAATTAACAAGTGTATATTTATCCTACTTGTACCATTGGCATAATACTAATAATTTTGTAAAAATCTATGATTACAGGACATAAATACATGGCCAGTGATTGACCCTCTGCCATCATATGGTCACGGGAGAGATGCAGCAGGGGGAAGATACATTAGCCTCATATTTGGCACCAATCTCACTGACGTCATCATTACAGGTAAAATTACTAAACTAGACATGAATGTTTAATTTTCTTTAATAAAAGAACATTTTTTAAATCGCCGAAATCTTGACCATTGGATTAGGTGAGAATGGCACGATCGACGGCCAAGGTTTACTTTGGTGGCAAAAATTCCATGGGAAAAAGTTAAAGTACACTCGGCCATACCTGTTTGAGATCATGTATTCGGATACCATTCAGGTCTCGAATGTTACATTCCTAAATTCTCCGTCCTGGAATGTTCATCCCGTGTATAGCAGGTAATGATTCTTCTACACTGATCACACCGTACACAACTTAGCCAGTTTGAAATATATACGACTTGGTTTAAGGTTCGGAACTCATTAGGGTAAACTTGTCAATTCACTTAATTTCAAGAAACCTACTAGGGACATTGTTGGTATTTAATAATTTTGGTATTTGTGACGTAATTTTGTTCTTTAATAAGTACATTATCAACCATGTTATTACTAATTCTTTTAACTAATTCAGAACCTAACAAAAACCCAAAACAATTGATAAACAACAGAAAACGAGTACAACGTTGTATATTGTCGACTTTGCTGAAACGCATAGGTTTATTTTTAAAAAACTTAATATGATTATGCTTTTGAGAAGAAATTAAAAAAAAATTGGTTCACAACAGTCAAACTATCAAAACCAGCCAATCTAGCCAAACCAACCAACCCGACCGGTTAGATTTGTTTTTTTTCTTTTTAAAAAACCATAGTTAGTAGTCCGGACTAGATTTTCGTCAAACCAGATGAACTGGACCGTGGACATCCCTAACCTTGTATACGCGTTATGTTTGTCGGGATTTCCTAAAATGGCTTTCTTTTCTGAAAACCAAAGGTCTTATATAATTGTTGTAATGCAGCAACATTCTTTTACAAGGAATTACAATTTTGGCCCCAATTCAGTCTCCAAACACTGATGGAATTAACCCAGGTTAGTCTTAACCTCAGTTATTTTGCATCTCCATATCATCATTCAATAGCACTTTCAGTAATCTTTATACATTTCATGTTCAACAGACTCTTGCTCAAACACGAGGATAGAGGACTCTTACATCGTCTCTGGGGACGATTGTGTGGCGGTTAAGAGCGGTTGGGATGAGTACGGGATATCATACGGTATGCCGACACAACACTTGATCATCAAACGCCTGACATGCATCTCCCCTTACAGTGCAGCCATTGCACTGGGAAGTGAAATGTCAGGCGGGATTCAGGACGTGAGGGCGGAGGATATCGTCGCCATCAACACCGAATCAGCGGTCCGGATAAAAACAGGAGTGGGGCGTGGCGGATTTGTCAAGGACATTTTCGTAAAAGGCATGACACTTCATACCATGAAATGGGTGTTCTGGATCACGGGAAACTATGGGTCTCACGCTGACACTCACTGGGACCCAAAAGCAATTCCCGTAATCCAGAACATAAACTATAGGGACATAGTGGCGGAAAATGTTACAATGGCGGCTCGACTGGAGGGAATATCAGGGGATACTTTTACCGGGATTTGTATATCGAACGCGACCATTGGTATGCGGGTCAAGGCTAAAAAGGTTCCATGGACATGTAGTGATGTCGAAGGGGTGACTAGTGGTGTGGTTCCGAAGCCTTGTGACTTGTTACCGGACCAAGGGCCAGAGAAGATTGGAATGTGCACTTTTCCGCAAGAAAAACTAGACATAGAGAATGTTGAGCTCAAGAAGTGTTCTTATGTTATGAGCTAATTCTTGGAGTTGGTGTTTATATACTTGTATTTCGTTTGATGCATTTTAAAGTCGCGTCTGGTGTTCATTTCGCGACTAGATTATAGTTGGTTGTTAAAATCAGGAAAATTATAAAGATGCTTTGTATCTTGTACGGTTGCCGTTTCTTTTATCGAACAAGAATTTGGTACGAACAAACTCGAAAGAACATTTATAGGATATAAAGTACAGTGACACTAGGATCATGTACACATATTTATATATTTATAACAACTATGCATGTATTCCTTACGGGTCAAAATTCAAGAATCATGGATGGTTGAAATTGTATATATGTGATGTTTGGATGTGTTTCTAAAGCGATTATTACGACTTCACATCATAATAATCAGTTTTACGCGTTTTAATAATCAGCATTATACCTGTAATACGCCTATTTGGGTCAAAAACAAGCATCTTTTCCAGCAAATCCAAGGCTCCCGGAGATTTATCCGGGAATCTAGCAGAGAATTGTTGCTTTGGATACTGCGGAAGTTGTCTAACGTATCTTCGCGCATTATCGCTTCTCAGAAATCCAAGACTCGCATCATCTGGCGAGCCTATCAGCTACTAAAAACATGTAAAAGAGACATGGTCAAACTCAAACTCCTTCACATCTACATACCGCCTTTTAGTATAATAAGTCCCCAATTATATTTCCATTACAATAATATCATGGGACACATGAAATGTTAACCGGTTTTGGTCATGGTTTTCTCCTTATATTTAACTAGGAGAGACCAGCAAGGAGTATCTGTAAATTTACCTATTTACCCCTAACTTTAACCAACTTCTTATCTTATTTCTAGTTCTGATTCATTAAGTTGAAAGCGCACATCTAGGGCTGCATACAAACCGAACGTTTAGCAAACAGTTCGTGAACCGTTTGGCGGGAAGTTCGTTTGTGTTCGTTTAATAAATGAACTAACAGGATCGTTTAGTTGAACGAATGAACATGAACAGAGGCCGCGCACGTTCATTTGTGTTCGTGAATGTGTTCGTTTATGTTTGTTTTTGTTCGATAGTTCATTAGTGCTTTTAGTTTTTATATTTGTTTAATTACTTTAAAATTCCGACTAATAAATATTTAATAAGTATCAGCTTATTAGGGTTAGGATCAAATATAAAGTCTCCTAAAAATAAGAAGTCGTAAGAAGGGTATCAAACAGACTCCGATTGACTTCATTCAAGCGGCATTGGAACCGTCTCATCGAACTCTACGATGTGAGATTTTAGGTTTTTGTTTTTAGATCTTTATCTTGTAGATTTTAGACATTTTGTTTACGTCCTTGTGTCTTTTTAATTAGTATTGTGTCTTTTCTATATTTGCGTTATTGTGTCTTTTTGTGACTCATTGTGTCTTTTTTTCTTCGACATTGTGTTATATTTTGCGATCCATTGTGTCTTTGTACACTTCTTATTTTTAGGAGCCTTTGTAGAATAACTTTACCCCAGCTTATACTTCATGAATGCTTGTTTGTGTTCGTTTGTTTCCATTAGTGTTCATGAACATTAGTTTGTGTTCATTTGTGTTCATTAACAAACGAACACGATGCGTTCATTTCTTTGACGAACAACACGAACATAGAATCTCATTCAGTAAGTGTTCATGAGCAATTTGTGAACAAGGTCTTGTTCGTGTTCGTTCGGTTCGTTTGCAGCCTACGCATATCCAAACATTTTTTTTTAAATAAAGGTGTAAAATATTACCTCAGTTATAAGTCTAAGTTGATGAACATAATCTTTACCCGGGAACAAGGGTTGTCGGGTCAAAATTTCACCAAGAATGCAACCAACTGACCAGATGTCAATAGCTGCTGTGTACTCTGAACAATTCAAGAGCAATTCCAGGGCCCGGTACCATCGAGTGACAACATATTCGGTCATGAAATCCGTTTCAGATGTCGTTCTTGCAAGTCCAAAATCCGCAACTTTTAGGTCACAATTAGCATTCAGAAGCAAGTTGCTAGGTTTTAGATCACGATGCAATACATTTGCAGAATGAACATACTTAAGTCCTCTAAGCATCTGGTAAAGAAAATACTGCATAGCGCGTATTAAAGGGTTAATCATATAAATACTTAACTATCTGGAGTCTTTAGGAGTAGGTTAGTTTGCCGTTAAAAAAAGGTAGAGTGGGGCCCAACCCGACAGTGATCATCGGCAAGAGGTTGATTAGAGCGTATTATCTGATGAAGATCAGTGTCCAATAACTCGTAAACAATGTATACGTCATTGAAATTTTCCTTCAGTGGTGGCCGTATGACGTCTTTAATTGCAATAACCTGCAGATTATTAAAAATCAACTTTATTAAGGTCACTTGTAGCACAAGAAGATTTTATATGAAGTCAACCGTAACACTATGTAAGGAAGCTGACATTTTCATGGTCCATGTGGCAGAGAAGCTTGATTTCTCTTAACGTCCGTTTGGCGTCTATTCTGTTGTCAAATGCATTACCGATTTTCTTGATGGCAACTTTTTCACATGTCTCTGAATTCATTGCAGCACTGTAGTAAATGAAGGATAATAGTCAGTTTTCTTCATTTTCCTGAGAAGATATAGATTGATTTTTATTCAACTTTTATTTTCTAAGAAATTAAAAAGTAGATATTAAGTTACTAAGACAGTGTCTAGATGTTACTTTTAGAAGTAATTATTCATCATCTTCATCATCATACTCAGTAAATCCCACCAATAGCAAAGCTAAGGTAGGGTCTGAGGATGGCAAGATGTAGACAGCCTTACCTCTATCCCGTAGGAATTGAGAGGCTGCTTCCATTGAGATCCCCGGCTCCATAGTAGTTTTGCATCAAGCCTTGGACATAAGGTGCATAACTCTCGGGCAAAAAGGTTGATTAGTGCATGTACCCCCTTGTCATTCGGCTATCAACGCCACTACATGATGCATGATTAACCATCTCCCTCTTTTAATGCTATTTTCATGAAATTAGTAAAATAACGTTAAAATTAGTGCATTTTCACTTTTGTCCCCCGAGCACCCACACATATATACATCACATGCGCATACCGCAAGAGGGGTGTATTTAGAAGTAATTATTGCAACATTAAATCAATTGATTAAAAATCTCAATAATCTGTTTATAAAAAGCTCTATCACCATTCTGATGCTCAATCACACACAGATGCATACTGACAAAACAAAAATCCTCCAATCTCAAACAAATTTAGATGAATTCAAGGATTCTCATTGTGAGATCATATTGTAATGAGGAGCGGGTCCAAGAACTGGCGGACTCTTATATGGACCAACTTGACAAGATGAAACACGACAGAAAGGGCTCAAACTTTAAACATGCGTAACTTGGGCTACGCTTGGAGTAACGGGGCCCACGAGTAGTGAACAAAAAGATCTCGACGAGCCGGATCTTGTGGCAAACAACCGTAGGTGGTTCGGCCCAGCTGTCATTGATTTAGGGCTCCAATTTTGCCAACCAACATTTCCCCCCAATTTCAGCAACTTTCTTTTTTAGTATAAAACTCATGAATCTATGATTGAATCTAATTACTTTTTTAATTTCAGTAATTTCGAAAATTGGCAAACCTGTCAAAGTCAAAGGGTGCCCGAGAGCTCGGATCGATTCTGTTGGCCGTTAAAAAAAAACTATGTGTATAAAAGTCAATTGAAACCATTTATGATAGCAGTTACATCAAAGGAGAGGTAACAGAAACGGTTACTCTACCAACTGAAAAGTGTTTGAACATTTCAAAAAGAAAAAGAATGCTGCAACTTTCCAACTGTCGAAATAGACTTTGATCAAACCATATGTCCTTTTTTTTTGTTTCATAAAATAGACTTTGACTTTTCAACATTCATTATTTATATTTAGGGCTCCAAACGAACGAAATCGGTTCCTGAACTTTTGGCGGAAAGTTGGTTTGTGTTCGTTCGTTTACTAAATAGACGAACACGAACAAAAAATTTCGTTTGTTTAGTTAAATGAACGGACATGAACAGAGGTCACGTTCGTTCGTTTATGTCTGTGAACGTTCGGTAACGTGTTCGTTTGTGTTCGATTGTGGTTGATAGTTCATTAGTGTTTTTAGTTTTTATATTTCATTTGAATACTTCAAAATTGAGACAAATAAAATACTTAATAAGTGTCGGTGTATTATATATTCTGTTCATAAACGTTTGTTTGTGTTTGTTTCTTTCCATTTGTGTTCATAAACATTAGTTTGTGCTTATTTGTGTTCATCAACATTCGTTGTCTAAAATTAACAAACGAACATGAATTCTCGTTCGACAAGTGTTCTTGAAAAGTTCATGAACATATGTATATTTCTTAATAAACGAACACAAACTTGTTCGTGTTTGTTTGGTTCATTTACAACCCTAGGTGGTGGTGATGGTGGTGGTGGTGGTGGTGTTGAAGCTCTCGCTTGTGTAAACTTACAGGGGCATACCAAGATCCACTAAAATAGATAAATACTTCACTATTCATCGGGGTGGAGGTAGTGTAGAAGCAAGGGTAGCACGAGCTACTTCTCAACTCCGTCTACGTAGTGTAAAACTTTTAATTTTTTTTTCGGTTATATATAGAAAGGATACCCCTTATCCTAATTTTTTTTATATAAAGGATACCCTGATCTCAAATTTTATTTTATTTTTCGGTTTTATTTGGGATACCCTTGAATTTTTGAGCTAGCCACGGTCGGTTTCCACTGTATAGAACTTGTATACAAGATGATGTATAACCAAAACTAGATTAAAAAACTTAATTATGTACAGTACTTAAAAGCACATCATTCCTTGTAAATTGATTACTAGATCACATGAGATATTGGGTCTGTTTGGTATGGGTAATGGAATGGACGAAGGAATGGAATGGACGAGGTAATGGAATGGACGAGGGAATGCAATGGATCATTACCATTTCATGTCTTGTTTGGTTACTATGTGAATGGAATGAATTATTATTGTGTATTGTTCGGTAGGCAAGAAAAACGGAGTAATAAAATTAGCGGTGAGTGGTGGTGGTGGTCGGTGGTAGTGATTGTGGGTGGTTATAGGTGGCGGGGTGGGTGTCGGCGGCGGCGATGGGGTGGTGGTGGTGGCGAGTGGCGACGAGTGGCGGTGACGAGGAGTGGTGGTGGCGACAAGGTGGCCGTTGGTGGTGGGTGGCAGCAAAGGTGGCGGTTGGTGGCGGCGGCGACGGTTGGTGGTGGCGGTGGCGTCGACGATGGTGGTGGGCGGCGGCGGCGAGTGGTGTTGGCGGTTGATCGCAGCTGTGGGTGACAACGGTGGCGAGTGGGTGGCGGCGGCGGCAGTGGTTGTCGGGGTGAGGTGGTGGCGGGTGGCGGCGATGGCGTCGGTGGTGGGTTGCGGCGAAGGTCGTGGGTTGTGGTGTTGTTGATGAATAGGTGCAAGAGGGGATGGAATGGAAAAAAAATGAGGGGTGGAAGGAATGATTTTGAAGGAATGAAATGCCTTTTGGAATGTGTGATTCCATTCTATTGACCAACCAAATACTTTTTTTTTCATTCCCTCGTAATCACTCATTCCATTCCACCTATCATTTCTGCGTACCAAACACTACCGTAAGGAACTTTTGCTAGTTGTTAGGTAACATAACATAACATGTGTATTGTCGTTGTCCCAAAAGCATCATCTTTAGTTGTGAAAGCACATAACATAGAAAATGTGTCATTTATCTAATTGCAAAATTAGTAAATAATTTATTGTATTTGAAAGAGATTTTGATGAAATAAACACTCTCCTCTTTTAAGGGTGGAAGGTATCGTTCAATCACTTAGGCCGGAGGGTGTGGGGGGCGCCACCACCACCTCGTCACCACCTATGGCGTCGCCGGCGCTATACCCCCACACCCAGCCAATCAAGAGGGGCGCTATAGGTGAGCTCGCCACCATGTTAACGAGAAGAAGGGGCTGTTCAGGTGGGGCCCACTCGAGTGTCATCCAATCAATTTTTTTTTTTTGTTTAATATAGGGCTCCATCCCACACCGTGCAAGTTAAAGGGGGGCGTTATAAAGCCCCCCTAGCTGACGTGGCGCTGAGGTGTCCTTATAAAGCCCAAGGGGGGTTATTCCACACCCTCTAGCCTTAGGGTGTTTGAGTTATTCTCTAGCCAATAATATCATGCCATGTCAAGTCCACATTCCACTCCTCACTTTACACTCAATCACTGACAATGGTTCAAACATCTAGGGTATGTTTGGCGAAAGTAGCTGGTGGCTGGTGGCTGGTGGCTGGTGGCTGGTAGCTGAAAGCTGGTAGCTGGTGGCTGAAAGCTGGTAGCTAGTAGCTGTAGCTTTTTAGATATATTTGGTGTTTGGTAGAGTAGCTGAAGCTTTTAATAAAATGTATAAAATGACCAAAATGGACATAACTAAAAATATAGAAAGTTGGTGCATTAAAAAGTTTCTTATTTTTAGAGGTTAAAATAGTCATTTTTTCCCTAAAAGCTTGTAGCTCCTTCTAAACGCTACTAGTAGTAGCGTTCAACCAAAAGCTTCAAGATCCTAACCTAAAAGCTTAAAGCTCCTTCAACCAAACAAGAATTTTTATTGATTAGGAGCTTTTTCTTAAAAGCTTAAAGCAAGAAGCTCCATGCCAAACATACCCTTAGAGAGTGATAAAGAATTTAAAAAAAATTGTGATTGTTAAAAGGGGATGGGACCCACCATTAAACCCCTCTCTCTCATCCTTTCCTTCTCTTCCCGCATCAGTGAGTAGTCACCGAAATCACCACTCCCCGTGCGGCAAACTTGGTCCCCGCCATGACTCCGTATACCCCAACTTTTTTCCAAAATCCAACACTTTGACCCATTTAACACTTGTACAGTTGTTAAAAAGCCAACACTTTTTCATAAAAAAAAAATAAGTGATAAATTTCTAAAAAAAGAAGTCATTAGATATCATCTTTATGGTAACTATAAAACTTTTTGAACAAAAATATTTTGACAAATTTTGGGTCAATAATCAAGGTTTAGAACACCACCGTGTACAATTATAAATTATAAAAAAGAAACACTTAAATAACATAATTTTTAATATCAAACCCAAAGAACAAATTACTAGCAACAGGGTCATACCAGTATGGCTTAAAGCACATCACATATTAATAAATAAGACCAATATTCTTAGTCAATCACAATCCAAAAAACATCAAAAAGAGAATTGCTTGATTATTCCACTATCACCAATATAGTATAGATCCTCAAGAGTACGAGTAAATAACAATGATACAACAGAAGACGAGCGCGATGTAAATAGTAATCTTCGACACAAAAAGAAGCTCATCTTATTGCGTCGGTAACACATGGATGCCTCGTGCACTTGTCTTATCTTATTGCGTCGTAACATACCATTTGTAAGTGCCAACAAGGCCATCCCTAAGCGAAATCTTCGGTTCCCAACCCAATTTCGCAAGCGTTGAGCTATCCATAAGCTTCCTCGGAGTTCCATCCGGCTTCGAACTGTCCCAAACAAGTTCTCCCTCAAACCCGACAACCTCTTTCACCAGTTCCGCAAGTTCCTTGATAGATACCTCCTTCCCACTTCCCACATTCACGTGTCCCAAATCCGAATAGTTTTCCAACAGAAACACGACCGCATCCGCCAGATCATCGACGTGTAAAAACTCACGCAGCGGTGACCCTGTACCCCACACCACCACTTCCTTCGCACCGGAAACTTTGGCCTCGTGAAACCTCCTCATCAACGCTGGCAAAACGTGTGAATTCTCGGGGTGGAAGTTGTCATTAGGACCGTACAAGTTTGTGGGCATTGCGGATATCGCGTCCCACTTGTATTGAAGCCTATACGCTTGGCACATCTTAATGCCAGCGATTTTGGCGACCGCGTACCATTCGTTGGTGGGCTCCAACGGGCCGGTTAACAGAGCGGATTCGGGTATGGGTTGGGGGGCGTGTTTAGGGTAGATGCAAGAAGAGCCGAGAAACAAGAGCTTCTTGACACCGTAACGATAGGCGGAGTCGATAACGTTGGTTTGGATTTGAAGGTTGATGGTGATAAAGTCGGCAGGGTAGGTGTTATTGGCGTGGATCCCGCCTACTTTGGCTGCAGCAAGGATCACGTATTGGGGTTTTTCGATGGAAAAGAAGGTTTTGACGGCAGACTGGTTGGTGAGGTCTAGCTCGGAGTGCGAGCGGAGGATGAGGTTGGTGTAGCCGAGGGTGCGCAAGCGGCGGACGACGGCAGACCCGACCAATCCACGATGGCCCGCCACGAAGATCTTGGCAGATTTGTCCAGTTTGGAGGCAGCTAACATAATGAAAATTATTAAGCAGATAGTAATCTAGATGGAAAAAGAGACAGAAATATATACACACATATAGGGCTTCAAATGAACCAAACGTTCGGCGAACAGTTCGTGAACCGTTCGGCAGGAAAGTTCGTTTGTGTTTATTCGTTTATTAAACAAACGAACATGGACAAAGGTCGCATTCGTTCATTTATGTTCGTGAGCGTTCAGTAATGTGTTCATTTGTGTTTGACAGTTCATTAGTGTTTTTATTTTTATATTTTATTTAAATACTTCAAAATTCCAACAAATAAAATATTTAATAAGTGTCAATGTATTATATATTTTGTTCATAAACGCCTGTTTGTGTTCGTTTGTTTCCATTTGTGTTAATGAACATTAGTTTGTGGTCATTTGTGTTCAACAACATTCGTTTTCGTACTTTGCCTAAAATTAACAAACAAACACAAACGAACACAAGCAAATTCATTTCCTTAACAAAAGAACACAAACATAAAATCCCGTTCGGTAAGTGTTCATGAACAATTCGTGAACACACATATTTCTTAACAAACGAACACAAACAAGGTCTTGTTCGTGTTCGTTCGGTTCATTTGCATCCCTACTTCCCTACACACACATACCAGTATCAGTGACTGTCATTTTGCAATCTGAAAGAAGGAACCTGAACAAATGATGAAACCAAATCAGCATTTACCCGATTGACTCAACAGATGGTTATGCAAATCAAACGGTGCTGCTACTTGTATGCATATCACAGCAGCACATACTGATTTGAATTACTAACAAAATTACAACACTGGTTACCACAATCTTCAAATCAAGCTAAATTTTCACAAGCATAAACTAGAATTTTCGGTCCGAGTCAGGTCAAGTCGCAGAACATAACATAATACAGACCAAGATTTCATATCAATTTCCATTCCATTAGCAAATTAACAAAATTCATGCTTGCAAGATTGCAAAAACACTAGTCATATTCATAACATATTCATAGATAAGTAATAAAAGATATTCAAGAATCTTTCTTAAGAACAAAAAATCATGAGGTTTTGGTTGTGGGTATGCTAAATAAAGTCAATTTTATAATAACAAGATAAAAATACAACAATCCCATATGTTGAATTTCAATTTTTAGACCTAAAAACAAAAGGTTAGCACATTATAGCAAATAACAAATGAAGGGTTCAGTAGAACTATACAATTAAACAACCCTATGAATCTACTGAAAAGCCATCTCCAGATGGCATAAGAATACTATTGTATTGTATGGATGTTGAAAATATTACCAAATCTAGAGTGAAGTTTGGAGAAGGAGATGGCTTCGAGTTAAGTGAAGTGGGAACCCTAAGTTGGAACAGATCTTCGATGTTGTTTGTTTGTTTATGGGTTCACTCCAGATTGATCACCGACACCAGAAGAATGAGATTTGATCTCTGTGGCACTATTTTACTTAGCACCTCTATTTACTTTCTACCCCTCTACTTTCTAAGACCAAGCGGTATGGTGGCCGGTTTAGGCCTGGCGCCGGTCCCCCACACCGCCCCCCTCGCCCCATCATGTGATAACCGGCTACACGAAGACGTTGAAGACGGGCCGCTTTCTTTCTCTCTCTCTCATCTTTGTCTCTCCTCTCTCTATCTCTCTCTAAAATCAGAAAAAGCTTTATATTTTTTAATTGTTGTGGGGCCCCATCCTCCACCCCCTGCAAGCCCCTCCTACGTGGCGCTGACGTGGCGGCTCATCCTCATGCGGATGAGCCTCCCCATACCCACTAGTCTAACCTATTTTCACTCTATTTAGTCTCTTTCTCCATTCTTTTTAGACTACTTTACATTCTTTTTCGAGTTAAATGTAATTTAGTCCATGTGCTTTGGGCTATTTTAGCAGTTTAGTTTAAAAGTTTTATTTTTTGTCTGTAATTCTAAAAAGGTTTCATTGTTGCCATTTTAGTCTATTGGGTTAACTTCATCTATTATTTCTGTTAACAAGAAGGACGATTCAGTCATTGGTCAAATTGTCTTTCTAGTTAATAGAATAACATATAAAATGACCATACCCGATTTATACATGAAAATACCCGAAATCGGTCATACCCTACACCCAATACCGGTTTTTTTTAATGTCCGATAGAATACCCGAATTTTTAAAGTATATTTTTATGTTTACTTTAAAACTTTTATATTTTTAGTGTTATTGTAGTTTATTTTAACTATTTCTACAAATTACAGACCAAATTTAACTTTTAAATGAATTATTAAAGAAAAATTATATAGCATAAATAAAAATAAAAAATAAAAAAGAAGTTGCCACGTGGCAACTTCTTAATGGGCCAAGCACAATTCATTAGTTCGATACCGACTTTTGACGTTTTATGTACCAGGCTGGTGACGGTTTTTACTTACATGTACCGATACTGAACATGACCGTATAGGTATTTTTGATACCAGTACTGGTTCGATACTGGTTGACACCAAACTTATCCCAATCCATGATACTAAAAACAATCATTAAAGTTAAGAAAAATTTGAAAATGTATGAAAGTTAATTAGTATTAAAATATTAAAATAAAAAAATATTAAAAAACTATATATATCATTATAATATAAAAAACACTATTTATAAGTTTGTATTATTAATATATAGGATAATTTATTTTTGTGTAACATGATTTAAAAAACTTATTTTTTAAAACCGGTTATTAATACCTGGATCCATATCTGGTTCCAATACCTAGTTATACCCGAACCTGATCATAACCTACTGGGTACATAAGGTATGATTTTTCTCCTCATTACCGGTACCCGAACCCTACATGGTTTCTTTCAATACCCGATTTCCCAATACCCGATCATACCCGGAATCGGTATTAAAAAAACCCCGATTTGTGCACCTCTAACTTACTAAAGATCATGAACAAGAAACCAGTTTGGACATAAAATTAAATAAAGAATACAATTTCTATGTACGGAGCTTGATTCAAAACACCAATTAACTTACTAAATATTAATAGTTTTTAGTTGAAGATCGTGTTAGACACGAGTCCCTTAAAAATTGTGCGCCTCTTCTCAAAACCAACATGTTTGTTTCCAGTACAACAGTCAAAGTAATAGTTGTAGTGTTAGAGATATCTCTCAAGCCCGAGATTAAACTAGGTACTTTGGTGTTCTTATTTTGTTGAAAAATATGAAAGTTGCAAATAAGTTCTTGAAAGTACTCCTCTCAAGTTTCTAGAATATATTTAGAGACTGAAAAGTGTATCACTCTCTTGTTTTTTTATATATTAACCACCATGTTCATATATACACACACGTGTAACTTAAACTCATTTAATCTTGTATAAACAAGACATTAACATTGTAATAAATAAGATAATTATTCTTGAATAAACGAGTTTTAATCTCTAATTAAACGAATTTAAGTGGTTATCAAAACTGTCAGATAATTCATTGACACGAGTTGAAACAGCTGGTTTGACCAAGTTCAAATAATTGATCGGACTAAACAACTGGTCTAAATTGCAGATCAACATGCTGGTGTGGGAGAGAAACAACTGATGCGGACCAAACTGTTGGCCAGGAAGGAAATACTGACGAGCAAACAGCTGGTCAGGTACCAACAAACTGCTGGTGGGTCAAACAGTTGGTCAAATAACAACTCGCTTGAACCAGTAGTTGGTTCAAACAGCTGTTGCTAGCTCGAACCAACAATTATAGTTAGAGCCACTCCTTACCTCATCAGTGTAGTTGAGGATGTCAGTAGGTGATGTTCTTGTATCACACGCACCTGACCCGAACCATGGGTCTGTCGAACCTAAAATGAGCCATTCGAACCAACTTTCAAAAATACAAAGTGCGCCATCAAAACGCCACATTGCCCCCACGCTACTAGCTCGTGCGAGTTCGGGTGGTTCACACCCGTGAGGTAGAGAATGTGTGCTTATTGATAGATTAAAGAAGCGGATGACAAAGAGTCTATAGCCACTCACTGGGCCTGTGAGGAGGATAGTGCATGTAGACTTGTTCTTCGCAACAAAAAAGAAAAAAGCGAAATTCAAAGAAAACCTCTAAGCAAATTTGTTGAACCAACATAAAGGATAGAAAGACCGTTACCATTACCAACACCAAGGAAATCATTACAATTACCATGAGATGCCTCAAAATTCTCCAGACTTGCCTAGTCTGGTGTGACAAAACTAAAAAGCGTTGCAGTTAGTCTCTTGTCTTTCAATGATCTTAATAGTCTTAGACTTTGTTAATCATTTTACAGCTCTAGAAACACAATTGGATGACAAAATTACAATTGATAACAAACCTAAAAAAGAAAACATACAATTAAGCAGTATTAAGAACAAAACAAAGATCAAGTTGCATATGGATGATACATATCTAAAGCTAATTAATCATGAGTTTATCGAAATGAAGGTGTCGAGACTACATTTTCCATTGTTTTACAAATCAAAACTGTATTTGTCATGTACACTTTGAACATGTGTCCATTCAAATCATTCAACCTCCTTTGCAACCTTGACCTTTTGGAAATAGCAACATCTAAAGACTTTGCAATAGGAAACTTAATACCATTATGAAATCCCCTCGCAAATTTCTCTAGCTTCATATCATAGTTATCTTCTTCATGAACCTCACGAGAAGGTTAATCAACTGCATCTTTGGTTTCTTCTTTCCAAATCTCATGTGAGAGCCGATAAAGCTTACGCTCTCGTGAAGTTTATATCCTTGTAAGTAATCCGTTCTGGGTTGTCTAAGTTTGTTGTACGACTGTTTTTGATCTGCTAGAATGTTGAGTTTCATAGTGGCTTTGAGCCGGTGGTGTGACCACTTCACGCAATGTTTTAAGAATCAATTTGCCGTCTTCGTATGTGATGATCCTAATATCAGGATCATCACATACGAAGACGACAAAATGATTCTTAAAGCATTGAGTGAAAGAGATCACGCCACCGGCTCAAAGCCACTCTGAAACTCAGCATACCGGTTGACCAAAAACAGTTGTACAACAAAGCTAGACGCCCCATTAAGGATTACTTAAAGGGATATAAAAATCACGAGAGTGTAAACTTTATCGGCTCTCAAACGAGATATGGAAAGAAGAAGCCCGAGTTGCACTTGTTCAACCTCCTCGCACGATTCATGAAGAATAAGAAGAAGATAACTGTGATGTGAAGCAAGGGAAATTTGTGAGGGGGCTTCATAATGATGTTAAGTTTCCTGTTGCAGAGTCTTTAGATGTTGTTAATGCCCAAAAGGTCAATGTTACATAGGAAGTGGAATGATTTGAATGACCACATGTTCAAAGTGTACATGACAAAGATAGTTTTGATTTGAGAAATAATAGAACGTGTAGTCTCATCACCTTCATTTCCATAAATTGATGATTAATTAGCTTTCGATATGTGCTTTAAATATGTGCATACACGCATGTGCAAATTGATCTTTGTTTTGCTTTTGATAATGATTAATTGCATGCTTTGATTTTTTTAAGTTTGTTTTCAATTGTAATTTGGTCATCTGTGTTTCTAGAGTTGTCAAATGATTAACAAGGTTTAGAATTAGGATTATTAGGAACATGTAAAGTCGTCGGATCTGCGTAGTATAGATTTGTTTCGTTGCTTACAGAATATTCTATTTTAATAAATTATTATGATTGTTATTTAATTTAAATTTTATATATCTATATTCTCAGTATCTTTAATATGTTTGAATTGTTATATTTTTTATGATTTATATTATTATAAGTTTTAAGCAAAAGAAGACGTTACCCGGTTCATAACTTAACCAACCAGTCCGACCAGTAGCCTAGTAACGCGTTTGGTTCAATATTCGATCCGATTTAAAAAACATTGGTTATGGTTGGATTTCAAAGAAAATAAAAACTCATAAAGAACAATTTTAGAGATTTAGATTTTCATAAGGCATTGTTATGGCTAGATTTCAAAAAATGAAAACTTATAAAAATAAATTTTAGACATATTAGATTTTCATCAGACATTTGTAATGACGCTTGACATACCTTTGTTGATTATATAAAATGTAATTTGATTATCTTTTTTATATGATCCGATCCGATCCTAACCGGACCGAAAAATAATATTATATAGCGATAGACAAATGACCCTTAAAATTTTCGTCCTCGTAAAAATATTACCTAGGTCCGCTAATCTTAACAATGAGTATGAGTTGTGTTTTAGCGAATAAAATGTTGAGCAAAATGAATAAATAATAAGAAACAAGATTTGATATCATAAAACAAGGGTCAAGTTATTCTACAAAGGCTTCTAATTGTAAGAAGGATTTATAGAGTGACAAGTGTCCAATAACCTAAAACTAAACCCACTACATCACCACCAAAAACCTAAACACCCACCCCCACCCCACCACCACCACCACCCAAAAACCTAACCCCCCCCCCCCCCCCCCCCCCGCAAAAAAAAAAAAAAACTAAAACCCCCAAAAAACCTAACCCCCCAAAAACCTAAAAAAAACCTAACCCCCCCCCCCCCCCCACACCATCAAAAACCTAACCCCACCCCCACCCCTCAAAAACCTAAAAAAAATATAAAAAAAGCTAAACACCCACCCCCACCTTTTTTTTTTTGCCGAGGGGGTGGGGGTGGGTGTTTTTGGTGGTGGTGGATGTTTAAGTGTTTTTTTTTTTTTTTAGTGGGTTTTTTTGTGTAGTGGGTTTAGGTTTTAGGTTATTGGACACTTGTCACTCTATAAATCCTTCTTACACTTCTTACAATTAGGATCCTTTGTATTTGATCCTAATCCCATAAAACAATAATAGTGTATTGGAAGTTACCTTGAGTGCTTCTATCGCAAACGCATCGTGCTTTTGTTCTTGTTCGGCGTCATCAGGGATGTTAACACCTTTCACTTGTTTTTTTCTAAATTTTTTTTCTGGGTATTAGAAGATTCATCCAGGAACATATATGCATATAAAGCTCAAAGTTATTATAAATTCTCCAAATATGGCAATAAACTATTTCTATATTACTTGTACCAAAATGAAAGGATTCATAAATAATTAAAGTAATTGTTGATTTGATTTGAGGTAATTTATTCCATACTTAAAAAACGTATCGAGATCCCTTTGGGAGTTTGGGCATACTACAACTTTTTTTTTTCTCTCACTATTTATTGCTTTAAAATTGGTAAAAGAGTAATAGCACTTTTTTTTTTAACAACGACGACTATATATTAATATAGCGACCAACCAGAGGCTGAAAAACAAAGTTTTAAAACACAAAACAAAAGGTCTTGCAAAAATATTGAAATCTAACCAACTATTCCAATCCATCGCGGCACCTGAAGCTCTGCTCTTGACCCAAATAAAAGTCTCCTCCTTAATAAGTTCAACTATTTTCTGCACCGGCACCATGGTGGTGTTTGGCATTCCTTCTCAAAATGACTTATTAACTTATATAAGTCATAAGTGAGAAGTGAGAAATCCTTACTTCTCAAAAATGACTTCTCACACACACAAAATCCTCTAAAATAAGCTAACCCAAACACTCTAAAAATAACTTATTAACTTTTATAAGTTAATAAGTCATAAGTTGCTCCAAAATAAGCTAACCCAAACACCCCCCATATTTCCGTTGAACTCTTTTTCGTTACGGGTCAACCAAAGTCTCCATAAGCATCCTAGAGTCACCAGATGTGTCATCTTTTTCCACCTTTTAGATCCCACTTGGTCTTGAACATACTCCAGAATTTGACTTACTGAAGTAGAATCACACCATGTAGGAATTTTAATCCACCTAAAGATGGCCCACCACACACTCCTTGCCCATAAGGCTGGAGGGTGTGGGGGCGCCACCCTCGCCAGCTAGGCACCTATAGCGCCCCCGGGCGCTATAACACCACACCCTGGGCGCCATTGAACTCTCGCCACCATGGTAACGAGCTCGAAGGGCTTTATCAGGTGGGGCCCATGTAAATTCAACCAATGAAATCTTTTTTTTAATTTTTATTAATAGGGGACTCCATCTACACCATGCAAGTTAAAGAAGAGTGTGATAAAGCCCCAAGGGTGACATGGCGCTGACATGGAGCTGAGGTGGACTGATAAAGCCCCTTGGGGCTCCAACCACACCCTATAGCCTAAGCAAGTAGCAAAAATATGATCACATGACTCTATTTGAATACCACATCTACTGCAAAAAAAACATTAGGAATAGACAGGGCACGAATCATCAGAGCTTCTTTTGACGCCACCTTTCCCATATCCGCTCTCCAAACAAAAAAATTTACTTTCCTTGGCGCCCAATTATTCCAGCGAAACGGCTCCATATCACTGTTAACCGAAGCCTTTAGCGACATCTCCCACCTGATACTTTTAGTCGAAAAATTATGCCCCTCATTGTTTTCCCAAAACCATTTATCGTTGCCACCTGTGAAAGTAACTTGCTGCAGAACCCGCATCAGATCGCTGACTTCGACCCACTCGACATCAGAACTGGGGTTTTTCAACCACCCCCAGCTCCATTGAACATTGTTCACTAGTGCTACCATACATGAAGAGACCGGGTCCTGTTTATTAGCCGAGATCCTGTAAGCATTAGGAAAAACAGATTTTAAAGAGCCGAGCCCCGTCCAGTTGTCATGCCAGAAAAGTATGCGCCTGCCATTTCCCACTTCGACTTTCAATCTCCCCTTTACACAGATTCCCATTTTCGCTAAACTGCCATCAACATTTGCAATGTCTTTCCACCATCCCGGTATCGATTGCTTTACCGGAATAAGTTTAAGACCCCTGTTCGAATCATGAATATCCATTATAACCTGAGCCCAGAGCTGGTCCAGTTCAGCTTTTATCCGCCACCACCACTTGGCTAAAAGCGCTAAGTTAAAGCCTTCCAAGTCTCCAATCCCGATCCCTCCTAGACTCTTTGGTTTTATTAGTTTTGCCCATCTTACCCAACACATCTTTTGCCTCTGACCCACTTTCCCCCAAACAAAAGATCTTCTTAACCCTTCTAAAACTTTTAAAACCGCCTTCGGGGCTTTAAAAACTCCGAGAAAATAAGACGGTAAGCTGCCCAAAACAGATTTGGCCAATGTCACCCGACCCGCGAATGAAAGCATTTTAGATTTCCATGCATTAAGCCTGTTTTGGAATCTTTTGATCACGGGTTGCCAAAATTTTGTTCGTTTCATGTCGGCACCGATTGGGAGACCTAGATAAGTAAAAGGGAATGAACCGACTCCACACTTCAGAATTTCGGCTACCCGTTGCACCTCCATATCTTCGACTCCTACCCCCATAATTTTACTTTTACTCAGGTTCACCTTCAGCCCCGTGAGAAGGTTAAAGCATCTCAGAAACCTGTTTAAATTAATTGCATTATGCGTCGACCAATCGCATAAAAATATAACATCATCTGCGTAGCTGAGATGCGTTATAATCGGACCGTCCTTAGGCAATTTAACCCCCTTTATGAGGCCCATCGCATTCGCCTTTTGCATAAACATCTCCATAACTTCTAATGGCAGAATAAAAAGATAGGGAGAAAGAGGATCGCCTTGGCGAAGACCTCTTTTATAGACGAACTCCCCAGTCGGCGATCCATTAAGCAAAACCGAACCCTTCCCTGATTTCAAACAACTCGAAATCCATTTGATCCAAATATCCGGGAACCCCATGAACTCGAGCACCCTAAACAGGAATTTCCAATTTAAGGTGTCGTACGCCTTTTCAAAAGAGTAATAGCACATGTGCCGCTACATCTAAGACTATGGGGTATGGGGCGGTGGTTTGGGCGTGGGTTGGGGGAAAACACCCAAGCCACTACCCCGGGTTGGCTTGGGTTGGGGCGTGGCCCTTGGGGTTTGGGTTTCAAGCCAGGCGTGGGGCGGTCTTGACATCCTAGCTGGCTTGCTTCCATTCGCTGACCCCGCCATGTCATAGCGGGCCATATGAAAAGTTTGAATTTTAAATTCAAACCGTTTGGCTTGGCCAAACGGTCACCCCAACCCCAACATCCCCTATAAATAACCCCAAACCCCACCGTGTGGTCCATCCCACGAGGACCGGGTGGCGGTGGCGAACATAGAGTTTCGAGGCAAGGAGCGAAAAGATCGACCTTTTTGAAATTTATTTAACGCTCTAGGTTTGTTATTCTGTAATTTTTAGGATTATGTAACTTTTAAAATTTTAATGAAGTTGTAGGTTTTTTTTTATAAATGTTGTGTGATTTTTATAATTTTTTTGTAATTTTTTTTAAATATTCTGCCACGCGGTGCACCCAACCCACGCCCCGCCATACCCCAAGAACACGTAAACTAGGCGGTGGGGGGGGGGGGTCCCATTCCACGTGTCAACAAATGTCCCAACCCAAGCCCCACCATACCCCACGGTCTAACATCCCCAATTTCCAAACATACATTTACAAGTTGATGGCGTCATGGTGGGAATAGTTTTCTTAAGTGGTTGGCCAAAAGTGGCGGCTACTTTTGTTTTTTTCTTTTTTTATATAATAGTTATTTATAGGTCAAGCCAAATTACAATTTTATCCAAAGTGTAAAATTATGATTTTACCTCCGATTCAAAATAAAATTTTGTTTTTTCCCTCTGCTTAAATTTATGATTTTTTCCTCAGTTAAAAATACAATTCTGCCCCCGATTCAAAATAAATTATGGTTTTGCTCTCAGCTAGAGTCCTGCCAAATTACGATTTGGTTCACAGTTTAAAATTATGATTTTGCCCCCAGCTAAAATATTACGATTTTGCCCCCAATTCAAAATAAAAAAAAATGATTTTGCCCTCAGTTCAAAATATTATTTTGCCTCCATTTTAAAATTACGATTTTACCTCAGCTAAAAATTGCAATCTTGCCATCGGTTTTTTTTCTTTGGCAAAACCATGGTAGTGTTTTATTTTACTTTGTTGACTCAATTTTTTTTTATTCATGCCAAACAGCTGCCTAGCACTCGCTAATTGGTCCTGACAATTTATTGTTTTGCCCCCAACTCTAAATTACACGCTTGTCATCGTTTTAGTTATTTTTTATCATAACTATGGTACTGTTTTTCTTTAATTGGTTAACTTGATGTATCTTTTTTGATATCGTGTTATAGGTAGCATGTATAACCAACCGACATAAAGGCGTACATGTTATTAAACTAAGAAATACTCGGTTTAGCGCCCAGCAACGCGGGTGCCGCATAACTCTAGCTTTCAACATATACAATTCCCATGGCGGGAATAGTGCTTCACAGCCATTGGCTGAAATGGGCGGCTGGCCCTCCCCTATTGGACCAACCAGTTTATTATTTTATACACGATTTAAAGTTACGTTTTTGCCCCGAAATAGTGTTTCCCTGCCATTAGTTCAAATGGGCGGCGAGCAATACCCATTGAACCAACCACTTTATTATTTTATACTCACTTTAAATTTACGGTTTTGCCCCCGTTAAAAAATGCGGTTTTGCCCCAACTTCAAAATACATTTACCTTTTTGCCCCAAGCTAAAAAATACGATTTCGCCCTCCGTAAAAAATTACGCTTTTACCCTCAGCCAAAATTACGTTTGCGCCACAGTTCAAAATAAAAATTTGTTTTCCCCCTGGCTCAAAATTACGATTTTATACCAGTTTATTATTTTATACAACTTTAAAATTACGGTTTTGACCCCAGTTTAAATTACGTCTTTGCCCCCAGTTCAAAATATAATTATGCTTTTGCCCCCAGCTAAAATTTACGATTTTTCCCTCGGTTGAAAATTACGATATCACCCTCAATTCAAAACGACGTTTTTGCCCCCAGTGCAAAATAAAAATATTGTTTTCCCCTAGCTAAAAAGTACGATTTTACTAAAAAAATATGACTTTGCCCCCAATTAAAAATCGTGTCAAGGAGCTGTCTAACGCCCGCTCATTAGTCCTTACAAATTACTGTTTTGCACTGAGCTCAAAATTGCGATCTTGTCATCGTTTTACTTTTTATTTCTAGCAAAACTATAGTACTGTTTTTTTATTGGTTGAGAATTATTCGGTGTTCGCCCCGCAACACGGGCAAGGCATCACCTAGTTATATTATACATGTAACATTTACCAAACTTTGATTTTGAGAAGGAAGCCACTATTCATATATTTTTTTTTTCTTTTCTATTACTTTTTATTAAGTTAAAATCTCATACTTATACTTTAAAGGGCGAATAAAGATAAACCCAAATATCTATTTTGACACCCTATATACGGATGGTATACAAGTATACATATATATTGGTACTATACAAGGTTCGTATACATACATATATATATATATATATAGTGGTCGTATGCTAGTAAGTGGCTGTTAGGTTATGTAAGTATACGACTCGTATACATATATATTGGTCGTATACAAGGCCTGTATATACGTTTATGGATCGTATATAAGGCTCATATACATGTATATTGGTCGTATATAAATCTCGTATATATGTTCATGGGTTGTATATAAGGCTCGTATACATGTATACTAGTCATATATATGGCACGTATATATGTTTATGGGTCGTATATAAGGTTTGTATACATGTGTACCGGTCATATACTTGCACAACCAGACACACTCTGACATTCACTTACTACTGTACAACCCGTGTAAACCTATACGAGTCATATACATGATTGAGTGTGTGAATAAGATACTTAGCGTGTGTGAATAATGGAGACCTACTTTAAATAATAGACGACTTTAACCCACTTAATTTTTAACAATTTGTTTTTCTCTAATATCATTCTCGTTAACTTTTTTTTAAACATTTCGAATAAAATTCCGACAGACAGTACCGATAGATTGATGTAAAAAACACGTTCCAATATCCTTTTAGACATATTATAACTTTATTTATTTTTTTCTTCTTTGAATGGTATAACAAATATCGATACTTTAAGGCTGGAGGGTGTGGGGGGCGCCACCCAACCCAGCTGGCCACCCATAGCGCCCCACCCCGCCATCGATCCACACCCCCGGCGCTATGCCGGGGCGCTATTGAACCATCGCCAAGATGGTAACGAGCTGCAATTAATGCTGCAACGCGCATGGACCGAGGAGCATTAATTGTTGAAAACGGTCAAAAATTAAAAAAAAAAAAAGAGTAAAATGCACGGATAGTCTCTGTGGTTTTGTAAAATAACACATATAGTCCCTAACTTTTGGAAATTACACCGGTGCTCCCTATGGTTTGACAGTTTGTTACTCGGATAGTCCCTATAGTGGATGAGGGTTAGTTTTATCAGTTAAGTGGGTGTGAAATGACTTTAATACCCTTACTATATTAAAAAAATATTAAAAGATAAAGTTAACTCAAGTGGGCCCCACCTCACACTTACCACCACCTGCAACTCCCAAGCACCACCACTCCCTTAAATGAAACAAATCGAAAATAGTCAATTTTTAACCTTTAAAACAATCTTTAACCAGTCTGAAATGTTCAAAAAGATCAAAAACTCAACTGAAACAAATCGAAACGTCCGAAATGTACAGAATTCTATCCAAGACAATCCGAATATTGATAAAAAACAATTCGAAATCCACCGAAAACAATCAAAACAGTCAGATTTCAGACACGAAACATTCCGAAATTCGACCAATTTAGTTCCTTTTCTTTCTACGTTTTTAATCAGAACACCAAACAATACGAAAACAGATTATGCAATGTGCATAAGCTGCAGATCCAGATCTTAATCCGTTAGATTTTTTAGGCTTCTGTTCTCAATACCGAATAACCTACAAATTAGGGTTGGAAACGTGACGGAGAAGAACCATCGGGACTTGTCAAGCATGTGTTTGTTCAGAAACAGTCACTGCGGCGCACACAATGGTGATTTCCTCCGGTGTTGATGCGATTGTGACGGCGAGGTCGGCAGATTTGGATTGAGCGTCGATTGAGTATGTGTAAGGGATAATTGTGTGGAAATGATGGAGGATGAGAGTGTGTTGAGTGTTTTGAAGGTGCTGCAATGGAGGCTTTTTAGAGAGAGAAAGAGGTGGGAGACGGGGGTTATGTAGGGTTTTATTAATGGTGGGACCTACTTGAGTGTTTTAAACTCTATTTTTTATAGTAAGGGTATTTATGTAATTTTACATCCATTTAACATCAAAAACTAACATCCATCCAAGTTAGGGACTATCCGAGTAACAAGTCGTCAAACCACAGGGAGCATACATGTAATTTTGAAAAGTTGAGGACTAAAGGTGAAATTTCACCAAACCACATGGACTATCCTGGCATTTTACTCAAAAAAAAATTACTTTTTATTTTATTTATAAATTAACACTATAAATACCCACTTTCTACCTCACTTTTTAAATCATTCCTCTCACTTTCTACCTCACTTTTTTATACAATTCTCTACATATTTTTTAAAAATTTCCAACAATGTTTCCCAACAAACCAAACAACCCATGGGACCCGACCAATCCGTTTTGGCAAAATTTGCAAAACAACGAGCAAGAGAACCGCTATCGCCGATACCCGTCGCCGAGACCCGCGTATTTCGGGTATTATTCTCAACCCCCTTTTTTTCCGCCAAACATGCCACCACCAAACATACCCGCCCAAGACACAAGCGAAACCGAATTCGTTCCCGAAACCCAAGTCGAATCCTCTTCTATAAAAAAAGAAGCCATAAAAAGAAGGATGAGACCGAAAAACGTACCCCTAAGAAGGTAGAATTTTGGTCGCCTAAGGAAGAGTTCGAGTTGGCAAAAGCTTGGCTCGACGTGTCGGGGGACGAGATTGTTGGTAAATAATATTTTTATGCTTTTGTAAATAATATTTTTTATGCTTTTGTAAATATTTTTTTTATGCTTTTGTAAATAATATTTTTTTAGGAGACGGCCAAGACATAAAGGTATTTTGGGGTCGTATACACGAGAAGTTTTTCGCCGAAATGGGTTGTGGCGTGTATCGAACCGCCGACTCTTTTTCGGGAAAGTGGGGTGCTATGAGGCTGAAGGTTAGCAACTTCAACAACATATACAACAACCTCGTCAATAACACTCGAAGGAGAAGTGGTGCGAGCGATGTCAATGTCTTGACAGAAGCCCACAACGAATATAGAATGCACCATGGGCATAAGTTTACGTTGGTAACAACATGGGAGCTTCTTCGCAAATCTCCAAAGTGGCATCTTGTGCCACCGTTCGACCCAACCCGCCCTAGATCCAAACGGTCCAAATCGACATCCACCACCGAACCATCTGGGTCCGATGCTCGTACAGTAATTAATCTAAACGAGGATGCTGGCGAGTTTGAAGAACCACAATAGCTGCCTCGTCCAACTGGTAGGGATAAAAGTAAAGCCAAGGCACGTGAAAAGTCTACTAAATCAGATGGTCCGTCAAAGATTAGCGAGTTCCAGGCAGATCTCAAGCAAATAATCTCCATTAGGGAAAAAGACCAAAAAATGAGAATGGAGAAACAAATTGCGAGAGACATGGACTTTCTCGCAAGGGATCTGTCACATGACTCACATCTACCAGAGGATGACCGAGTTATTTTGGAGGCTCGTAAGGCACAAATTCAGGCCAAATATATGTAGTTTTTTTTAAGTATGTTGTCTTTTTTTCTAGTATGTTATGTTTTTATTTTTAATTTTGTAGTTATTAAAATTGCCATTTAATTTAAAAAAATAAATATATAAATAAATAATTAGTTAATCATGACACGGGGCTCCATCCACACCCTCCAAATTAAAGGAGGGCATGATAAAACCCCCATGCTGATATGACGATGACATAAATCCTAAATGACATGATAAAGCCCCATGGGGCTCCAACCACACCTCATTGCCTAACAAACTAAACCGATAAAAGCATTAATATTTAGTAAAAGACTTTGACTATCCAGAGGACTCACATTCTGACAACCCAAAGTCAAGAATGATACAATTATGATTATTTATCCCTGTTCTTTCTTCCAATAATAAACTATACCCCAATTGATTCTACACGTCAACAATCACCTCCAGAATTCATATGGCCGATTATTCGATTCTGGGTTTTCTTTATTCCAATCAATTTTACCTTTTTATTATTTATTTTACTACTTTTCTCGTTAGCTGTTGTTCCCATGAAGATGGTTATGGTTCTTTCACAATTTCAAGCTTTACTTACACTAAAACTTTCATCGGACCATATGATTGGCGTTATATCAGAGGTAATGATCGTCACTTAGCTTCTTTTTTATTTAATAATTCTGATATTAGTTACATTGAGGTTTTATTTATTGATTTGCTCAATTGTGTGTATTTTGACATTTTTCTAGTTGAATTATTGTATTGTTGACTTTCAACGAGCTTTAGATAGCAGCTTAATAATCGAATTTTGGGTCATTAGATTATGGTTCTCATTTAATTGATTGAATTTTGATTATCTGTTGCTGGTTCTTAATTTACTTATTTTACTAATTTGATTACATCCCCGCTTGCGGTATGCACATAGGTAAAAATGCACTAATTTTGACGTTATTTTACTAATTTCATGAAAATAACGTTAAAAGCAAAGCTTTGGACGGTTAATCATGCATCATGTGGTAGCGTTGATAGCTAAAAGACAAAAGGGTACATGCACTAATCGGTCTTTGTCCCGATTGCTGAGTGTTATGTGCCTTATGTCCAAGGCTTGATGCAAAACTGCTATCGAGTGGAGGTCTCACTGGAAGCAACCTATCTATTCCTACGGGGTAGAGGTAAGGCTGTCTACATCTTACCCTTCTCAGACCCTACCTTTGCTTTGCTATTGGTGGGATTTACTGAGTATGATGATGATGGTTACATTTTTTCAAAAAAAACTGTACTATGATTTAAGTTCTGATTTTTAATTCGATGGTTTTCTTTTTCTGGTTGGCCAATGTGACAACTTTGGGGAAATAGTGTTGGGTACATGTAATCTGAGTATTTGTTCATATGTGTTTGGATGACTCATTTTTGTGATTTAAAGGCGGAATAATCGGTTTTAAATTTTAACTGTTTGGTTAAACTGATTATGATTATTTATGGTCAAAATTATCAAGATTTGGATGATCTGTAAGTAGTGGATTACTAAGATAATGCAAATTACCTGACTGTTCCACCTTGATTGGCTGACTATTTGATTTTGATCTCAAAGTTGCAATAATGGCTTTGAAAACACACATCAAAACATCACTTATTTATCAACATCGATCGAAGCTATACGAGTTTATAGGATTTTGAATGAGTTCACAATTAATTATCTTCAGGTTCTTGATTTAGTGATTTTATGTGGCGGGTCAAGGTCAAAACTTTGGAATTTTTAGTGAATAACTCTCAACTGATTCTTGGTTTAGTAGGTACATAGTAGGGGAAGGTAACATTTTGGAATGTTTTAAGGAATGTATGATTGGTTTTATATAACAGTTGAAATAATGGGCTAGTAGGATTTTGATTAAATTTTGACCATATGCATAGTTACTTAACTTTTTATTCTTGATTAAATTGTTTTATAAAGTGGGTCAAGATCAAAATGAAAGCTTTAGTAATTGCAAAAGTTTGGTTCTAAAATTGTGAAAGATTCTATGGTAAATATACAATTTGACGAAAGCAAGCTTTCAATTTGGATGCAACTCGATTTAAACATCAAACATGGCCTTATGGATTTCAGACTTTCAGTTTGTTATTTATTTTGGTTGTTGAATTTACCTCTGAAATTTATTCATAGCTTTGAATTATTATATCGCCGGCAGTTTTTAATCTGATACTGTAATTTTCTTGCAGTTGATTTACCGACATCGTTTTCTTCAATGACTCTTGCTTTAGAGTCTGATGTAAACCTTGTAAGTATGACTTTTCTGTTATATTATATGGCACAAGCTATAATTCATCGATTTTAGAACCTGCGGTTTATTCATGTATTGTTTTTCTTTAAATTGTTGAACACGTTTTTTTTTATTTTTTTATTTCCAGGATAAAGATCATGTTCAGCAAGCTAATATATCTAATCTACCAATGATATGTGTTCGTGAAGGCAGCCCTCCTTTGCCTGATGCATATAATACCTCTATTACTGGTTTAGGTACAATGGTAACTCTTCTGTTCAATATAATACACTTACATACATTGCATTAAGTTTTTGTGTATCAAACGATTACCAAATCTTACATACTCTTCAATAATAGCAGAATAGGAAATCTTGTCGATGCTGAATATTATCATCATTTTTTGTTGTGGAAACAATTTTTTTTATTATAATCTTGATTTCTTTTCTTTCTTATTATTTACAATCAAAAATTTGAATTTTGTTTGGAATTATTTGTTCACTCTATTTTGCAGTGTTGGATCCTATTTCTAATGAATCATTGGGAACACAAAGTCTCCAATTTGCAGAGAAATGTTATCCTATGCAGAAAAATATTCTTTTAAAACTAACAAATGAGCAGGTTAGCTTTCCAGATATATATATAGCCGGTTATTGTACAAATTGCCTTAACGTACGTTGCGTACGAGATGCACTATCAACATGTGTTTTTTTTTTTTACATGCCAAGTACGATTTTTTTAACATACGATTCTTTTAACATGCGAATTTAATTTTTCTTAACATGCAAACTTTTTTATAACATAACGTGCGATTTTGCCATCGCGTACACAGCGTACGTTAAGGCATATTGTACGATATACTTTTTCTATATATATATATTTGTAACTAAAATGGCATGTGTCATGGTATTATACAGATTTCTCCAGGTGTATGGTACTTTGGCTTATTTAACGGTATTGAATCAACAACGACCCAATTAAAGATGGTAATACCATTCTTTTAAGCCATTATAATATGTATCTATATGAGTATGCTTATAGTTTTATTAGCAAGATCATATTTTTTATTGTTATTATATACTTTCCGTTACAGATATCAGGGTATTCTTTTAGTGGGAATGTGAGCGTTGAAGGTTGTATGGGCCCATCTAACTCGGGCCAATTCTGTAACCAAACCATTGACCAACTTTCTTGCGTTGACCAAAGTTCAACACAAGAAACCTTTGCTTCTTGTAGAAACAACTATGAAAGCTCGTGCAGCGGTCCAAAAGAACCAAAAGTCTACACTTTCGACTTGTTTGGAGTTTCCGAAAAAATAACGATCTCAACTTCAAAAGTCAAAGTCAACCAAAATCAACTTTCAGATGGTACAAGAAATCACACTCGTATTGGTTTGATGTGTTACGCTAGGTATGGTGCAATGCCATCATCGTCTATTCATGATTATTCTGGTAATATTGTTGATACCCCTTTGGCTATTCAATCGCCAAAAGTTGGCCGGTGGTATATTACCATTGTACCAATGGACCTCTCAAATGGAACAATGGGGAACGTGAAGGTTTGCTATTCGCTGACGTGGCAAATGCGTCAATGTCCTCAAAATAAAGCTGGTGTGAACTGTACATGGGAACGATACATGCTCCAGGTTTGTTATAAATATAAATAGCTCTTATATGCTGTGTTATTTGCACAACTTAATATCATATTCACCCATTTTACGTAGTATATAGATAGAATCGGTTATTTACAACAATTCGTTCATTTATTTGCAGACAGTTTTGAGGAAGAACGCTGCTCTTCCTTTTGAATCATATTATATACCTGTAAGCGATAATGGATCTTCACGTTCATCTAATTTCCTTCTGGAGCCTCTTCTTAGCTACAATTCACTCGATCAACGTCAAAGTCAAAGTCAAGATTTTGCATGGACTTATTTTGTAGTAGACATTCCCTTGGGTGCAGCTGGAGGAAGCATTCATGTTCGAATAAACTCGGATACTAAATTAAATTATGAAATCTATGTGTCATACGGTGGATTACCATTGGAAGATAAATGGGATTACTTCTATGTGAATTCAACTAGCAACAGTAACGGTTCTATGTTCTTTAAGTTGTATGACTCAGATGAAAAGAATATCGGTTTTTATATTGTCTATGCTAGCGGAGGGACTTGGGGTTTTGGTATAAAACATTTGACTTCTTCTCATCAAAGTCAAAGTCAAACTACTATGGCTATTTCGGTGGAAAGATGCCCGAGAAGGTGTTCTTCTCATGGAACATGCCAAAATGTTGTTGAAATGAGTGGATTGTCACTCTACAGGTACTTCATATATAGTAACTCGTCGTAATTCAATGATATTATGTCTTGTTTGTTCACTTCCTTTAAGTGATATGATGTATCATTATAACTTATTTCAGCTTTTGTAACTGTGATCGTACACATGGAGGCTTCGACTGTAGAGTTGAACTTGTCTCGCATCAAGGTAATTTTAATGCTCAAATAAGGGAAATTGGATTTTAATAAATCCCACTTAGAGGTGGTTGGACAATAATAGTCCCACCTTCAAATATTGTCACTGGCAGTCCCACCTGTTAGAATATTTTTTCTCACAGGACCTCCGTTAAAAAAGCTTAAACTTCGTTAAGTGTTTATTTTTCTTAATTTCAATCTGATGTTTTAGGGCTTTTGATCAGAACGAGGATACGAGTCGATTGATGTAAAACTTACCTCGAAACGGTGCTCCAAACGGCTTGAATTTTTGTTAATTGGAAGTTTAAACACCCGAATTGAAGCACCCTTTTCGTCGTTTGGAGCACCGTTTTGAGGTAAGTTTTACATCAATCGACTCGTATCCTTGTTTTGATCAAAAACCCTAAAACATCAGTTTGAAATTCAAAAAAAAAAAAAAAAAAAACTTAACGGGGTTAAGTTTTTCTAAAGGAGGTCTAATGAGAATTTTTTTTAAAAGGTGGGACTGCCAGTGATAATATTTGAAGGTGGGACTATTATTGGCCAACCACCTCTAGGTGGGATTATTAAAATCCAGTTTCCCAATGTAATAATAGCATTTTTTTTTATCTCCATTAAAAAGAGGAGACCCACTGTCACATCTTCATATTCGTGTCGTTATATCATACAACTTATATGTGTGGAATGTGGGACCCAGAAAATATGAACACAAACATCCTTCATTTCATGTATCTTTTTCCGGGAACACGCTTTTTAAGATTCTTTGTTTTTGGTTTCATCTAGGAGGGGTGTGGGGCGAATGTCGATGCTCCGCTATCTGTCCCTCTGCATTGAGTGTGAATGTATGATATAGTGCTTAGACATAAGCTACAAACTATATACGCAGGATGGACAAAGGGAACAGAGCATCGACATTCACGGGGTTCTCAGTTTGGTTCTCAGTCTTTTGAACGTGCAAATAGCGGTATGTATAACAGCTTATGTGAAGTTACCAAAATACCCTTAGTCTTTTACATTACGTTTGGATCCTTTACATAGTACGCACCACAATAATCTTCAAGGGTAATCTTGGAATGTGGAGAATGTTTTCTGTGAGCCTACTGTAAATATGGAAGTGCATGTATGGTTTTTTCATATAGCTTGTGTGTATTTTGACTCTTTTTGACTTTTTTTATCGAAGCAATGACATAAATCGTAATGTTATATGATGTCCCGTAAAATTTCTTGCAGGGCATATGCTGCAATCGGTTTCGCTTATTGCATCAAATGCTGCATTCGTGTTTCCGGCTTATTGGGCCCTACGTCAGAAGGTAACAATAAGTTTATGTAAATTTGTTAAATACCTAAAATACCCTTTTGCTGGGACAGAAAAACTTGTTCCTTTGTACAACCATTTGTTATTTCCGTTAAGTGCAGGCATTCGCAGAGTGGGTGCTCTATACATCTAGTGGTATTTCAAGTGGCTTATATCACGCGTGTGATGTTGGCATCTGGTGTGCGCTATCTTTACATGTTTTGCAGGTTAGTAAAATCTCTTATCATCACACATACACTTAAATGTTATAGACTTGTAACAAAATACGCTATCGATGTTTTCTCAGTTCATGGATTTCTGGCTTTCATTCATGGCTGTAGTGAGCACATTTGTATACTTAGCGACCATTGAGGAAACTTCAAAGAGGGCAATTCATATGGTGGCTGCAATCCTTACAGCACTCATGGCAGAAACCCGAACTACAAGGTATGCTTTACGAGTTTTCCGACTTTACAGAAAGCTGTACATTCTTCTTCATCGGTTAAAATCTTTTTCACAGGTCCTCCAATGTTGTTCTTGTAATAGCAATTGGAGCAACCGGCCTTTTTGCTGGTTGGTTGATCGAGTTCTTCACGCACTATAGACGATTCTCATTTTCTGCGGAACTTTTTCTGAATTTGCTTCATAGGTGAGATTATTTTAGATTTTTAGTTATGGATGTGAACTCTCTGGGTTAGAAAATAGTAATCTTATGGAATTTACAAAACGTGCCAGGTGGCAGACATTTAAGGGATGGTTTCATAACCTTGTAAAAACGCTTGTTAGACGTTTTCAGTGGTTTTTTGTGCTTGCGGGATTTGTTGCATTATCAATGGCTGCCATAAGCTGGAGTCTCGAATCAACCGAAAGTTACTGGTTTTGGCATAGGTTAGTGGGTACCTAATTCAATAATACCTACAAAATGAAAAGTTAACATTTTATGAGTCCGGTTACAAATATCACTAATCGGACCCATAAAATGGAAAAACGTCAGCCACCAATTGGCTGACGTTGTGTTATATGGTAAGTTAGGTTGAAAAGTTCTTAAATCTCATGTGTGTTAGAGCTCTGATTTTATCTTGATAATGTTTTGATTATGTAAACTTGTTTGCAGCGTGTGGCATGTATCGATATACATGGGTTCCTTCTTTTTTCTTTGCTCAAAAGTCAATGTGATCGAATGTGAGAATCAAGGGTCTACAAGCAGAGATTATCAGTTGACTCGACAAGATTCTCTCTCGAGATGTGAAGACCAACAAGCGAACGCGTAGCTTATGGTTCAATAATTTTTATAAGAAGGTGATTTGCACACCATCACATTACTTCACACACCACCATATATGTTGTATGGGGCTCTACCTTATGTAACTAGTGGTGTGATAAGTAATTTTAGTGGTGTATTAACCACCTATAGGATTATAGGAAACAAAAATGTAAATGAGAAAGAGAGAATTATGGATAGAAATTTTAAGATGTGGTTTTGTCATTTATGTAAACTTATGGGGTCCTCTTGTATATTTACAATCTTGTATAATTTTTGTTTTTTGGCAAATTGGAAATAAATAATCCCACCAACTCATTGGCCGATAAGGGGTCCTCTTGTATATTTACAATCTTGTATAATTTTTGTTTTTTGGCAAATTGGAAATAAATAATCCCACTAACTCAATTTGGCCGACAATAATCCCAAGACTATTGGCCGATTTGGTCAATTTTTTTTGTAAAATAGTGCGCCGTTAAAATACCTTAACGGAGTTAAGTTTTTTTCCGAATTACAAACCGATGTTTTAGGGCTCATGATCAGAACGAGGATACGAGTCGATTAATGTAAAACTTACCTTGAAATACTGCCCCAACCCACGAAAACGGTGCTTCAATTCGGGTGTTTAAACTTCCAATTAACAAAAATCAAGTCATTTTGAGCACAATTTCGAGGTAAGTTTTACATCAATCAACTCGTATCCTCGTTCTGATCAAAAGCCCTAGAACATCGGTTTGTAATTCGAAAAAAAACTTAACTCCGTTAAGCTATTTTAACGGCGGACTATTTTACAAAAAAAATGACCAGTTCGGATTATTATCTGCCAATAATTGACTTGGGATTATTATCGGCCAAATTGAGTTAGGCGGGATTATTTATTTCCAGTTCGCCTTGTTTTTTTGCACATATTGCTTCAAAAATGTTAAGATATACCATATCCCTAACTTATTTTCCCTTTTACATGTTAGATAATCTACAACAATGTTTAAAATCATGATTTGTGTAAGAGTTTATACATCTTCTTCGCAATCTTGGATCTAATACCGAAGCTATATACCCGATTTTACCTTCTTCCTAGCCTGTATTTTTACAAGATGCTCTTAGAAAATTCAAATACCAAACATCGAAAAATCTAGTTTCAACATAGCTAACATCGAAAGGGTATAATGGTCAACTTAAAACTACCCATTTAGTCAGTCAACCGACGTCATTTCAAGTTTCAACAACCTCTAACCAACTACATCCCGGCTCCTTTGAACCACAATTATCTTGCATCACCTCACGAATCATAGCCGCATCAGACCATCTACCAGAACACGCGAGCGTGTCAGACATAAGGGCGTAATTCACATTCTTGTTTGGCTCCAACATTAAAAGTTTTTCACCTGCCCATTTTGCTAACTCCAGATTTTTATAAACTTTACAATGTCCGATGAAAGATCCTAGCGTCTCAGGTCCAGGTTTCATTGGCATTGACACTAGAACATTAAAAGCTTCATCGAGTAGACCAGCTCGACCGAAAAGGTCAACTAGACAAGTGTAATGCTCGAGTTCTGGCATAATCTTGTAATCTTTAGTCATTGATTCGAAGTAATGTAGACCCTCAGTTACTAATCCACCATGGCTACACGCAGAAAGAACACCAAGGAACATGATTTTATCGGGTTTTGATACGCTTTCTGATACCATTTTGTTAAAAAGATCAACAGCTTCTCTTGAAAGACCATGAAACGCGTATGCTTGAACCATAGAAGTATATGACACAAGATCGGGTGTTTTAATCGTGTTAAATGATTTTAACACAGAAACTATGCTACCTGATTTAGAGTATGCGTTTACAAAAGAATTAGAAACCGATAAAAACGATATGATTCCACTTTTTAACGCATAAGAATGAACTTGAAGAATTTGACAGTTCAAAGAGAGATCCCCACACGAGCTAACAATGCTCGCAAGAGTTAGTTCATCGGGGCAAATATCTTCTCGTAACATCTCTGTAAGTAGCTTTATGGCTTCCTTACCATCGCCGCAGTGTCCATAACCGACAATCATAGTGTTCCACGAGATCACGTTTCTTGGAGACATATCATCAAACACGTTACGTGCATCAACAATGTTTTCATTCTTCGCGTACATGTCAACAAGAGCACTAGCCACCACCACGTCCCGATCAAACCCAAATCTAAGTACAAGACCATGAACTTGCTTTCCCAATTCACTATACGCAAAACTAACACAACAATTCACCAGACTTGTATACGTAAATTCATCACCATTAACCCCATCGACCCGCATCATCCAAAACACTTCAAAACTCTCATCCGTTAACCCGTTTAACGCATAGCAAGACACCATTACATTCCACAAAACCAAATCTTTCTCCAACACATCCTCAAAAACCCGTCTCGCTTCAAGAACAAATCCAAGTTTAGCATACATATCCACAAGACAACTATTGACATAACAATCTTTACCAAACCCCCATTTAACTATACAGCAATGGAACTGTCTACCCATCACAATTTGGCCCACTTGAACCGACATTATAACTAAATTCAAACAAGTTATACGATCCGGGTTGACCTTTTCCATCATCATTCTTCTAAAATAACATAAACCCATATGCGAATCACGGATTAAAGTGTTCCAAGTCACAACATTTCTCACAAGCATTTCGTCGAACAGCTTGCGGGCATCATTGGACTTGTTGCATTTGACATAAAAACTCAACCGTTGGTTTTGTAATGATAAGATGCTATTGTAACCTAGCTTAATCATAGGTGAATGTAATTGTTGATGCTTTACATCTGGGATCTTTAAAGCATTGGATATGAAAGAAAGATTGATGCTTTGAAGTTGATTAGGTTTTGGGTTATTTTTGGCGGTTTTATGCAGGGCTGCAAGTTGGGTAATTAACCGTTGCTTTGAAATGGATAGTGGCATTTTGTTTTGGCTGGCATTTAAGCATCTTTATCAACTGGTGTGTTGTGTAAAAATGGTTACATTTATGTTAGAGTAAACTTGAAAAATGGTCCATGAGGTTTGATCATTTTGACACTTTAGTACAAAACTCAAATCTTTTGAATCTAAGTTCATGTGGTTTCAATTTTGTTGTCATTTTCATCCAAAGGCAAAATCTGGTCAGATTTTTCAGTTAACATCCAGCTTTTTAGTCTCTTTTCCTCCCTTTTAATGAAGGGTAAACTGGTCTTTTAACATTTTATTATAACAAATTAAAAAAATATGACCATTTTGCCCTTCATTTAAATGGAGGAAAAAGTCAAAAAAGTTGGATGTTAACTGAAAAATCTGACCAGATTTTGCTTTTAGATGAAAATGACAACAAAATTGAAACCACATGGACCAAGATTCAAAAGGTTTGAGTTTTGGACTAAAGTGTCAAAAGTGACCAAACATCTGGGACTATTTTGGTAGTTTACTCATTAAATTATAAATAGAGACAAATCTAGGTAAAAGGATAGGATAAGAGTGTTTAAAGAGTGGTAAGGTCAAGTTTCTCCCTTCTCATAACAAATCTTGTTATACAATGCATTATTTATAATCATTTGATTTTTTCTATTTGATATATCGATTAAATGACATCATCATCATCATACTCAGTAAATCCCACCAATAGCAAAGCTAAGGTAGGGTCTGAGGAGGGTAAGATGTAGACAGCCTTACCTCTACCCCGTAGGAATAGAGAGGCTACTTCCAGTGAGACCCCCGGCTCGATAGTAGTTTTGCATCAAGCCTTGGACATAAGGCACATAACACTCAGCAATTGAGACAACTGCCGATTAGTGCATGTACCCCTTGTCTTTCGGCTATCAACGCCACCACATGATGCATGATTAACCATCCCCTCATTTAACGTTATTTCCACGAAATTAGTAAAATAACGTTAAAATTAGTGCACTTTCACTTTTGCCCCCCGAGCGCCCACACATATATCGATTAAATGACATATTAAGAATATCTTGAACTCAACCCGCTTATACTATCATCTTTAATGCCTTTTAACCAATATCAGTTGCCAAATGTCTTGTAGTCTAATGGTATCCAGGTGTGATGAAAGATGTCCATCTTCATCCAGGCATGTGTTATACATATGAATGTAAATGTTAGCCAAGCATTCGCCACTCACGCTCACTAATCATGTGTTATACATAGTCAACGTGAGTGTGAGTGGTTTTTATTTAAATATTTTAATATTCAACCAAAACAGTGAAAACCAGATAAAAAATACTTTTTTTAAAACAACTCAGTTTCTGTCTAAATTATATCAGAATGTTGAAAAAAAGTAAAACTGCGTGTTTAAAGGGCTAATGAATACAAATTATTCGAAAAAAGCCATATTAAATGTTAAATGAAATACTACATAATAAAATAAATTATCATTTTTTTATTTTGCAAATTGCATCATTTCATTGGGTTGCTGCTTTATTTGAT
The DNA here is from genome assembly GCA_030545235.1 of Helianthus tuberosus. Taxonomy (NCBI): domain Eukaryota; kingdom Viridiplantae; phylum Streptophyta; class Magnoliopsida; order Asterales; family Asteraceae; genus Helianthus; species Helianthus tuberosus. The sequence continues at coordinate 20,045,715 of CM060385.1, read as the reverse complement.
TTCTTCACAATGTGAGCCAAGCATTCGCCACTCATGCTCACTAAGCATGTATTATACATAGTTAACGTGAGTGTGAGTGGCTTTTATTTAAATATTTTAATATTCAACCAAAACAGTGAAAACCAAATAGAAAATACTTTTTTTAAAACAAATCAGTTTCGGTCTAAATTATATCAGAATGTTGAAAAAAAGTAAAACTGTGTGTTTAAAGGGCTAACGAATACAAATTATTCGAAAAAACCCATATTAAATGTTAAATGAAATACTATATAATAAAATAAATTATCATTTTTTTTATTTTGCAAATGGCTTCATTTCGTTGGGTTGCTACTTTATTTGATTTTTTCACAACTCACGCCTCACACACAGGCGTGGTGTTCTAGCGAGTGTGAGTCCTATGTGAGCCCCCCTCCCCTCGGATCCCCACATGTTATGGATGACATTTAAACAACTCGTTTCGTTTTCTTTTTAAACTAGGCAAATTGGAAATAAATAATCCGAACTCACTGGTATTGGCCAATAATAATCCCAACTCATTTAATCACCAATAATAATCCGAACTTTTCACTTTTGGTTGTAAAATACTCCGGCGTTAAAAAACACTAACTTGGTTAAAAAATGCTGATGTGGAGTGACATGTGTGGTCCGACGTGGCAGTTTAATTATAAATGAAAGCCAACTCATAAGCCACCTGTGTATAAATGTTTTCATCCCCCAAATTACAACTATCCCCAAATAAAGAAACAGAGCATCACGATTAAACAGAAACCCTAATCACATTCGAGAAAGCAAACAATCAAGTCATTGTATCAGGTTTGTTTTGTAGTTCATTCTTCTTGTTTATATGTGATTCAATCCTAATCCACTACTAAACCCATCAGGATGGATGGCAAAGTCATCGTAAAAGCATGTCATCAGGATGGATGACAAATCTTTAAAACAAAAGCATGGCATGACATGGATAATGGATCAGTTTATGTGGGTTTGAATTTTGGGTTCGTTTAGAAAAAGAACCAGCTCTTTTAGACCTTCAACAGCACCGATGATGGTGTAAAAGAGGTAAAAGGTTTAGAAAAAGAACCAGATCAATCGACTCTGTCTTTTTCATTTTTAGATATTCGAACTCACCCTCTAACGGTTCAATCCTTGCTTCCCATACTCGTTCAGTTATTTCCATCTCCCCCATCTGAAGCTATAGAAGGTAGTAGCATCCATTTCCGAAGTTTGGCAGTCTTAAATGGTTGTTTAAGTCAATCTGTTACCTACGATTCTCAATTTACGATATGGGTGATGAAGGAATACGGGATCAAAAGGTCGTGGCATTGATCGTGATGCTCTGTTTCTTTATTTGGGGATAGTTGTAATTTGGGGGATGAAAAGATTTATACACAGGTGGCTTATGAATTGGCTTTCATTTATAATTAAACTGCCACGTCGGATCACACATGTCACTCCACATCAGCATTTTTTTAACCAAGTTAGTGTTTTTTAACGCCGGAGTATTTTACAAACAAAAGTGAAAAGTTCGGATTATTATTGGTGATTAAATGAGTTGGGATTATTATTGGCCAATATCAGTGAGTTCGGATTATTTATTTCCAATTTGCCTTTAAACTAGATTTATTTATATAATTACTTGTGATGGGAGCAAAAATTATAAGTAAACTGTCAAAATGGTCCCAGAGGTTCCGTCACTTTTGCCACTTTAGTCCAAAACTCAAACATTTTGAAATTGTGTCCCTATGGTTTCAATTTTGCTGCAATTTTCATCCAAAATCAAAATATAGTAAGATTTTTCAGTTAACAACCATTTTTTTTTGTCTTTTTCCTCTCTTTTAATGAAGGGCAAATGGTTTTTTAACGTTTTATTATAAAAAATAAAAAAATCTGACCATTTTGCCCTTCATTAAAAGAGATAAAAGACAAAAAAAAAAACTGAATGTCAACTGAAAAATCTAACTAGATTTTGCTTTTGGATGAAAATGACAACAAAATTGAAACCATAGGGACTTAGATTCAAAAGGTTTGAGTTTTGGACTAAAGTAGCAAAAGTGACCAAACATCAGGACCATTTTAACAGTTTACTCTTTAATATTTATGAATTATTCTATTTAGATATATCATATCATTATACTTTTGTCACTAATTATTCTAACCAACTTCTCTCAATCCAATTTCATGGTTTCTGTTTGAACTTACACATAACATACAAGCAATGTGAGAGTTTAACACATAGTTTACCTTGATCCGCATAGGGCTGTGCAATGGTTCAAAACAGACATAATCGAACCGGGACTGAACTGGAACCGTTTAATACTAAATATAAGAACCGGATTTTAACGGCTCCGGTTCGGTTCAGAACCGAGTTAAACGGTTCCCGCGTAAACGGTTCTCTCCAGAAGTAGAACCGGTTATTAATTAAATTCTAAAAGCAACAACAAAATAAAAACAATTAAAACAATCAAATTGTTTAGAACATATAACTAAGAGTTGAACATCCAAATTTCAAAACAATCAAACTAAAAGTAGCTATGAAAACAAAGTACACAATGTAAAAAACAAAAGTTAACTTAAAATACTTATGGTTAATCATCATAAAAACTTCACTGCAAAAACAAATTTTATATTCTTTAATCATGGGAACATTTTTTTAAATATAATAATTAAAGTTTAAATAAATTAATAGGGTTTTTGAATATATTATTTAAAGTTTAAACCCAAACCGGTTCTAGCGGTTCTTTAAACGGAACCGTTGGTTGTAACCGGAACTGAACCAGGAACCGTTTTCTCCCAAATTTAAGAACCGAAACCAAAATGAAATACAACAATTCGGTTCGGATCTGGCTGTTTCGGTTCGATTCCCCTGTTCTGACGGTTCAAAACCGTAAATTGCTGAGTCCTAGACCCGCAACTACAAATCCTTAAACAACATGCAAAATTCTAAGTATGTGATCAACCCTCATCCCCCTACTCCCACCCCCAATAGAGTTTGTAATATTAATATGTGCTTTTGGGTAACCTTTTCAACAGGGACAATTTAACATATTTTAGGGCTAAAACATGTTAAACATATTACTTATTATTTAAAAACTAACGTAACAACCGACTTTTTAAATTTTTTTGAACAGCAAGAAACGACGTGTCAATCATCGTGACACCGGGCGTTGTGGCCAAGATCGACTACTCGACCGCCGCCAGCCCCTTGGCTCTTCTAGATGCGCGTAAACCCGACCTCCACCCGCCCGAAAGCACGGCAGTTGAATAATCGGTAAAACCTCGCCTTTCATCCAAGACGAACCGGTGCCATCTGTATTCGCCCTTCACCTGGATGCCGCAGAAAATAATGGAGAGTGAGAGTCGAACCTGGGTCACAAGGAATACCAAATTTTTCCCCAACCACTTCACCACTACCTCATTGGCAACCAGCTTTTTTAATTAATAAAGATAAAAACCACCAGATAAATACAAATCTTTCATTAAAATTTTGTATTAAAAATTTGTAATTTGTTTGATTTTGTAATAAAAAAAGTACACATCCACATTCTTTTTTCTTGGGGACCGTTTAAATGTTTAATATGTTTGCAGCCTTGCATGATTTCTAGGTGGATCTTGAATTTTATTTTTCCAAATTCGTTTATCTTATAAACTAGTAATAGGGATCGTGCGCGTTGCGGCCAGGGGCGGACCCACTACTACCCGTGGGTGGGCGGGCGCACCCCTTGAAAAATAAACTTTAAGGGTTATCCGTCGGTGAAAATCTCAAGCGCACCCCATGAAATTTTGATGTCGCACCCCATGAATGAGTGAAAATGGAAGAGTGTAGAGAAAAGTGAAGATACAAGAAGAAAAAAATTCCGACACCCATTGGTTCATTAAGATTTTTCTCTGGTTAGGTCTGCATAGAAGAAGGTGAAGTGAAGGGTTAGAAAAAACAGCTAGGTTTTTTGTTTTATTTTATGCAAGTATTGGGCCAATGGGTGTCATAATAGCCCACTGAGGCCTAACATTTTAATCCACTATTTATTTCAATTTGAATTGTTTTGTTATTTTCGTTGGTTCATTGTGTAATTTACTAATTTTGATATATCAGTTCACAGCTAGCAAAGTAGCGAGAGTGATTCATTTTTTATTTACCTATTAATTTTCTTATATTTTTACATTAAACCTTCTGATCAAATACTAAAGCCTCAAAAGCTTTTATTCATTTTATTGGATTACTTTATTTTGTTTTAACTCAAAATGTCTATATTTATTATTTTATTTGATGATTTTATTTATTATTATTTATGTAATTTAAGGTTTAATCACCTATCTAAACCTTATTTCCGTTGGAGGAATGTAATGTTGTTCGATCATTCTTAGGTTTTTCTAGTTTTGTTAATTTTATTACCTTATGGTTAGATTTCAAAAATAAAAAACCATCGAGAGCGATTGTAGATATATTGTATTTCCATTATATATTTCTAATGAAGAATGACAAATTTTTTTTACGTATTTGAAAGTTGATTAGGTTTAATCGTTTTAGTATGTGATCCAACTCGACCCGACCCGAAGCGAAACTTTTTTTTATATTTAGACAGATAAACAACTAGAGTATCAACACCTAAAAAATTCCGCACCCCATAAAAAAAAATTCTGGGTCCGCCACTGGTTGCGGCGCGGGTACATTGCAAACATCGAACGGATTAGTCAAAGCGTTATGTGATGCGTTAACCTTATAAAAACACGCGTTTCAACGTAACATATAGCCGCATTGCGATTGGATCAAAACATAACGCAAATCAAATTTATACCGTACAATCATAATGTATTATATGTGACCCGACTAAACTGAATTTATACCGTCAAGTCAAAAACTCTCGAGGGGTCAAAGTGACATTTTACAAAGTTCATAAAAAGTTATGAGGTTAAAAATTACATTCCTTAAACTTAAGTGCTAAGAGTGAGTAAGAATGAGATTTGATAAAGTTAGGGGTTAAAAAGAAACTATAACAAAGTTAGGGGTATAAAGGATAGTACCACAAAATCAAAGGGCAAAAAGACAAACAACTTGTTTTTGTCGGTGGCATTGGCCACCGACTTTTTACTTTAAGAGTATGTAGAATTAATACAATAACTTTTTTTTTGTTAATTAATCTCAAGTCGGTTTAAGAACTCCAAAGGGTGGGTATTGTAAAAGAGGAACGAGTCAATGTGGGATAGCCCATTTGGTAGAGACATATGCTTCTTAAGGGGAGGTCCCAGTAACGGAGCTTGAACGAAAAATTAGGGAGACCAAACTTTCAAAATCCAAATTAGGGGCATGTTATGGGTTGATGGATTGGCGGGTTAAATGTGAAATTTCAACACGATCTATATTTTTATTCAGGTAAAATATTTCAACCTAAACCCAGATACACATATATTCGGATCAATTCAAACCTGACCCGTTTAACCCAATTTTCTAAATAAATGAAACATGTTGATGAGTTATGTTGCTTGTTGGTTGTAAACGGGTTAACGATAACGCATTTAATAGATGAGTTCGTAAATAAATATGAATGTGACAAAACTAAAATTATCAGAACTAACCATAATACCATATATAGTATTGAAATCAAAGTTATATGGGTCTTGGGTCGATCCCGGTTAAGGTATCCAGATTACTTGGTTTAACCCGGATCCAGTTTAGCCCCGAGGCCAAGACTTCGTGAATAACGTTTCATAATTAATTAAATAGCCCTCAATGACTATCTTATTACATTTGTACCACAAGTGACACCATCCAAAAAATGACACATCTTTCAAAAACATTAGTACAACCACCATACTTTTTAAAATACTCAAACGTTTCCATTGGGCATCAAAATATTAAACTTTTTTGAACAACACATCAAAATATTAAATAAGTTTCTAGATTAGTAATAAACATATCGTGTGTTAAAGGGATATGGTGTGTCTTCCTTTATCTAAGAAACAAAGGGTTGAATTTCTAAAAAGTGTAAATATATGAGTATTTTAAGAGTACGTAAGTTTACCATAAAATAAAAATATAAACGTAATTTCCTCTAATTTGGAGCTCTATGACATTCGAATTGATTAAATGATTTAGAATTTGTTAACATACCTAACGTTTGCTTTTTTTAATACATCACTAATAACTTTTAGTGTAAATTATATAAATATTTTTATTTAATATTTTTTAATTTGTTACATTAGACAACTTTTAACCACCTCTTTCACCAATGCATCATATATAACTAATTATATGAGTATTATGATTCTTTACTTACATTCCGGTTTTATATCGAACGTGCCCCCTAAACTAATGTTTTTTATATACTTAATCTTTAAACCCATGATCTTAACACGATTCAGATTCAACCACCCCTGTAATACACTAACGATCTAGTTACAATACATCTATATTTTCTTGTGTGTTATTCGTTTTATCGTAGATGATTATCAATTTCTCTTATAAATAACCATAACTATTATGATCTGACACATGTAAAAATCCAAAATCATATCCACCGAAATTTTGGGCCATAAACCGTAATAAACTAATAACCCAAAACTTACGGGTCAGTACCCAGATCCAAATTTTAATTCGGATCCAAAATTTTGGGTTGTAATGACCCAACCCAAAACTTATGGACCAAACACCAAAAACCAACCCAAACCCATAATCCATGTTATAAATACCATGATTGTATTCAATATCCTCCCAAGTGTTCCTCACCTTTAGAGAAATGAAGAGTCCCAATCTCTCACTCTAAAAAAACCCTAAAAAACAGGTAAAATCTCTCTCTATCTCTCTAACATTTAGAAATTGTTTGATTCTTTTTGTCAATAACTGTTGAAAAGTCTCCTTTTCTTCAACAGGTCTAGAGAGAGAGAGAGAGACTGATGGTGGGACATTAAAGGTATATCCTAAATTCTTATATTCTTATTGTACTATATCCATGGCTTAGATCAGCTTCATCTTCCCGCCAAAAACCCTAAATTTGTCCTTATTTAAGTCATTTACATAACCTGTGTTTACTTAGATTGTACAGGATCTTGCTCTCTTAACGTTAGATCAAACATATATTGTGTGACATTTGTTTTTAGGGTTTTGAAAAATTTTTTAGTTAATGGCAGGGTTGTCAAAGCAAACAGATGAGTCTGCATTTAATTGTTTTGAAATCCAATTAGGGTTTTATACAAATGCTGGAAATTTGATTATAAGTTTAGTGAAATGTAAAATTAATTTTGTTCAGTTATACTTAATAAAGTTCTGTTGTTGAGTAGTTTTTTTTAATGTTAAATCTGGATCACTACGGGCCGTGCCACCAGCGGAACCACCCGATGATATCCATCTTTACTAGGCAATAATGCCTATACACCAATTCAGGAGAAAATTTAATAAATCTGGGAAAACCCTCTTGTGGGAATCGAACCCGGTACCTAATGGTCCCTAAGCCTTATCCCACCCCCAAGATGCCAATAGGCAATAGGCTATAATGCAATGGGCTAGACTTTAGTAGTTATATCCTTGATTTTTAAAAGCGCGTGGCGATCCGATGGGTGTCGACCCCAAAAGCCGATGCGCGTGCATTAATATATATTTTTTTGAGCAAATTGCCATTTTAGTCCCTGAGGTTTGGTCCAAATTGCCATTTTAGTCCAAGTTGCCATTTTTTTCTCCTTTAGGTCCCTGACTTTTCCATTTTCTTGCCATTTTGATCACATTGCCTAACTCAGTCTAAAAATCTGGTTATAACCAGGGGTATTTTTGGCATAACTGTTGTGTAGTGATAATTAGGGGTAGTTTACAACATAATTTATAAACCTTATAATAATTTAATGCCAAAAATACCCCTGATTATAACCTGGTTTTTAGACTAAGTTAGGCAATGTGATCAAAATGGCAAGAAAAAGGAAAAGTCAGGGACCCAGAGGAGAAAAAAAACTATTTAGACTAAAATGACAATTTGGACAAAAACTCAAGGACTAAAATGGCAATTTACTCTATTTTTTTTGTTAATTTGTCAACTTTTAAGAACAAAATATGAGATATTCTCTTCATTTATAGTCATATTTGTTTAATCAGACTTGAATAAGTCATACCCATTGTACTCTTTCTCCAGTTGTTCAAACACTAGTCAACTGCATAAGGCGCACATCAGATCACATCACGTGAGGCGTGCATTATGTGCTCTAGATGCACGCGTTTAAAACCGATGTTATATCTTCTATATGTAAAGCTTGATGAGTTTTGAATCTTCATTTTCAGTGAGATCAAAGGGCTCGAAGTCGGTCAATTTGCAGAAGATTGGATTAGGGGTCAAATTTTCATGGATATGAAATTGGATTTAGAAAAGTTTTTTAAGAATGTTGATATTGGAGATGAATCAGAGTCTGTGGATTTACAAAAGTTTTTCAAGGATGTTGATATTGTAGATGAGTCAGAGTTTGTGGATTTTAAGAATGTCAGAGCGGGTAACCGTTGTTGTGTTGGTGAAAAACATGTTGGCATTAGTGAGTCATGCGTGGGTATTGAAGAGGAGAAAAAAGTGATCAAAAAAAGAAAGAAAGAGAGTTGTTTGCCGTTGTTGGATTGGGTGAAAAGCGTTGCGAAAGACCCGTGTGATCCTGTGATTGGATCGTTACCAGAGAGTTATAAGTGGAAGGCTTATGGAAGTGAGCATGTTTGGAAGCAGGTTCTGATGGCTAAAGAGGCAATGAGTCTGAAGGTTAATGTTGATGTCGATCCGAATGCCAAACAGTCTATTTGGCAGGTAGTTCTCAGATCCCTTGAATATACCGATCATATTATTGTCATACATTTTTGTTTATCAAATTTGTTCTCAAATGTATGTTACATAGTTGTCAATAGCGGTTACTATGGTCGCTATAGTGAATAGCGTATCGTATAGGTCAAAGGTCGTACGGGGTATGTAGCCATAAATAGCTGGATTTCAGTTTTTTTTAAATATAAATAGCGATTAAATTTAGCTATAAAATAGCTGGATTTTAGGTTTTTGTTAAATATACATGTAAAATAGCGTATATACCAGGATATTTTGATATAATATATGTATAATTTTTTTTTCAATTTTTTAGTGTATCGCTATTTACAAAATAGCACCTGCTATTTGTCACTATTCACCATTAACAACTATGCTATGTTAAAATTGAATGTTTTACCTTTTCCAGAAGAAGCAAAAGATGCACCCTGATATGTACGATGACCAACCCAAGAAATCATACACGAGATGCAGCCAGAGGCTTATTGCCATAGAAGAGAATCGTTCTATCCTATTGTCCCGAAAACCACAAGTTGTAGATCATGCTGAGTCATCATCGTCCCCTGTGAGTGATGAAGAAGACGACGAAGATTCTTTATGGTGTATCAATTACAGGAAAAAACGAATCCCGTTGGGCCGGTTTTTTCAAGCAGAAGTACCACAATGGGCTGGGAAAACTGAAGAAAGTGAAAGTAAATGGCTTGGTACCCCTGTTTGGCCACTGAAACAAACCGAAAACCGAACCAGTTTGATTGAAAGGGAACCGATTGGAAAAGGACGACAAGGGTCTTGTGGCTGCGAGCGTGTCGGTTCTCTAGAATGTGTTCGATTTCACGTTGCGGGAAAAAGAACGCGGTTGAAGCGTGAGTTGGGGTCTGCGTTTGCTAAATGGAAATTCGATATGATGGGCGAAGAAGTTTCACTCAGATGGACTAAAAATGAAGAGAAGAAGTTTGCGAGTATTATAAAGTCAAACCCCGAGTCTTCGGGGAGGTGTTTTTGGAATGTACTTGTGGCCTATTTCAAGAACAAAACGAGGGCTGTTCTCGTGAGCTACTATTTTAGTGTCTACCTCTTCCGCCGTCGGGCTCACCAGAATCGGGCTGATCCAAGTAACGTTAATAGTGATGATGATGAACTTGAGTCTACAGAGTCCATCTTATGCTCCCCAAATGTGCATCTGAAATTTACTAAAACTTTTTGATGTTTGTTGTCCTTGTTATCAATTTTGAAGGTGAAGTATAGATGTCGACCGGTTGATTAAAACCGAAGAAGTTTGGGGGGGGGGGGTGGATTTTGAAAACTTTAATGTTTATGGGTGTAAATGGAAAAGAGACATAGTATGAGGGCTTTGATGCTTGCATGTTTTTGGTACATTTGTTGAAATGGAAATGTAAGCACCATTTTGCTATACCATATCATGTTTTATATTCATTCAAAGGTTTGGTTTTTTTTTGTGCTATCGACTTTCATGATGCGACAAATCAATCTTGTGCGATTCGATCATGGATCAGTGGGTTATTGTTCGGGTTCGATGGAACTCAACACGTGGCCCAAAGTTCACCTGGGAACAGGAAGATCAAATAATGCACAAGTATCCTCGGTTGTTTAAGAAAGATGAGTCTAGTAATGAAGTTACTGCTGAATTTCGGGATGAAATTCCAAACCAACGGGGGGATGATGTGACACCCACCGAAAACGCTTAACAAAACTAGCTTCCTCAGTGACAGCGTGCTAAATTTCGGGACGAAATTTCTTTCAACTTGGGGATGATGTGACAACCCGTAATTCTCGAGGTAAAAACCAGTAGTTCACTTTGTAAATCAAATTATAGACTCGTCTTATTCGATGGATTAAAGTTATATTTATTTAGTTTATAACATACAAACGAGTATATGAAGCCAAATCCATATCGTGATTGAACCGAACCGAACCGAACCGTTTGAACCATGGCATAACTCTAAACTTTTGAGGCCCGAACCATAACTTAATTATGGCACTTTATATTAGTTGAGTTGACTAATTATAATTATATAATTAAGTTGTTAGATGAAAAAAATAATAGTAATAAAGTTTAATAAACAAATCAATGTAGCAGCCAATTACCATGTTCTCTTGTTCCAAGTCTCGGCCACCTCACTCCTACCCATCTATTTATGGCCCAAAGCAGCCCAATCCCTCATAATTATTGAGTGGCTTCGGCCCATGTACCACAAAACCGTCCACACCCTTTAAAACCTTTTTTTTAGTTATGTATGCATGTTTCATCACAATCCCTACAACACCAAGAACCTAACCTGCGATCTTTGTGCCCTCCCTCTTTCTCACATCTGCAGTGGTCGAGAATAAGCCCAAGACCCCAAGTTTTCGGCTCCTAGGCGGCACTAGTCGATCCCTTTCATCGCTAGGTAACTAGTTTGTGCTTTTTGTTATAAATACAAGTGTTTATACATGATTTTGATGGTTAAAGTTCTATGATCAAGGCTGAATTTTAAATGTTTCATTTATGTTGAATTATATTTGTAGTTTAGAATGAATGTAGATCGGTTATGATGAATCGTATTATTGCGTAGTTATGCTTAGACACATGTAAGGTTGTTTAGGGTTTAATGTGGTAAAGGATCTTGATGTTTGAGCAAGATGAAATCTGATTACACGACTCATAACCTGCTGTGAATGATTGATTTTGGTTATAGGATACATGAAAAACAATTTAAAACAAGTAAAGTTTCGTTCAGCGATTTTCTGCAGAAAATACACCAAATTCCGCAGTCTTTTTCTGGACTTAAAAGTTATTGAAACTCTATGTTTTCTGAGCCTAAAATCAAGTATTCGGAAGTAGCTTTCAAACCGCAACGATTTTATATTGTTCGGACAGGTCTAAGTATTTTTAACAAATTAAATCGCAAAACTGCTCTAAGCTGTCATTTTCTGCAGAAAATGCAGCTCACGTTTCGTGTCATAATTTGGTATGTGTTAACTGTTTAGACTTGAAAATTTTACTGTAGATGCTCTTAAGTGTCGGTGCAAACCTCCAACTATAATTTCTTCAATCGGATAAACGTATATTTTTAAATAAAATTTTCGGCAAACCTGACCAGATTACGTCAAATCTGATCATGGTTTGGCGCAAGATTTTTCATGAAAAAATCCGTAAGGAATTTGGTCACCAAATTTTAGTGCAATTGTCTCTGGTTCGATTGAAACGTTCTGTAATTCTTCGGGAACTATCCGGCGCCCGAACGGTCCCGTTTAACGCATCGCAAATTGTCCGAAAATGCACTTAAAAGCTGAAATTTTGTGACAAGATTTATTATGTGATTTGTGACGAATATGTGGTCGCTAATTCGAATAGCGACACTTTTCATGCATGTGTACATATATACATTATAATATTTTACAACATTATAATATTTTACGTGCAACATGTTAGAATACGTGTAGGAACTTTGTGCTCTATTTGAAACCACTAATGAACTAAATGGTAATCATACTAGGACGTGATTGACAAACCCTGACTGTTAGCTATTTTTAAGAGTCCAACCGAGCAACCAAAGGTAAGTTCACACTTTCTACAAAGCATGGGATTCCCGGTGGTTTGGGAATGGGTTAAGGGATAACATTGAAACATGCGTATTCTCCTTGGGTAGGATACGTACCTCCATCCTCCTTGGGAAGGATGACAAGATTGAAACCAGCGTGTTCTCCTTGGGTAGGACACGTACCTCCATCCTCCTTGGGAAGGATGACAACATTTAACTTATTAGACAAAACTCTATCATGAAGTCCCTCATTTTTATATCGACTTAATCGTCGGGCCATTGGCGAACGGGTCATTAGTTAAATAGCATTATTAGGTTTGACAAGCCTCACACCTTGCCGCAGAGGACGGGAGTGGACTAATGTACTTGGGCACTTAGTCAATGATGATAGACATTGACGCAGGGCACATAAACATGACTAAAGTCAGTAGTCGATATGGTAATGGGTCTAGTGGTTTACAACATGGGGTAGCCCCCACAGTTTATGGTTTGGGAAACAAGGAAACTGGTTAACTCATGGTTTTTCGAATTAACGTATGGTTTTTGGTACAAACATTAAAATGGACAACCAACTGTGAACTCGCTCAACATTGTTGTTGATTCGTTGTTACATGCCTTGCAGGTCGTTAGGTACTTAGCACGAGCTTGCATGGGAGGAGTCGTTGTGGAACATGGACTATTGTGTGTTCATGATGAACTTATGAACTTTAAACTTATGTTTTGGTTTTGAACTTAATGCTTCCGCTGATAACTTAGACTTTGTTAAATTGTTTAGACACCAATTATATTGTTTGGATTTTATTTATTTACTTATATTGTTCAATATGATTGGTGGCTGGATCCTGGTCAGTCACACGCCTCGCGGTAATACTCCGCTTGTGGATTTTGAGGGTGTGACACACGTTCTTCGAGGAATCCTTTTCAGAGTTCCTACAAAGGACAATGTTGTTGTTAAGGCGAGCGACCAGTCGATAGGTTTCCTCTATGGTTGCTGGAAGAGCAGCTTCCATAAGGTTCATGATGGAATCAGGGCAGCAATGGATGTACTTGTTGATTTGCTTTTCAGGCGTATCAACCTGGCTAGGACAGAGAATGCTAAGTTGCTTGAAACGGGTGGTTAAGACATCGTTATCGTCGCCGACTTATTTCAGGAACCAAAACTCATGCTCCAACTTCCTGAGCTCATGTGGAGGGCAGAATTCTTCCCTCATGATTCTTTTTAGTTCAGCCCATGGCAGAGCGTTGGCGGCGTCCTCTCCTCTTATGCCACGCTCAGAGGTCCACCAATCCAGGGCCTTTGAGCAAAACACCCGAGTGGCATTTTGGGTGCGAAGATCGTCAGGGCAACCACTTTGACGAAAAGTGATTTCCATAGCATCAAACCAAGTGAGCAATGCGGTGGCACCATCCTTGCCTGAAAATTCCAGGGGTTTGCAAGCCATAAATTGCTTGAAGAGGAATGGCGCTTTAGGTTGCTCGACCTTGGACTTGATAGAACCCTGCTCGATGGAGGGTTGAATCTTGCTCATGATATCGGGAATGACTCGGGCCATTTGGTCGGCCATTTGTTCAGCGATGAAACCCACTAACTCTTGTTTGGAGATGGAGTCGGAGTTGTTGGAGTTCTTCTTTAAGCCTGATTTAGACCTCTTGGCTTTCTTGGAGGATCCAGAGTTTGTCAAAGACATCTAGAGATTCAAAAGGAATGAATAGGTGAGACTTGATCATAAAGTTTGTTTAAGAAAATCGCTTTTCATGAAATGATTCACATAGCATAAAGTTTCACATAGCATAAAAGGGTTTCAACTGTTTCACATAGCATAAAATGTTCAAGTTGTATCACAAAGCATAATCATAGTTTCCACATAGCATAACATGAATTTCACATAGCATAATCATGAATAATGAAAGCATCGTAAATTTAGTTTGTTCACGAGAGATTATTATCGTTTTTGATTGCGCTAAACGTGCGAATGGTGTAAAAAGTTTGAATGAACGTAGTAACGAGTTTAAAAATCACATATAAATTGAGATAACATAAAAGAGAAGCTCCATAAAACATTGGATTGTTTCGGGTAGAGAAACGTCGACCATTCCAATGTGGGTCGAAAGTCCTTTCGAATTAGAGAAAACGTGCTTTGGCCTATAGGTAAGATACTCTCGTCGAGAACCGATTAACGGTATCTTACCCTTCCAGTTACTACACGTCTCTAATCGATTGAAACAATAGGGACTTTGGCGAGATTGAAAATCGAGGAATGGGACTTAATCGACAAGATGAGGGTTTCACCGCTAACTTGACGATTTCGTACCCTAAATGTGGTTGGTACTCGTCGGGTCAAAATATAATTTTGACATTTTGACGAGGGTCCACTAGAGTTGAAATGGAAATTACCATTAAGTTACGGATTTCACTCCTAGCTTAATGGTTTAATTTCGTGCAAAAATAGTTTAAGGTAGAATGGGATTCGTTTACGAAATTGTGGGTTTCACGCCTATTTTGGTAAAGTCGTCTCGTTTATAAACAAGAAGTATTTCTAGGAAGCATGTAAGGTAGAATGCATAAGTTTTAAACAACAAATTAGAGACAAAGTTCCTAAAACTATAGACTAGGGCAAAGCATTCCTACTTATTCCTAATTCCTATAGTTATGGCTCTGATACCAATCTGTCACACCCCAACCGATTGCGGAAACATCGGGATGAGACAAAAACGAGATTGCAAGAGACTTCATAACACTATGTGACAATAATAATTAAATTCCCATATCATTTCAAAACTAGATTGTCATACAAGATTCAAATAAAAGTAAACAACATTGTCTCAAAATAAACATAACATCATAATTGATAAATTAATCTAGGTGTGTATCTAAGTCCACCTAAATCTTGTTTCATCTTGTATCATCATCTCAACAATCAACCTGCAATATTAAAATAGAGTTCAATGCAAAAGCAAAGGCGAGTATACAAGTTTTGTTACACATCATAATATAGATTAAAATAGATTAAGTGCTCATATCCAACATGAATCATATTAAACGAGTTTACTAGCATGCCGAAACGGTGTACTTATATGTTCAAACCCAAGTTTCCAATGCATTAAAATAGCCTATCCCAAAATAGAATAAAGGGAGGTTAACATGTTTAACTTAACAATACCCCAAGAATCGTGGGTGGTGCATTACTCCTATAACACTATAATTGTTAAGCTAGGCTAGCAAAGTTAATGAAGCATATAATCGACACAAATAGTTTACATTAGCATACAAGACTAAACAAGCATCATATAGTTTCATGTTAAGTATGGATAGAGTTTAAAATAGTTTCATGTGAAGTGTAAGTTTGTATCAAATACATGTTGCACCCAAAAGTGATAAAAGGGAAAACGGGTCGAGTATACTCACAGTTTTGCAAGCTTTCCAACTTGAAATCCCGCGAGTGATGTTGGTTGATGGATTAAATTGGAGCACCTTGTCCTTCTACACGAAGAAAAACATAGGTGTGTGAGTTTGGGGAAATCGGAAGATTATAGATTCGGAATTTAGAATAATATAAAAATAGACATAAGAAAATAACCATCTAACACCTATGACACTTGTTCTTGACACTATGAAACTCCAAAAGAGTTAAATGTTTTCATGGAACAAATTTCTACTAGAATCATGACAAGTTGTCAACGTCTAAGATGATACAATCTACTAGCTTGACGAATGTCCATTAGTCCATCACCAAGGGTTCGATTATTTAAGTGTTACATAAGTATTAAATAGATTATACTATATCATATATGTCAAGCATGAGGTAGAAGACTAAAGTCTTCATTTAGGCACCTCTAAGTATCATAGAAATCATACATGAGGTAGGAAGAACAAAGCTCCCATTTAGGTACCTCCATTGTTCACCACTACACTTGTTGTTATGAACAACAAGGAGGGTCTTGAACTTACAAGAATAATGAAATACAACAACTAATCTATGGAAAACATCAAGAAGTGAGTGGATTTCTATGAAAGATAGCCCAAGCTAGTCTAACAATCACACATTCATCAAGTTTCAAGCTTGAACACTTCTTGTGGGTAAAACCCTAACTAAAACAGAATGTTTGTGAGGTTTTAACCTCTGATTTAACATGTCTCAGCCTTGTTTTTAAGCCCAACTAACCATTCAATTGATTATGAGCATTAGGACATAGGTTTGAGATGAGTTAGACTCAAGTTTAGCTAATTTTAACAAGTTTAAATGAAAACAGAAACAAACAATCCACTTTGGAGCCTTTTTGGTGATATTCCAGAGCTTGGTTTTCCATGGAAAACCTATGGAAATGTTCCTAAGGTTGTTCCAAGCAAGTGGGAAGAAGAATGGATGAAAACCGTTGAGTATTGAGTGAGTTATGCTCACTTTTGTGAAGGTTGATGAATCTGCTCGAACTTGTAATTAGCAGCTGATTTGAGAGAGTTTAGAGTGATTAGCAAAGTGTCAAATGCTTGGAGAATGATGGGTTTTTATAGGGAAGAGTTAGGTTAGGTTGTGGTTGAGTATTAAATGTTAAAACAAGGTTTAAAAATCAAAACAACACAAAAATCGCGCTAAAAATCGAGCTGGAAACAAGCCTGATCGTGACTGCTGGTTCGGGCCGTCGCGGGCCGCGACGAAGCCTAGGCAGTCTGTCGCGGGCCGCCAGGGATCAATGCGGGGAGTCTTTAAATGAATTGGAGGCCGGGTTATGTTCGATATCAAGGTCGTAGTGTAGCGGTTTGGAGCGTGTTTGGTTATGCTGGTGACCCGGGTTCGATCGCTGTGGTCATCAGTTTTATTTTTATTTTTTTTTGTTTTAAAATACTCCACTTTCAGCAAGTTACTCAAATGGTCCCTTAAATTTTTAAATTCAGCAATTTTACTCTAAGATCCCCTAACTAAGTTATGTTGTTTATAAAAGAAAGTAACTAACTTTATAACTTAAACTAACTAGGTTAGTTTATATTTTCTAACTTTAAAAGCTAACGAGACTAACTAGTTTATTATAAAAATAACCTTTTAAATAGTAAAGTTAATTAATTTAATTAATTTAAACAATTGATAAATAATCATATTTATAACGAATTAAAGATACAAGATTTTTTTGACGATTAACCAATTCGCGAAACTTCCGAGTTTCAAGAATTAGGATTCGACCTCCATTAAATAGTTTAACGAGCATCAATTTCAATGTGTAATAACGAACCAATATAACGTTCAAACGTGGATTCTGATTATCAGTTGCACATAAGTCTAGTATGAATACACAAACATGATTAAAATAGATTCGTTTTCATTGTGATTAATAGTCTCGAATTACAAGTGAAACGAAAGTAGATTACAAAGAGAGTACACGTGTCTAAATATGGAATGTACAACACGACTTGCTAAAATAAGAAAGTGCGAAACTGCGAGGCGTTACAGTCCCCCCTCCTTTAGGAAAATTCATCCTGAAATTTAGGAAGAAGTAACGAAAATTCATACTTGGTCTTCATATCACTCTCGAGTTCCCAAGTAAATTCAGCACCACGTTTACCTTCCCATCGAACCTTGACGATAGGAATTTGACTGCGCCTCAGTTTCTTGACACCTCGGTCCATAATTTCGACGGGTTTCTCCACAAAGTGCAAAGTGTCGTTGATTTGGAGATCTTCGAGAGGAACTTGAAGTCCTTCTTCAGCGAGTCACATCTTGAGATTCGAAACGTGAAACGTCGGATGAACGTTGTTGAGCTCTTGAGGTAAATCGAGTCGATAAGCCACCTTGCTAATCCTTTCGAGTATATTGAAAGGACCAGTGTTTTTTTTACAATTTTTATAAAAAAAATCGCTATTTTTTATGTATGAAAAAAAATTTCAAAAAAAAAAACAATTTTTTTGTGTTATGCATATGTGCACTAATACGGAAAGCCTAAACCACTTAACCCACCCCCCACCGACACCCTCCAAAAACCTAAACCCCCCACCCCCACCCCCCAAAAACCTAAGTTCACCCTCCCACCAAAAGCCTAACCCCCCCCCCCCCCAAAAAAAAAAACCTAAAACTAAACCCTAAACATAAACCCGAAAAAAACCTAAACCCCCCCTCCCCCCCCCCCCACAATCCCTATCCCCCAAAAACCTAATCCTAATTCTAAACCTCCAAAAAATCTAACCCTAAAAGCTAAACTAAACTCAAAAGCTAATTTTAAGCATGTAATGCATATGTGTAGTACACATATAAAGCACATGTGCAGTACAACTTTTTTTTTAATTTCTTATATATAAAAAATAGCGATTTTTTATAAAAAAAAAATTGTAAAAAAATTCCATATGTTTTTTAGGCTTGGTTAGTTAGTTTTCTAGTTTTCTCATTTATATGTTGTTTTCTCATGATCCTCTCCCTATGTGTGTGTCTATATATATATATATTGGAGAAGGATCCGTTAGGAACCACCCTTTATTGCGAGAACCGCGAGAACCAGTGTGAACACAAACAGTAATACCTAAAAAAATCTAAAAAACACCAAAAAAAAAAAATTTACTATTTTTTTTGTAAAAATCGCTATATTTCGTTTAAAATTAAAAAAAATTTCAAAAAAAAAAAAAATTAGAGTCACAGTTATCCATGCACATGTGCATTTGTATCATTTCTTTGACAAATTCCGTAATTCATTACAAATATTAGACAATTGCACTTTCATTTACACTACCACGTGTAATACACTACTTTTTACGTTAACAACATTAGAAATGCACATGTGCATCTATATGTATCAACATGAAATAAGGTGTGTTGGTACACTACTTTCTCTTTTATCTATCATTCCATCCATAATACACAAACATGCACATGTGCATTTTGTCATTTCTTTGACAAATTTCGTAATTCATTACAACTATTAGACAATTGCACTTTCATTTACACTACCATGTGTAATACAATACTTTTTACATTACCAATATTAGAAATGAACATGTGCATCTATATGTATCAACATGAAATAAGGTGTTTTGGTACACTACTTTGAATACACTTTCCCTTTCATCTATCATACCATCCATAATACACTACCATTACCTCCTACCATCCATAATACAATACCATAACCTCCTACCATCCATAATACAATACCATTACCAATATTTTCACTTTATTACATGTATGTAAACACCATTTATACCATCCAATCAACTTATTACATCATAAATTGACAACTATAACAAACCATCAACCACTAAATATAACTAACCAAAAAAACATGTATATGGGCCTACTTCTCCATTCAAAATCACAAACTTTTTGTACCAAAACACATTATATCATGGTTATACCTAATGATGCACATGTGCATTTTGAATATTGGTAATGTAAAAAGTAGTGTATTACGAATGGTATTGTAAATTAAAGTTCAATTGTCTATTCCTGATAACGTATTACCGAATTTGTCGAAGTAATGATACATATGCACATGTGCATGGATAACTGTTACTCGAAAAAAAAGGTTTTTTTTTATGGTAACGAAATATAGCAATTTTAAAAAAAATATTAAAAAAATAATTTTTTTGAGTGTTTTTTTGATCTTTTTTAGATTTTATTTTGTGTTTACATCACGATTTTGATGCAAACAGAAGTGTCGTAGACTATTCTAAGAGTACGGAATTACTTTGACATGATATTTAGACCACAATGTAAGATTTGAGGCCTTAACGGGTAGCTGACACGTTAAACAAAGCAGCTTCCGGTTAGCGGAACGCCTTTGATTTTAACACAACCGGAAACGGCCAAACATGCAATGAACAGTCAGTCAAGCCTAAAAACACTTATTTAACGTAAATATAAGTTGTTCTAAGTCAAAATATCAAAGTGTTCGGGTTTCGTTGTCGGTGGGTGCGGTTTTCAAAACCATTAAGAAATGAGCGAAAAACACGCGAAAAAGAGCCCGTTTGGCGAACCCGGGGCGTGTTTAAGACCCAATAACGATCCTATAAGGTAAAATATCTCAAATAATCAAGATATGCTTTGACCAGGTCAAACCTGGTCAAAAAGTCCTCTTTTTACAGGTATGGGATTAGAACAACATTTAGTACCATTTCTTTTACTTTGCAAACTTCTAAAATATTCTCTAAACCTCCAAAACTCACTCATATACTGATCCAAGAAATTTTCAGCAAGAAACCTCAAAAACCAAGCCAAGGATTAAGGTATAATAGTGTTATGATGGTATTTTTATGACTTTTTCATACTAAAACATGTAGTTAACAAAGGAAACTTGATTTGATCCATAAATATTTGATATTTTAGGCCATGAAGGCTGTTGAAACATGATTAATATGTAATCAGATTACACATGGTGTTTGGTGATGCCAAACATCAGTTTATGATACCAAAACATAACCTATTCGACAATCTTCGGTCAAATCAAACGCTAATTGAAAAATAATGGTTCTAAGGCTTGATTGACATGAGTAAATGCATATTTGTGTTGTTTATGGTATATAGGTACTGAATATAAGGATCTTTCACTTCTGGAAGCGCAAGAGTTGCTTGAAAACGCACGAACCGCTAGGTATAATTTGCGGAAACCGAATCTAGGATATACAAAATTGTTTATACTCGATTAAAATTTTAGAATTTTCTGAAATTTTGGTGAGTTTTGGTGAATTTTTAACTGTTTTAAAAGAATAATTTCTGATAAAATACTAAACGAGCTCAATAAATCACCAAAAATTACAGAAAATTTAAGTTTAGTATGGAAAACATCCTGAAGAAGTTTGGGGATCATTGACTGAGTTTTACTTGGGTTTTAAAAATCACGTTGTCGCTAAGTTTTGGTAGCCGGAAACGCGCTATAACGAATTCGGAAAAATCTCAAATTTTTCCAGGAAGTTCCTGAACATATCGATACACTGCTGTGAATTTTTGGGAATTTTTGAAAGTCGGATAATTATGGGCACAAATTATTCGGTTAAAATATAGTTTTTCATGATTTTATTAAAATTAATAAATTAATTTCATAAATTCTGAAATTATTTTTCAGAATTCTATATATTTTTATAAAATTATATAAAAATTTTCAGAATTTTATAACATACATACATTGAGTAATAATGTTTTTGAATTAAAAATCTTATTATTTTATACAAAACCGGCAGTTGTAAACGCACAACGAACCTGCCGGATCCGCGAACTGGCCAAAGACTAAAATGGCAATAAGTGGAACACTAGAGTCATTCTGGACTGTTCCAGGACAAAATGGGTACTTAGGGTATGTTACACGCCAGTTCGGATAATTACCGACGGCGAAAACGGAAACTTAAAATTGGGCAACCTGGGATCCCCAAACGACCAAACTCCCTAAATATAAAGTTAATCATTTTCAATAGACAACTTGTTAGTACCTTCCATATGATCATGCCATTTTTCGAACATCTAAAACAAGCGACTTTGACCGGCATGCAAAACGGTGCTCGGAAGCCAACCTGAAATCTGACACTAAGATAATACCCACAGCTCTACTGTTATGCTATAGGTCAATTCTTTGATGAATATTCATATCCAAACCCAAGTTATAACGATTCCCGAATGGAACCCTGTTTTCGGTAATTAACCCAACACTAACTGATACCAGGACTGAAGTAGTAGAGCACTGACACATATACCCCGCGTGTTTGCTGTGCTTAATTATTACGTGAGTTTTACTTCCCCATTTTCAAACTGTTTTCTGTTTTACATGGGGTGAAATGCATGTTACATACGTTTATACGTGCACATATATACATGATATAACGTAAATTATATGAGTAAACACTAGTGCATGAAAAGTCCCCACATACCCAAGTGATTAATCGTAGGCCGGTGAATGTGTAAATAGTATTATTGGTCTGACAAACCCAATTGCGATGGCCAGGAACGCCATATGATACATACGCAATTGTACATGTTTGAGCATAGGCTATGGGGTACTAGCCATAGCTACACAGGGGCAGTGTCGTGGTGGTTGACCACGTGGTTGAGGTGACAGTCAAGGCTTCACTTGTGGGCTCAGTATATATATATACATGCTATCAGATGTGCCAATTTGAACTATAATTACACCTATGTAATACAAACTAAAACAGTGAAACTCACTAAGCTATGTTTAGCTGATTTTTTCCAAATTGTAACATGTTTTTCAGGCAAAGCAAAGGAGGAATAGGCGTGTAGGAGTTCCAAGTTTTGAGAATGGATAATACTTGATTAGATGCATAGCTACTAGCACAAGACTACTTGTGGGAAGACTTAGTGGTCACTTACGTGTCGTGTGTTAATAAATAATGTAAACGAAACACGTTGGTAATGTATAATATAACCTCTTTATGAACAATGTGTCTGTTCCATGAGTCTGTTGCCCCCCACGTGCGCTTCCGCTGCGAGTCGGGGTGTGATAAAATATCTGAGCTTTCATCTAGTTGTTGGACTTCTAGATCAGCTTCTTTTTGTATATCGCTACTAAAATCAGCCACAAAGTCTGCTAAGGCCAGAGACTTTATAGCATTCCTAGGTTCATATACTAAATCATAAGCACTAAGCTTCACAGACCACTTAGACATTCTATCAGACATCTCAGATTTCCTAAGCACATTTTTAACAGGAAGTTGGTTTTAACATGTATCTTATGTCACACCCGCTCGTAGCAGAAGCGCGAGGTGTGATCTGATCGGTTCTCATTGCATAATCAATATAAGTGAACATACTATATGAATAAAACATGTTCCAATGCCATTACATAGTTGTTTCAAAAGAACACACATGAGTTAAGTGTATCGGTTACAAACCATTAACATGAAAAGTAAAGTGTCATATGTCACACCACGAAATCCACGTGTCACCGGTGGCCCGGTGGGGAGTATCGTGACGTGGTTGGCAACATAATAGTCAAACAACACAATATATAAATATGCACAGTGGAAGCAAATGAAAAAATATAATTCAACTTTAATAATATTGTAATATCGTGTATCACAACAGTTGAAGGTTTGTCCACAGAAGGATAAAAAATAAATAGTAGTTCAACAGACTGTAGGCATCTTAAGCTTGCGAGACTTCTATTGATGCTAAGGAGAAATCCAGCCTATTACGCTTAGTACCTGCATTTAATCTTCTTGTGAAAATACGTCAGTTTACACTGGTAAATACAATCAACTGACTCATTTTAAAAATGATTGAAAATTTATTTGGATGCACGTGGCATAAACATTTTATAACTTGGGATAATTATTTAAATATATAATCTTGTAACATAATTACATGTTCCTTATGCGTTCAGTAGCCCGGAGCGTGCCGGGTTAAAGATCAATAGACACACCACATCAACTATTTATGCACTGACGAGTGTACGCCTACACTCCGCGCTTAGGTCGTGGCCATTTCGTAAAATGATGCCAAGAATATCCGGGACATGGTCATTAACCCCCCAAAGGCTTTAAGCAAACAAAACATATTTAAACGGGCCGGTTAAGTTATTCAATTAACCACCAAACGATGGAAGATTTAATGCCCGACCAAGCGGTATTTTATATACCGTAACCCAAGCCCGTATAGGGAAAATAAGTTAAAAGTATTTACCTGAGCAATGTAATAATCACAATAAGCAAATGCAAGTAGCTTTTACTGGTCCTCCTAATTTGGAACGAAGGTTTATAATAACCTATTAGAATCCCAACGGGTCTTTAGTTAAGCTTAAGCTTAGACCGGTTAGTTTCAAAGATACGGTTCGTACGCATGATTAAGCGAAGACCGGATAGAATGTGATTTAGACCCGACAAGTTTGAAGACTTGTTTAATATGGGTATTTCATACACATTCTGGATTTTGAGATAAAACCGATAAGGTTTGACCCGTTTCGGCTAATTTATGCAAACTAGTTACATAAACCGAACCGAACGCGTAATAGGCGTAACGGGTATTCATGAGAGCCACATACAGGTTTCCTAAGTTAATATGCCTCAAATATGTTGTGACATCAGTAAGATGTCTTTTATTATGCCCGAAACGAATTTAAACACAACTATGCCCCGTAGGGGTAGTTTGGTCATTTTCAAGGTTATAAAAGAGTTTAAGTATTAACCTGAGTTACAGGTCTGATGTAATCAGAAAAATACTTAATTTAATAAGTTATAACAGTAGGGTAAAGTATATATATGAAATTTATCAATTATAACCAAACTATGCACCGTAGGGGCATTTTGGTAATTTCATGTAACACCCGTCTAATTTCACTTGATTTTAATCATAGAATATAGCATTTCAAATAAAATATTGTTAAAGTAACGTAAACTTTCATAAAAGAAGTTTATAAGTAGCATCAACCATAGTCAACTAGCGACTAAATTAAAACATTACAAAAGCTGTTAAAGATTTGTTTACGTCCATACACAAGGTCTATTTAAGATTTAAAGCGTTGCGGAAGCTAATAGATAGTGTTCGGTTCTTCAAAAGCTTGCTCGACCATCTTCCGGTTAGTTACTATCAACACCTAGGATAAAAAACACAACGTAAGTTAGTTTTGATCAAGTCCAAGCGATTACAAACAAGTTCCATGGATCAACAATTGAAAAAAAAATAAAAAAAATTCGGACTGAAGGCGTCGCGTGACGCCACGGGGTCTCGCGCTACGCGAGGCCCTTGTTTTCACAGCCTCTCTCATTTGTTGATGCTGAACATTCCCAGCTCCAAGTGCAATCAAGTTCCAACTTTAAATAACCATAACTTTTGACTCGTAAGTCCGTTTTAGGTGATTTTTCTTCCTATATGTCTGTAAATTCATTACCGACATAACTATTATAAATTTGATGTCAAAAATTTATTTTACGGACCGAAAGACCATATGCCACAATGTAATTATTCGACCCATTCTAACCTTACACAATTTACAACCATTTGACTAATGATCCTATGACGCCTTATGCCCAACATCCGGGGCTTATTATCACCCGCATTTCTTACCAACTTTTTGGTTTAATGCCTTTGTGATTATTATCGCCATTGTCG
Organism: Helianthus tuberosus; assembly: GCA_030545235.1. Classification (NCBI taxonomy): domain Eukaryota; kingdom Viridiplantae; phylum Streptophyta; class Magnoliopsida; order Asterales; family Asteraceae; genus Helianthus; species Helianthus tuberosus. Next base: position 20,020,374 of record CM060385.1, on the reverse strand, counting down.
ACTACTAGAACGTTTAACTACAATTTTCCACACTAATAGATCAATTGCCTCATCTTGTGGAACCATCCACTTATAATGACTACCAATTAGGTTTGTTTACTATACTAAATCTATCAAATTTACATTCCAACCATAATCGACATGAATTCTATCAATAACGCATAGTTCATCCATATTTCAACGAGTGTAACGGATCAAGTTACATACCTTAGCGTACGCCCTTCAACCGCGAATCACCACCGGCTTGTCCACTCAACGTTCCGGTTTTGTTTTCCTATAGAGTTCAATTCAAGACATGTTTAGAACTCTCTTTAGACCTCACTTCGCATAATATACCGAAACATTATAATTATGCGTTAAAGCTTTAAATTTCTATTTTTTTAAGCCTTCTTTGAGGCATTTTCACAAACACCTTAAAGGCAGATTTATCACAAGATTATATGACAAGTTTCTAGCTTATCATTTAGCCCTAATTTCACTTCAATCAACGTTTTACATGATTGTTAGCTTCTAGATTTCTGAATTCACTTCCAAATTGTCAAATTACATAAAACTAACATCCAATATCCTAGTATTCATCAATTTACTCATAACCCCTTAATCACATACAATGGTGTTCATAGATTCACCAAAATTTCCTATGATTTCAACTTCTATTGGTCTAGGGTTTGTTCCTAGACACTATAGTTGTTCTTCAATCATCACAACATATACATGCAACCCTAATTCAGATTTTTCCAATTTTCATGAGAATTTTCAAGTTAAGAGTTTTTACTAAATTTTACATACCTTGTAATCCTCTTGCGATGAGGATCACGATTCTAAGCTCGGATTTTCGTTTGGACCAGATTTGCTCCTCCAATTTGAGAATTTTAGTAGAATTCTAGGTTTTGTTGAAGGTGGGTGTCGCCCCCATGTTGTTCTGGTCGACCCGAGCTCCAAAGTGGGGTGTTTGGTTTATGTTTTATTTGTTTATTAAAATTCAAGTTTCAATTTTAACAACCTAAACCCCTCCACTTTGATCAACATTGATTTTAGTTACTTTTAACCCTACTTTAGGTTATTTCTAGACTATTAACTAATTAGGTTAAAATTCCTAGTTAGTAAATTCTCGTTTATTTATACCTTACAAATTCCAATTTAAGGTTTTATATTTTGGGGTGTTACATTTCACATAAGCCGAAAAGCTCAAAACTGAAGTCTGAGTTAAACAACTTTTGCTTACTGTTAACATATTATAATTTACCTCAAATATCAGTAGGTATCAACCTTTGTATGCTTAAAATAGTTTTAGTACATACTATGCGTTAAAAACGCTTAAAAAGGCGATTAGAAGCCGTTTCCGGGTTCTATATAGAAAGCTGATATTTTTATTATTCCAGAAGGCTTAAAATAATTTATTTATCATTTAAGATCAGTAGCAAAAGGTTTGGAGTCAATTAGATATGTAAAACTCATTTTATAGCCCGTAAGGGCAAAACCGACAATTACCGGATTAAGCCTACGACTATAAGTTATGCTCAGCCTAAAATTAATTAAAAATCTTCAAAAATCCCAAAATAATATATTACATCAGTGGGTAATAAGTTTGATATCAAAAGTAGGTTTAAATAGGCTATACGCTAATTACGCCGTTTAATTAACATAAAGCCTTCAATTTACGCTAATGAGCATAACTCTCAAACTACACCTCAAACTAATGTCTAACTTTGGGTACAAGTTTATATTTCAGTAACTAATGTTTCTACTCTTTTACATTTTCAAAAATCACGTTTTAAGGTGAAAAGGGCTTAATGGTCAACATATGAGCAATTAACGGAATCATGCATATTAATTGGTTAACTAATGAACCATGGTGTATAATCACAGAGGGTTATACTAGCATGTAACCTGGTCCTAAGGAAGCTCTATGGCATTTCTAAAACATGCTTAAACGGGTCAGAACTGAAAGTCAAAGCAAAAGTCAAACTATGCGACTTTCGGTTCCGAACCGGGCCTCTACTGAAAATTGTCGGGTTGAACATGTTTAGACATGTTCTTACATTAATTACCAAGTTATATTAATGATCAAACAGGTTGTAGGGGTTCTACATTGCTAATTATGCATAAATTAGAAATTAAGTATCCTGTTGACTTTTTAATAACAAGTTTGACCCGACATTTGACCTAGTTAGAGTGGGAATCAGGGGGAACCCTTTTAAGGGTTTATTACCCACATAATTACCAACTTATAACTACTTTCAATTCGACTAATCACTGGACCATTAGTGATTAATTGTTAAGTCAACCGTTAATTACGACGGTTTGACTTTTAAGCTAAAACTAAGCAAAAACTTAACTAAGAAGGGTTAAGCAAACTTACTGAAGTCCTATGCACGAAATGTGAAGCTTAAAGAGAAGTCTTGAGCTCCAGAAGTGTTCTAAAGTGCAGATGGAAGGTGTGAGAAAAATGGTTGCAACTTAGTGGCCTTTTATAGTGTTTCAAACACCTTAGATCATTGACAAACAACACTACCAATGGCCATGGATCATCAACAGATGTCCCTAAGTGCCTAGGACTGTTTAGGGGTCGCCCATGATGTGAAAATATCTGTTTTGAGTCGGTTATGCGTGAATACAGGCCGCTGTCTAAAGTTTCTGTATCTGTGTGTCGTAGGCGGCCCGCATAAGATGTTGTTGGGTCTTACGCGGCCCGTATGGGCCTTGTGTTCAGACAAAAACATTTTCAAGTTGTTGCATATTGTCCCTTGGCCTTTCGAAAGGTCAACTAAGCTTATTTCTTGCAATTTGACCCCTTCACATTTACCTACAAGGGCTTCAAGGCTTATACCCATTTTATTTAGTCCTTGATCACTTTGTTATTACCCGAAAAGTCATAACTTTCAACGTTGACGCTTTAACCCCTTGTATACGAATTTGATCATAACTTTATCATACGATAACGAAACTTTATGAAATTTATATCGTGCATTCTAGTGAGCATAATTAACCGTTACAAAGCTTCGGGTTTGTCAAAAGGTCACTCAGAGGTATAACTTAAACATGTTGACACATTTAACCCCTGTAGTTTGTAATCTCTCACTTTCTTTCATATTTAGCTTCGTATGATCCATGATTTATTCGTTTGAAGGTATGAGCATCATGTAGGGTTAATGCACAATATATATATTCACTGTTGACAATTAGAACCCGTATATACACATACTTTCCAGGTTTGTCAACTTTAGTCCTTCAAGAACATTCTTTCACACGTTCAAACTTATGACACGCGTCAACACCTTATAGGACGTGAATTTTCGAGGTGTTACATCCTCACCCCCTTAAAAGAAATCTCGACCTCGAGATTTATTGAAACAAATGAGGGTATTTTTCTTTCATTGTGGATTCAACCTCCCACGTGTATTCGGGACCTCTACGGGCATCCCATTTTACCTTTTCAATAGGCACATGCTTCCTTCGAAGCTTCTTAACCTGTCGATCTTCAATCGACAATGGTTTTTCCACAAATTTCAAGCTCTCATCTATATGCACATCTGTGTGTGGTATGACTAGCGATTCGTCAGCTAGGCATTTCTTCAGATTGCAGACGTGGAATACGTTATGAATACCACTGAGCTCTTCAGGTAAATTTAACTTGTAAGCCACTGATCCAACACATTCGATGATCTCGAATGGTCCTATATACCTCGGGCTTAACTTACCTTTCTTACCAAATCGCATCACCCCTTTCCAGGGTGATACTTTAAGCAACACTTTGTCACCAACTTCAAATTTCATCGGTTTACGCTTTGGATCTGCGTAACTCTTCTGCCTATCTCCGGCAGCTTTGAGACGGTCACGAATCTGGAAAATCTTGTCTGTCGTTTCAAAGACTATCTCTGGTCCTGATAATTGGACATCTCCAACTTCTGCCCAACAAATGGGCGTTCTACACTTTCTACCGTATAATGCCTCAAAAGGCGCAGCCTTTATGCTGGTATGGTAGCTATTGTTGTAGGAGAATTCGATTAACGGTAGGTGCTTATCCCAACTACCACCCAGGTCAATCACACATGCACGAAGCATGTCTTCCAACGTTTGAATAGTACGCTCACTCTGGCCGTCCGTCTGAGGATGGTAAGCCGTACTTAAATTCAAACGCGTGCCCAAAGATTGTTGGAAACTTTTTCCAAAAATGTGACGTGTATCTAGTATCCCTGTCGGAGATAATAGAAACAGGTATGCCATGTAAAGCTACAATCTTATCGACGTACAACTGGGCTAACATGTCAGAGCTGTAAGTCTCCTTAATGGGCAGGAAATGTGCTGACTTAGTCAGTCTGTCTACGATCACCCATATGGTATCATTTCCTTTCCTCGTCTTAGGTAACTTGGTGATAAAATCCATAGTTACCATCTCCCATTTCCAAGTGGGAAGTTCAGGCTGTTGTAGCAAACCTGACGGTTTCTGATGCTCGGCTTTGACTTGCGCACAAGTCAAGCATTTAGCCACATAGGTAGCTACAGACTTTTTCAAGCCTATCCACCAATAGTTTGCCCTTAGATCCTGGTACATCTTATCAGCTCCAGGATGAACGGAATATTTAGAACTATGGGCTTCCTGGAGGATAACATCCCGAAGTCCTCCATAAATTGGAACCTATATTCGCCCATTTAATCTGAGGATTCCGTCCTTGCTAAGAGATAACTGCTCCTCAGTTACTCCTAGTTTCTCGTTAGGATAGTTAGCTTCCAACACAGCTTCCTTCTGTGCAGCTAACAACCTTTCATTTAAACTGTTCTTTATCTCAATGCTCTTGGCATTGATTCGGATGGGTTTCACCCTTTCCTTTCTACTCAAGGCATCGGCGACTACATTCGCCTTGCCGGGATGGTATCTGATTTCACAATCATAGTCATTTAAAGTCTCCATCCATCGACGCTGCCTCATGTTTAAATCCTTCTGATTAAACAGGTGCTGGAGGCTCTTGTGATCAGAATAGATCACACACTTGATTCCATATAAATAGTGCCTCCATAGCTTTAGTGCAAATACAACGGCACCCAACTCCAAGTAATGGGTGGTGTAATTCTTTTCATACACCTTTAATTGTCTTGAAGCATAGGCAATAACCTTGCCCTTCTGCATAAGCACACACCCCATGCCGGTGTGCGATGCATCGCAGTAAACTACGAATTCTTCGGTACCTTCAGGCAATGTTAGTACAGGAGCGTTGCTCAACTTCTGCTTCAAGATATCGAAAGATTCTTGCTGCTTAGGGCCCCAATCAAACTTTATTTTCTTCCTAGTCAACGAAGTTAGGGGCGCAGCAATCCTTGAAAATTTTTCGATAAAACGCCTGTAATATCCTGCTAAGCCTAGGAAGCTACGAATCTCCGTAGGCGTCTTCGGCTCTTGCCAGTTCATAACTGCTTCCACTTTAGCGGGATCCACTTGGATACCACGCTCACTAACCACATGTCCAAGGAATTGGACTTCTCGAAGCCAAAATTCACACTTAGAGAATTTGGCATAGAGCTTCTCATGATGTAGAAGTTTAAGAATACAGCGAAGGTGTTTCTCGTGGTCAGCTTGGTTCTTTGAGTAAATAAGAATGTCTTCAATGAAGACGATGACGAATTTATCTAAGTACAGCTTGCAAACGTGATTCATGAGATCCATGAACGCGGCCGGTGCATTAGTGAGCCCAAAAGGCATCACTAGAAACTCATAATGACCATAACGAGTCCTAAATGCGGTTTTGTGTACGTCTTCATCTCTAACCTTCAGTTGGTGGTAACCTGACCTTAAGTCGATCTTCGAGAAGTAACTTGCCCCTTGCAATTGATCGAACAAATCGTCGATCCTGGGCAAAGGATACCTATTCTTTATTGTGACCTTATTAAGTTCACGGTAATCGATGCACAGATGCATCGATCCGTCCTTCTTCTTGACAAACAGTACTGGCGCTCCCCAAGGAGACGAACTAGGTTTAATGAAACCTTTAGCTAGCAATTCATCTAATTGCGCTCTCAATTCCTTCATCTCTATTGGTGCTAACCTGTAAGGCGGTCTAGCAACAGGCGCTGCTCCAAGGATGATGTCAATTCTGAATTCCACTTGTCTATCTGGTGGTAAACCAGGTAGTTCTTCAGGAAACACTTCAGGGTATTCAGAAATGATAGGGATGTCTTCCATCTTGGGTTTCGGCTCATCAATAGTAACCTGTGCCATGTAGACGACACAACCCTTCTTCAAACATCTCGAGGCCTTGGGCATAGTCACTTGCTCAGGCAGTCCATACCGGGTATCTCCTTGAATGGTAAGTGGTTCACCAGATGGAGTCTTGATCACCACTTGCTTCTTATTGCAGACAATTTGGGCCTGGTTATGAGATAACCAGTCCATGCCTAACACGATGTCGAAACCGGCTAACTTCAAAGGAAGTAGGGACAAACGAAAAGAGTGGTCCTTAATGGATATGAAACATCCATCTAATATGGTTGAGGCGGTTTCTATGGTGCCATCTGCCAATTCCACCTCATACTTTACACTTAAAGTTCTAACAGGCAATTTCAACAAGTCACAAAACTTGTTATCTACAAAAGACTTATCAGCGCCTGAATCAAAAATTACTCTTGCATAGATATCATTTCTGAGAAAGGTACCTGTGATCACGTTATCATCTTGCACAGCCTCCTTCGCATCCATCCTAAAGGCCCTAGCATTGGTCTTCTTGGCCTCTTCAGGCTTCTTGGCGTATTTAGGGCAGTTGGTTTTAATGTGCCCTTTCTCATTGCAACTGTAGCACGTTGCATCCTTCAGCTTTTTGCAATCCAAGGTCTTGTGGTCCTTGGACTTGCATATCCCGCAAGCAAAAGTTTTTGACTGAGTCTGCGAGTTCGACTCTAACCTGCACTTCCCAAAGTGCTGTTTCTTGCAAATCTTGCACTTGGGCTTTTCACCAGACTGATGCCCATCCTTCTTTGCCTCAGACCCTTTCCTGTGGTCATTGCTTCCTCGCTGCTTCTTGTTTGACCTACGTGAATTATCATCTTCACGTTTTCTTTTCTCAGCATCCTTATTCCTCAGCGATCTTTGTCTGACCGCGTCGAGAGTGAGTGACAAGGATATGTCAGCTACAGATCTGAAAGTAGCTAGCCGAGAGGCCTTCACGCTTGCCTTTATTTCAGGGGCTAAACCCCCGATGAAATGAGCTATTCGTTTTGGTTCCGGGGTCACCAGATACGGGACCAATCAGGACATTGTGTTGAAGCTCGTGAGGTAAGCTTGGCAATCAAGGTTCTGCATAACCAACGATAGGAAATCAGACTCAATCTTTTTAACCTCGTGTTGAGGGCAGTAATTTTCCCTGATAAGGGCAACAAATTGTTCCCATGACATGTTGTACAATGGGATCTTCCCAGTGGCTTGAATCAGTGATCTCCACCAGGCTAAAGCTTCGCCTTTAAACGATTGTGACACAAACTTAACTATATCCCTCTCAGCGCACCCGCTGATATCCACTACCGTGTCCATCTCATCTAACCACGTCATGCAGTCAATGGCTCCTTTTCCCCCAGTGAAATCCCTGGGTTTACACGAAACAAAGTATTTATAGGAGCAACCCTTGTTACGGGGTTCTTGATTTAGTACAATCTGTTGAGATGGAGCACTGTGGTGGTTTGAGGAGAGTCTATCATCATCTTTCTTAGGTTCTTCCTTCTTGGAAGGTGGCTTCGAATGCGGTGTAGATAGGGTCCTACTTCGAGTCCCACTATACTCTTCATACAGCCGCTCTAAGGCCTTTGTAACTGCGTCGTCTACTAACGCTTTCAGTTCAGCACCCGTTAAATTTATTCGGGCGTTATCACTATTCTCCACTGGGTGACTATTAATTTCATCCGAGTCAGCCATTTTAATTGAACTGTTACATAAAACAATGACAACAGTTTATTTGGGAGTTTATTACGGAATTGCCCCTTAGGGTAATTCATTAACCATGTTAAACAGAGACCATATTTGGTTAATTTGTTACTCACAATTCATTAGGATTTCTATTATAATTTATCCTAATTATAAACAATAACAGTATATATTAGCACATAAGGCCTAGTCACACGGACAATTTTAATTTATAAGCCATGATTTCAGAGAATCAAGGCATGAAGGTTTGAACATAGTTCATTACCTTTTTCTGACAGGGAGTCATCGCAACCACTGTCTTTTGGCTCATATGGAAATGAGCAGGGCCCGTAGGCACCATATTACCACGTATGGTCAAAATTTGATCATCTTAATTGATGATTTAACCCATGATTCAGAGATCATTAAGTTGGGTTAGGAATTCTTTGAAGAATCCTCATATAAGAATGACGTGTGTGATTTTAACGAATCACATCTGCCAGGAGCGTTAACATGTTTTCAGATGTTAACTGGGATTTGAATCTTTTTAACAGGTTTCACCATCTTGGCTAGGTCTTAAAATGACATGCCGGCTAGGTTATACCTCTAAGATCCTTAATCAACATTTAAAGTAGGCAGATTATTTTTAAAAGGAATGATCTTAATTTATTTTTTTCATATATAATTTATTTATGCACATAATGGCAAAAAATGAAATTTATAAACTTACATTCCATTAATTCATTAAAGGATTACATATTTCCCTAAACGGGACTTTTTAATAGACAAATTACCCACGCAGGGGTTTAACAACATAATAGTCCACGCAGGGACTTAAACAACAACATACCCTCGTAGGGGTTAATGGAAAGATAGACCCACGCAGGGGTCAAAACAAACAAACATACCCACGCAGGGGTTTATACAGCAAGACAGGCCCACGCAGGGGCTCAACTGGTACAAGGAAAATTACAACAACAGTGGAAGGATTCAATGGTTCTTCTTGCTCTTCCTTTTTATTAGGCTTGTCAATCCTTGGAAGAAACTTTGTCGTTCCCTTCGGTCCCTGTGAAAGTCTCGCTCCACTTGGTCCAACCTTTGTAGAATTTCTTCTCTTTCAGGTGGGGAAAACCGTGGCGGTTGCGATTGTTGCCTGATTATAGGTCTTGCAGGTATTTGGTACCCATGAGTTGGGTACCCTACTCCCCATGGATCTCCATACGGTCCTTCCGGATGATGGGTGTTATAGTTGGCCGCTACCAAGTATGGGTCGGCTTCGGCGTAGTTGTAGTTGGTGTGCACCGGCTGCTCAAACGGGTTATACGCCATGGAACCCGTGTATGCCGGAATCGGGTTATCAAAACCCATAGGTGGTGGTTGCGGTGCAACTGGGTGTGAAGGCCCACCCATCTGTGGGTCTTCCTGAAGTGGCGGGTAATGACTGCCACTTGATTGGCGTGGGGAGCTAAAATGGAAATCCCCCGCTCGCGCAGACATACGTGCGCCTGTCCTCCTACGCCTCGGCGGTTGTGGAGGTGCCTGATTAACTGGTGGTGGTGGAGGCGGTGGCGTGACTGCCACAAATCGTGAATCCACAGAGGGATCCTGCTGCTGCTGATGAGGCGACGAATGATGCGAGGGTGTGAAGTACCACTCGCACTGGTTAAACCGTGCTTGAAAGCTGTCTGGACCACCATAGGGTGATCCGTGGAAAGAAGATCCATCCGAGATCTCGATGGGATGGTTCGGTGTACCGCTCGCTGGCTCGACGGGATCCGTATCCTCGTCCATATCCTCCGCGTGATCGCCAGAGAAATGATCCTCTGGACCCAATGGGTTAAAACCCACGGGTTCTTGTATGTAATTGGCCGGGTTAAACCGGTCCCTGAAGACAGGTGTGGGGTCTCCAAAAGAATTGTGCGATAAGGATCGCTGAAGGGGTATATAGGAAGGTTGAGGGTTATCGGGCTCATTTTCCGATTGCGGCCCATAAGAGTTATGAATGGGAGGTGTCGAATTGTGCGAAACTGATCGTCTAGCAGGCTCGAAAACGTTTCTCCTGTTCTCGCGAGGATCGGCACTCGCGGTGGTCGAAGGAGCTCGCATGTGCGAAGGTCCGGCCTCATGATCGTTGGGGGCGGTGATTGGCCCCTTGCCTCGTCCTCTTCGTCGAAATAATCTTGGCGGCATGTTTAGTCCTGTCAATATAACATAAGATAACGACAAGAATATATAAAATAAAGGATAAAACAAAACAAAGTAGAATTTGTCCTTTGTTATTTGTCTAGACTCGAAAGTTTAGAAATGTGCAATTGTGTCACTGAGATTAAACACAAAAGCCTAGTGTTTAATTCACTCAATGTTGGCTCTGATACCAACCTGTCACACCCCGAAATCCACGTGTCACCGGTGGGGAGTATCGTGACGTGGTTGGCAACATAATAGTCAAACAACACAATATATAAATATGCACAGCGGAAGCAAATGAAAAAGTATAATTCAACTTTAATAATATTGTAATATCGTGTATCACAACAGTTGAAGGTTTGTCCACAGAAGGATCAAAAATAAATAGTAGTTCAACAGACTGTAGGCATATTAAGCTTGCGAGACTTCTATTGATGCTAAAGAGAAATCCAGCCTATTACGCTTAGTACCTGCATTTAATCTTTTTGGGAAAATACGTCAGTTTACACTGGTAAATACAATCAACTGACTCATTTTAAAAATGATTTAAAATTTATTTGGATGCACGTGGCATAAACATTTTATAACTTGGGATAATTATTTAAATATATAATCTTGTAACAGAATTACATGTTCCTTATGCGTTCAGTAGCCCGGAGCGTGCCGGGTTAAAGATCAATAGACACACCACATCAACTATTTATGCACTGACGAGTGTACGCCTACGCTCCGCGCTTAGGTCGTGGCCATTTCGTAAAATGATGCCAAGAATATATGGGACATGGTCATTAACCCCCCAAAGGCTTTAAGCAAACAAAACATATTTAAACGGGCCGATTAAATTATTCAATTAACCACCAAACGATGGAAGATTTAATGCCCGACCAAGCGGTATTTTATATACCGTAACCCAAGCCCGTATAGGGAAAATAAGTTAAAAGTATTTACCTGAGCAATGTAATAATCACAATAAGCAAATGCAAGTAGCTTTTACTGGTCCTCCTAATCTGGAACGAATGTTTATAATAACCTATTAGAATCCTAACGGGTCTTTAGTTAAGCTTAAGCTTAGACCGGTTAGTTTCAAAGATACGGTTCGTACGCATGATTAAGCGAAGACCGGATAGAATGTGATTTAGACCCGACAAGTTTGAAGACTTGTTTAATATGGGTATTTCATACCCATTCTGGATTTTGAGATAAAACCGATAAGGTTTGACCCGTTTCGGCTAATTTATGCAAACTAGTTACATAAACCGAACCGAACGCGTAATAGGCGTAACGGGTATTCATGAGAGCCACATACAGGTTTCCTAAGTTAATATGCCTCAAATATGTTGTGACATCAGTAAGATGTCTTTTATTATGCCCGAAACGAATTTAAACACAGCTATGCCCCGTAGGGGTAGTTTGGTCATTTTCAAGGTTATAAAAGAGTTTAAGTATTAACCTGAGTTACAGGTCTGATGTAATCAGAAAAATACTCAATTTAATAAGTTATAACAGTAGGGTAAAGTATATATATGAAATTTATCAATTATAACCAAACTATGCACCGTAGGGGCATTTTGGTAATTTCACATAAGCCGAAAAGCTCAAAACTGAAGTCTGAGTTAAAAAAATTTTGCTTACTGTTAACATGTTATAATTTACCTCAAATATCAGTAGGTATCAACCTTTGTATGCTTAAAATAGTTTTAGTACATACTATGCGTTAAAAACGCTTAAAAAGGCGATTAGAAGCCGTTTCCGGGTTCTCTATACAAAGCTGATATTTTTATTATTCCAGAAGGCTTAAAATAATTTATTTATCATTTAAGATCAGTATCAAAAGGTTTGGAGTCAATTAGATATGTAAAACTCATTTTATAGCCCGTAAGGGCAAAACCGACAATTACCGGATTAAGCCTACGACTATAAGTTATGCTCAGCCTAAAATTAATTAAAAATCTTCAAAAATCCCAAAATAATATATTACATCAGTGGGTAATAAGTTTGATATCAAAAGTAGGTTTAAATAGGCTATACGCTAATTACGCCGTTTAATTAACATAAAGCCTTCAATTTACGCTAATGAGCATAACTCTCAAACTACACCTCAAACTGATGTCGAACTTTGGGTACAAGTTTATATTTCAGTAACTAAGGTTTCTACTCTTTTACATTTTCAAAAATCACGTTTTAAGGTGAAAAGGGCATAATGGTCAACATATGAGCAATTGACGGAATCATGCATATTAATTGGTTAACTAATGAACCATGGTGTATAATCACAGAGGGTTATACTAGCATGTAACATGGTCCTAAGGAAGCTCTATGGCATTTCTAAAACATGCTTAAACGGGTCAGAACTGAAAGTCAAAGCAAAAGTCAAACTATGCGACTTTCGGTTCCGAACCGGGCCTCTACTGAAAATTGTCGGGTTGAACATGTTTAGACATGTTCTTACATTAATTACCAAGTTATATTAATGATCAAACAGGTTGTAGGGGTTCTACATTGCTAATTATGCATAAATTAGAAATTAAGTATCCTGTTGACTTTTTAATAACAAGTTTGACCCGACATTTGACCTAGTTAGAGTGGGAATCAGGGGGAACCCTTTTAAGGGTTTATTACCCACATAATTACCAACTTATAACTACTTTCAATTTGACTAATCACTGGACCATTAGTGATTAATCGTTAAGTCAACCGTTAATTACGACGGTTTGTCTTTTAAGCTAAAACTAAGCAAAAACTTAACTAAGAAGGGTTAAGCAAACTTACTGAAGTCCTATGCACGAAATGTGAAGCTTAAAGAGAAGTCTTGAGCTCCAGAAGTGTTCCAAAGTGCAGATGGAAGGTGTGAGAAAAATGGTTGCAACTTAGTGGCCTTTTATAGTGTTTCAAACACCTTAGATCATTGACAAACAACACTACCAATGGCCATGGATCATCAACAGATGTCCCTAAGTGCCTAGGACTGTTTAGGGGTCGCCCATGATGTGAAAATATATGTTTTGAGTCGGTTATGCACGAATACAGGCTGCTGTCTAAAGTTTCTGTATCTGTGTGTCGTAGGCGGCCCGCGTAAGATGTTGTTGGGTCTTAGGTGGCCCGTATGGGCCTTGTGTTCAAACAAAAACATTTTCAAGTTGTTGCATATTGTCCCTTGGCCTTTCGAAAGGTCAACTAAGCTTATTTCTTGCAATTTGACCCCTTCACATTTACCTACAAGGGCTTCAAGGCTTATACCCATTTTATTTAGTCCTTGATCACTTTGTTATTACCCGAAAAGTCATAACTTTCAACGTTGACGCTTTAACCCCTTGTATACGAATTTGATCATAACTTTCTCATACGATAACGAAACTTTATGAAATTTATATCGTGCATTCTAGTGAGCATAATTAACCGTTACAAAGCTTCGGGTTTGTCAAAAGGTCACTCAGAGGTATAACTTAAACATGTTGACACATTTAACCCCTGTAGTTTGTAATCTCTAACTTTCTTTCATATTTAGCTTCGTATGATCCATGATTTATTCGTTTGAAGGTATGAGCATCATGTAGGGTTAATGCACAATATATATATTCACTGTTGATAATTAGAACCCGTATATACACATACTTTCCAGGTTTGTCAACTTTAGTCCTTCAAGAACATTCTTTCACACGTTCAAACTTATGACACGTGTCAACACCTTATAGGACATGAATTTTCGAGGTGTTACATCATAGCTTTATACATCAAAATGTAAGTTCTAAAATGTTAAGGCTTTGACCACTATATCACCGCAAAGAGGCAGTATGTAACGGGCAAACCCTTGAAATGGTGGCATGGAGTCTTGATAATTGCTTTCTTGTCTGAAATATTTGCATGGTCAACTAATTCCCTGAAATACATGTTAAGTTGAAAACATCAACAAAAGTTGGCGACTTCATGCACTTTAGTTGTATAAGATGTATCTTGTAAAATGTGAGTTGTATAAAATGTATCTGTAAAATGTGATTTGTATAAGATGAAAACTAGTATGTAAAGATGTTGTATGTAAAGCTTCAATGATTAAATCGTTGATCATTAATGTTTCGCGAGGACATTAATATGTGTGACGAAATAGGAAGCAATCTAAACCTAGACGATTTTGTGTCGACTACTATCGACTGGGACACAAACACACTCTTCTGTATGGGTCCACGACCAAGAGTGGGGCTCTCAAAACCCGTTAGATCTAACCCTCTGTACCTGCGTTCAAACTGGATTAATGGTGCTTAGATGTATGACCCTAATCGCACATGATCTAAGGTGTCTCATTCCATGACTTAACATACAATTGAACACGTATTTTCCCCGACAGTTGTAAAGTTGTAAAGCATTTAAAATGAATTGGGGACATGAACTCATAGAATTGCGTTCTGTAAACTGTATATAATTGTAACCTCGCTTGCAGTTGTCTTGAATTGTATCACGACCTACAAAGGTCCTAGATTTGTTAGACACTTCCGTCTTTGTAATGACTTGTGTATAAGTCTTTTATCTTGAATATGTGTTAAGACTTGTATGTCTTTGTTATTCGTTGAACTGTGTGTTAGATGTATTAACTAATAACTGTTTAGTGTATATATTTCGCCAAATATATATATTCTTGTATCTCGTGAGTTGTATCGTAGTTGTATAAATGCGTGTTCACCAAGTGTTAGGTGATGTGAGTGAATATATAGTTGCACGTATAGGAATACGTATGTTCTCGTGTTTATTATACGTGATCTTGTATTCTAGAATATATATACTTATATATTCTACGATATATTCCATAAGAATATATAATCTATACTTGGTAAAAAGGTATAAAATCATCTTAAAATAATCTATTTTTAAGATTTGTTCTAAAAATATAATTTTAGTCTTTCACCAAAATAATATATTTTAGATGTTAGGATATATATATATATATATATATGGGGAGCCGCTAAAATGAAAACCACCCCCAGTTGTAAGAACCGTAAGAACCACTCTCCACCAATTATATTCTGCCAACAAAAAGGGTAATTTGTTCATTTACCCCAATTGTCAAATAATACATCTCTCCACATTAAATAACCCCCAGCTTTTTTTTAAAGTGTATTAAAACCCATCTTTTTGTCTCTCTCTCCTCATTTTGAAATTCATCCATCACTGATGAAGATTAAAACCCATCTTTTTGTCTCTCACCTCCTCTTAAAATCAAGAATTGAAACCACTGGGTTCCTGATCACCGGTAACGGTGGATCTCCGGCCGTTCACCCACAACCACCCCCTATCACCTGTGACGGCGGCGCCCCCTCGTTTCTCCGGCGACGGTGATGCCAAACGTCCCCTCATGCCCACCCTTCTCCGCCACCCACAACCACCCTCAAATATCTCAGATCCATCTTCATCTCTCGGTGGTTTTTTATTTTTTTGCGGTGGTGTGTTGGTGACGGCGGATGAAGGTGGTGGTGGTGGGTCACCCACACCTGTGACAGCGACGGTGGTAGATGGGCGGTGGATGTTTCCAGCGGCGGTCACTACATCTCAAGTGGGTTTTACTTTTCTTGATAAATATTTGATTTTTGAATGTTTGGCTAGTGTTTTTGTTGAATCTGGTGATTTTTTGAATGTTTGGCTAGTGTTTTTGTCGAATCTGGTGATTTTTGAATGTTTGGCTAGTGTTTTTGTTGAATCTGGTGATTTTGAATGTTTGGCTAGTGATTTTGAATCTGGGGATTTTGGTTGGTTCTGATCTTGTTTCCTTTTTTTATGGTGATTTTTGGTTCTGATCTTTTGTAGGGAGGTGGTGGTCGGTGGCGTGAATTTTTGCTGGTAACTGTTTTTGGTAACTGTTTTCGGTGACGTGATCTTGTTGGGGGTTTGATTCTGTTGAATATGGTGCTTTTTGAATCTGTTGAATCTGTTTGAATCTGGTGAATGTGTTTTGAATGATGTTCATCAGGTGTTTTTGAAATGTTTGAATATGTGAGTTTTGATCCGTTTTGGATTTTGGGCGATGATGATGCAAAAAAAAACCCGTATATTTTGATGACGTGGGCGCGGCAAGGATGGTGGAGGGTAGGTTTTTGAACCTGCAACCCTACTTTGTAGCCTCTGATTATCGGAAAATCTGAGCCAAAACATCGTTTTTTTAAGATTCCACTCGTTTTTTTTTATTTTTGTTTGTTGGGTTTTTATATTTTTTTGAGGCGTTGATGATGATAACAGTATATCTGAGACACCTCCCGAGTTTGCGATTTCTGGGTGCGTTCGTTTTTGCGTAAAAAAAATTTTGTAAAAAAAAATTAAACCGTAAACTTTTTAACGTAAACCGTAAACTTTTTTAACGTAAAACGTAAAAACGTGAAGCGTAAAAAGTTTTAAGTAAAACGTAAATCGTAAAAAGTTTTACGTAAAACGTAAAAAGTTTTAACGTAAAACGTAAAACGTTAAAAGTAAAAAGTTCTACGTAAAACGTAAAAAGTAAAAAGTTTTAATGTAAAACGTAAAACGTAAAAAGTTTTACGTAAAACCTAAAAAGTTTTACGTAAAACGTAAAATTTTTAACATAAAACGTAAAAAGTTTAACGTAAAACTTAAAATGTAAAAAGTCTAAAAAGGTTAACGTAAAACGTAAAAAGTGTAAAAACGGCGCGTAAAACCGGGAATAAAAAAACGTACGTAAAAACCCGGTCGCAAAAACGGCGTGAAAAAAACGGGGCGTAAAAAAACGGTGCGTAAAAACGGGACGCTAAAACGGCGCGTTAAAACGGGATGTAAAAAATGAGGCGCAAAAACGGCTTTGTAAAAAACGTGACGTAAAAAACGGCACGGCAAAAAACTACGCCTAAAACCGGGCCTAAAAAACGGCACTAAAAAACTCCGGTCGCAAAAACGGCGTGAAAAAACGGAGCGTAAAACGGGTCGTAAAAAAAAACGCGCGTAAAAAACGCTTGGTAAAAAACGCGCGTAAGATTTTTTTTTAAAAAAATCTGATTTCAAAAGTTTTGTTTAATAAAGAAATCTGATTTAGAACAAAATAATTAATGTAATAGGACAAAATTGTAATAAAAACAATAAACTTAATAAGACAAAAAAAAACAAAATTACTTAAATAAACTTTTATATTAAAATATTAAAGACATAATAAGACAAAAAGAATTTAATATTACTTTTAACTACTTCTAATCTCATCCATCCATTTTTAAGATCTAATGGCCAGAAAGTGGTTCCCGCGGTTCTTACAACTGGAGGTGGTTTTCATTTTAGCGATCCCCTATATATATATATATATCAAATAAAAAGTTAATTTTGCCTAAGTAGGATGAGAAGGAATCTTAACCATTCATTTTTTAAATCAATGGTTAAGATGAAAGGGTAGGAGAAAGGAGAAGTGTAAGGGTATCTTGGGAAAATCCTATTTATGGACTTTCTCTCTCCACATGCAAGGCACATGCATATTCCACCCCCATTCTTTAAACGTTCATAACTTTTTTATACGACAGTATTTTTTCATAAAAATTTCACCGTAAAATCGAGCGTCTTTTTATCTTTAATTTGAGTACCATATTGTTATACAAAATATGAAGACTAAAAAAACCCACTTAAATGTGTTGTATTTCTATGTTGTATAACATTTTTTTGTGCTGAATTTTTGTACTATATTTTTGTGCTAATTTTTTTGTGTTAAATTTTTTTGTGTTAAATTTTTTTTCCTCAATGTTTTTGTGCTGGATTTTTTTGTACTACATTTTTTTGCTGAATTTTTCCGTGCTATATTTTTTTGTACTAGATTTTTTTGTGCTATATTTTTTTGTACTACATTTTTTGTGCTAGATTTTTTTTACTAGTTTTTTTGTGCTAGATTTTTTTGTGCTAGATTTTTTGTGCTAGTTTTTTTGTGCTATATTTTTTTGTACTAGATTTTTTTTTTGTATTTTTAAAAAATAAAAGGGTTGCCACATGTCATTTTCACTCCTATTTATAAGGACCAAAATGCCCTTCATTCCTACTTATTAGGAGTGCCACATGTTATCATCACAATCCTTCTTAGGCTACTTAGGCAAAATCCACTTTTTAGTGGATCCTTCCCCTATATATATATAGGGGATCGCTAGAATGAGAACCACCTCCAGTTATGAGAACCATGAGAACCACTTTCTAGCCATTGGATCAAGTAGATGAATGGATTAGATTAAAAGTTACAAAAATTAATATTAAAAGCTTTTTGTCTTATTATGTCTTTTATATTTTAATAAAAAATGGTAGTTTAGTAAAATAACATTTTTTTGTCTTTTTCTCTTTATTAATTTTTAATTACTTTTTTGATTTATTATATTACTTTTTATTTTTATTATATTACTTTTTATTTTCTAAAAATACATTTTTATTAAAAACGTTTTTAAATTCAGATTTTTTTAACAAAAGACAATTTTTTTTTGCGCGCCAATTTTTGCACGCGTCGTTTTTTCGACGCGTCGTTTTTTAACGCGCCGCGTCCTGTTTTTAAGTCCCGTTTTTACGCGCCGTTTATACGGCCCGTTTTTTCACGCCGTTTATACGGCCCGTTTTTACGCGTCGCGGCCCATTTTTTACGTCCCGTTTTTACGAGCTGTTTATACGGCCCGTTTTACGCGCCGTTTATGCGGCCCGTTTTTACGCGTCGTTTATACGGCCCGTTTTAACGCGCCGCGTCCCATTTTTTACGTCCCGTTTTTACGTCCCGTTTTTGCGCCCCAGTTTTTACGTCCCGTTTTAACGCGCCGCGTCCCGTTTTTAAGTCCCGTTTTTACGCGCCGATTATACGGCCTGTTTTACGCGCCGTTTATACGGCCCGTTTTTACGCGTCGCGGCCCATTTTTTACGTCCCGTTTTTACGAGCCGTTTATACGGGCCGTTTTACCCGCCGTTTATGCGGCCCGTTTTTACGCGCCGTTTATACGGCCCGTTTTAACGCGCCGCGTCCCATTTTTTACGTCCCGTTTTTGCGCCCCAGTTTTTACGTCCCGTTTTAACGCGCCGCGTCTCGTTTTTAAGTCCCGTTTTTACGCGCCGATTATACGGCCTGTTTTACCCGCCGTTTATACAGCCCGTTTTACGTTTTTTGCCGTCCCGTTTTAGCCGTCCCGTTTTAGCCGTCCCGTTTTTTGCCGTCCCGTTTTAGCCATCCCGTTTTCTGCCGTCCCGTTTTAGCCGTCCCGTTTTTTTACAAGCCGACCCGTTTTACGCCCCGTTTTTTTACGTTTTACGCGTCGGTTTTTTACGTTTTTCGCGTCGGTTTTTTACTTTTACGCCCCCGGTTTTTTACGTTAACGTTATTTTACGTTTTACACGTCGGTTTTTTACGTTTTACGTGTCGGTTTTTTACGTTTTATACGGCGCATTTTAACGCGCCGCGTCGCGTTTTTATATCCCGTTTTTTCGCTTCACGTTTTTACGTTTTACGTAAAAAAGTTTACGGTTTAATTTTTTTTTTAACAAAATTTTTTTTACGTAAAACTTTTTACTTTTTACGTTTTACGTTAAAACTTTTTACTTTTTACGTTAAAACTTTTTACGTTTTACGTAAAACTTTTTACGTTTCACGTTTTTACGTTTTACGTTAAAATGTTTACGAGTTACGTTAAAAAGTTTACGATTTAATTTTTACGTCCCGTTTTATTTTACGTTTTAACGCGGCGTTTTTTACGTCCCGTTTTAACGCGGCGTTTTTTAAGTCCCGTTTTATTTATGTTTTACGTTTTACGAAAAACTTTTTACATTTTACGTTTTACGAAAAACTTTTTACGTTTTATGTTTTACGTAAAACTTTTTACGTTTTACGTTTTACGAAAAACCTTTTACCTTTTACGTTTTTACGCGTCGCTTTTTAACGCGTCGTTTTTTAACGCGCCGCTTTTACGGCCGACGTTTTACGTTAAAAAGTTTACGTTTTTTGTTAAAAAATTTATGTTTTACGTTAAAAAGGTTTACGTTTTACGTTAAAAAAATTACGTTTTACGTTAAAAAGTTTACGTTTT
The DNA here is from genome assembly GCA_030545235.1 of Helianthus tuberosus. Taxonomy (NCBI): domain Eukaryota; kingdom Viridiplantae; phylum Streptophyta; class Magnoliopsida; order Asterales; family Asteraceae; genus Helianthus; species Helianthus tuberosus. The sequence goes on along the minus strand of CM060385.1, from coordinate 20,000,292 downwards.
ACGTTAAAAAGTTTACGTTTTATGTTTTTACGTTTTACGTTAAAATATTTACGTTTTACTTTAAAAACTTTACATTTTTACATTAAAAAGTTTACGTTTTATGTTAAAAGTTTACGTTTGACGTTAAAAAATGTATGTTTTACGTATTACGTTAATTTTTTTAATCTTTTTACGTTTTACATTAAACTTTATTACGTTTTACGTTTTAAACTTTTTACGTAAAACTTTTTACGTTTTACGTTTTTACTTTAAAACTTTTTTACGTTTTACGTTAATTTTTTTAATCTTTTTACGTTTTACGCTAAAATTTTTAAGTTTAACGTTAAAATTTTTACGTTTTACGTTAAACTTTTTTACGTTTTACGTTTTAAACTTTTTACGTTAAACTTTTTACGTTTGACGTAAAAGTTTACGGTTGAACTTTTTTTTCACAAAGATTTTTTTACACAAAAACTTGTTTACGCAAGACGAACGCACCCATAAATCGCAAAGTCGGTAGGTGTCTCGGATAGATTTTTATCGTCCTCGACTGGGAAAAAAGAATATAAAAAACCAACAACAACAAAACAAAAGAGTATCTCGAAAAAAAAACGGGGTTGGGCTCAGATTTTTTCCGATAATTAAAAGGCTGCATATGTGGGGTTGCGGGTTCAAAAACCTACCATCCGCCATCGTTGCCGCGCCATCGTCATCAAAATCTACGGGTTTTTTTTTTTTTTTTTGCATCATCGCCACCCAAATTCACTGATCGAAATCTACCAAAAAGCACCAGATTCAAAACATTTAAAAGGGACCCAATTCAACAGATTCAAACATTCAAAAGCACCATGAACATCATTCAAACAGATTCAACAAATTCAAAAAGCACCAGATTCAACTGAATCAAACCCAGCAAAAACACTTACAAAAAATTGGTTTTTTTTCTTTTTTTTTTCTTTTTGCGTCATCACCGCCCAACATCAAGAACACAGATCAAACACCCACCAGAGAATCAAAAGCACCAAAAAAATAGAATCAATCTATCAACAGTTGATTCCACACCTATCAACATAATCAAATAGATCAAACCCACAAAAATCAAGAAACCCCCAAGAAACTAAAAAAATTTGTTTCCAGATTCAAAAATTTCAAAAAGCACCATCAAAAACCTTACCAAACACCAGCACCACCAACACCGTCGCCCAATGGTTCATCCACCGCAGCTCACACAGCCACCGCCTCCAAACACCACCGGTCTCCCCACAAAACCCCCACCGGTCTCCCCACAAAGAGATGAATGAGAGATGGGTGTCGGCTTGTTGTCGGAGGATGGTGTGGGTGTCGGCTTGTTGTCGGATGGTGGTAAAGGCGGTGGTAAAAGCTTGCTGTCGGATGGTTGTAAAGGCGGTGGTAAAGGTGGGTTTCAGGCGTCGTCATCATCTTCGTTTTATCGGGGATGCAGCAGTGGTAAAGGCGGAGGTTCGATGGTTGTTGTGGAGGAGGAAGTGGAACTAGATCAGCTTGTATTTCAATGGAATTTGGGAATTCCATTCACATAGAACTTGAAAAATGGAGGATAGATGAAAGTAGGAAATGGAGAGAGAAGGGAAAATGAGGAGAGATGAGAGAAGAGATGTCTGCAACTTTAAAGAGGAGAGAGGAGAGAGGAGAGAGGAGAGATTAGACATAAAAAGGAAATGACTAAACTACCCTTTGAGTTGTCATAATCTTATTGGCTGAAAGTGGTTCTCATGGTTCTCATAACTGGGAGTGGTTCTCATTCTAGCGGCTCCCTATATATATATATATAGGGGATCGCTAGAATGAGAACCACCACGAGTTATGAGAACCACGAGAACCGCGCCCCGCGGGTGGCCGTCGGCGACGAAATTTTTTTTACACCTAGATCCGTATATTTTAGTGGGGGGTTTAAATTTTCGGTTCAAACGGCGCGCCCAAGGGGGTAGTTTTTTACGCCCAAAGTTTGGGTTTTTTTAATTTTTCTTTTTTTTTTACCAAACTTTGGGCGTAAAAAACTACCCCCTCGGGCGCGCCGTTTGAACCGAAAATTTAAACCCCCCACTAAAATATACGGATCTAGGTGTAAAAAAAATTTCGTCGCCGACGGCCACCCGCGGGTCGCGGTTCTCGTGGTTCTCATAACTCGTGGTGGTTCTCATTCTAGCGGCTCCCTATATATATATATATATATATATATATATATATTTATATTTATAAATTTCAAAAACAATACCTTTTTAAGTTAAACCATAAGTAATATATTTTGTATACTTGTAGAAAATATATGGTTACTCGTTCGGTTTAGAAAACGTAGTTTACCAAGTCTTTGATATAGTGTAAATTGTTGTCCGAATTACTTATATAGTCCGTTTATTTGTCCACAAGTCCGATTTGTCCATAAGTTGTATCAGAATGCTCGGATCGTCCGTAACTTGCTTTTAAGGTGTATTTATGTGTAGTCTTGTAAGACTTTAGTTGTAATGTGTCTTGTGTTTATTTGTACCAACCAATGACCGTTTAGCACAACCTGTTCCACACATATGCAACATAAAACTTAAGTTTTGTACCAACAAAGTTATAATTTTTGGAGGATTATTACCATAGCTTTATGTACTTGTCAATCTTTCTTTGAAAGTTTCAGAGATTGTGCCTGAATTTTGAAGTTAATTGTGAGCCATTTGATCTCAAAAGTCATTTGATGTGCTCACCAATTGTTTGATTATTTTTCTCATGGAAATTTCTGGTAAAAATGTTTTTCAAGTTCATAAAAGCAACATGCAAGTTGAAGTTGATTGAATACTTGAAATTTTGATTTGATAGTTTGATTGAATACTTATAATTATGGTTTGAAATTGTTTTACTTCAGCACTTCGCAAGTTAGGCTTCAAATTTTTGGTATGACTTAGGCACTTCACACAAAACAAGCCCCTCTAAGTACTTGCTAGTCTGTCTCACAATTGGTTTGAAATTGATATGTGAGTATGTTATATGTATTAGGATTATTATTGGGTTTGGTTATTGAAATTTATTGAATATTTAAAATTGAATAGTTGAATCTCATGTATTAGATTTAAATAATATGAATATGAATTTAGAATGTGATTTAGTTTGATAAATACAATCACGAATTTATCGAGATATGGTTTGCATACGCGGTTCATCAGATCCATAAATACCGCTGGCGCGTTCGTCAGTCCGAATGGCATCACAAGGAACTCGTAATGCCCATAGCGTGTTCTGAATGTAGTCTTTGGTACGCTTTTTTCTTGTATCCTTAACTGATGGTATCCAGATCGAAGATCGATCTTGGAATAGTAGCTTGATCCTTGCAACTGATCAAATAAGTCATCAATCCTCGGTAGCGGGTACCGATTCTTGATAGTGAGCTTGTTCAGTTCTCTGTAATCGATACACATCCGCAGTGTTCCATCCTTCTTGTATATATATAATAGTAATCAAAATTTCATTTGTCTCGTAAACTAGATCATGCACAATTATTTAAGCACAGATTACTGTTCAATTAGTGTACGGAATGTACGGAAAAGTGACGGTTGTCACAGTCTCCCCCCGTTAAAAGAATTTCGTCCTGAAATTCAAGCGATGCCATCGGTCGCAGGGGAGTTGTGAATCAAATGTGGTCACTTATGTTTTAAAATTTGTCTTCATGTTCCCATGTATCTCTGGGTCATGTTATGAATTCTATCATACTCAAGTAAATCAATCATGTCTTTTCTGTATCTTGTGGACTCTTGGTCCGTAACCTTAACAGGTTTCTATAGTAATTCTTGTCGTTTGTCATTGACGTGAATCTTATTTGTGGGAACTACGATTGTTCCTTGAGTCAGACTCCTTTAAAGACTAAACACATAGAATGTGTCGCAATCACTACGGATCTTTTCTAGAAGTTTAATCTTGTGCGCAATGGTTCCGATCCCTACATCGGGGATTCGACCCTTTTCGTTTTCCAAATCACACTACGCCTTCTCTAGGCGAGGCTCCCATTAAAGTCATACTTCTTATCTCAAATTCTTACGATTTTCGCCGCTCATCGGCGCAATCTTTCTGTATTCCGTGGCTGTCTCGATATGATCACGTATCTGAATGATCTTGCCTCTAGTTTTTCCTGGACCATCTCGGACCAGTAGATTGTTTATCCTCGGTCTCCGTTCAACATGACGGGGATTGACTTATTACGTTCCATCTAACGCTTCACACGTAGCGGTTTAAACGGCTGTGTGATAAATACTGTTGTAGGAAGACTCCACTAAGGGCAAGTGAGTGTTCCAACTTTTCATCAAAGTTCTTACGATCAACGGTGTGCTGCAATCTTTGTGATCAGTAGAGATCGTGCAACGTTTTCTTTCAGGTAATGACGTCAAATTTGCGGCGCACAATACTGTATCTAGCTCAAGGTTTCTTCTTATGATTCCTTAATCAATGTGTCGCGTATGCAACGTTGTGGTCTCGTTGCATCGACGTACAACCGAGACCTTGTCGAGAAGCGTCACATAATTGCAACTCTACTAGGTGTTTACAACTTGTAAACATATTTTACAAAATGTTTATTTATAACTTCTTCTTGTTTCTCTAGTATTTCTACACTTATTTTACTACCAAAAATAGTGTAAGTTTAAGTAAAAATCATGATCTAATAGTAATCACATTTTGATCTTGGTTTTCTTGGAAAATCATTCACAAATCTTGGATCTACAAGATTATTAACTCACTTTGTTTATTACTTTTCAAGAAATCATTTTATTTTCAAGTTCATGCTTATGTATGAGGATAATCTTCTTTTGTTAACACATAATCATCCTCTAACTTGCTAGATCATGTGTTTAATCACAATCTAGCAAGCTCCATGTAGTAATCAACATCAATATCTCTAGTAATCAACAAGCAATCATCAAACATATACTAAACAACATCATTTCATCCATATTTCATCATATGTAAGCTTTATGTTCAAGATTCAAGTTTATGTCTTTTAATGTTCTAGTGATTTACAACATAATATGTCTTTTAACCAAGCAAAAATAGAAGTAAACAAGGATTAAGAGGGTCTTACTACTAGCTTTAAGCTAGGGAAGAACACTAGTTGATGATGAAGACAAAAGTGGTGGATAAAAGCAAATGAAGAAGGTTCTTCAAGATTCACAAGCTGCACACTTCTCAATCTAGCTTCTAACACCTTGTGAGGACTTGAGATTGCATGAAAGTGGAATGAAGGTGGTGGTGATGTGGGTGGTGGCTCACGGCCGTGGGTAAGGGAGAGAGGAAGAAGAAGAGTGGTGTGGTGATGTGTGTGTGAGAATGAGAGTTTAGGCTATTTTATAGTACATTCAAGATCTTCCATATATCTTTTGAGATCTTACAATATCTAAATGAATCTAAGCAAGATTAAGAGATATCTTGTAGGATTTTGGAAAATCTTGGTGGTGGGGCCTCTCATAACCGTCCACAATATAGGGGGTAAAGTGTAAGTTTCAATCACCAATAATAAAATCAAGTTAGGTTTCAAGTGTCTTGATTAGGGACATGATGTGTTATTATGTTATAAGAGGTCTTATGGTGTTTGGGAATCATAACTAGCTCAGAAATAATAAAATAATGCTTCTAGTATAATTTTGGTGTTTTGGGTAATGTCCGGTTGTTCAGTTAGATACCGGTTCGTTAAAGTGTCAAACTATTCCGTTTAGTGTTCTTTATGTACCCTTTTTGTGACGCTTTTAATTCCCGACACTTAGGAAAGCATTCAGGACCATTTAGTCATACTTTTGCATGTAATAAACTTGTTAAAATGCTGAATTTTGCTGAATTATGCAGAACTCTGCACTTTGGGTGAGTTTTAGGCACTTCCCGGCACTTAAACTATCACTTAGGAATGCATTTTTGTGGTCCTTACTTCCCTACACACTATACTAGTGTAATACGTAGTCTCTGGCTCATACTGGGCCTCAAAACATTGTCTGTCTATGTACTGAACTTTGTCAGCATTTTTAGTTTGTCTGGTAATGGTGCCAATTCTGTTCTGTGCATCATTAGAACTATATCATGTTGCATGTAGCAACGATAATCATGAAATGCCATTGTATGTATATAACAGTAATCAGGAATTCATTTGTCTTGTAAACTAGATCATGCACAGTTATTAAAGCACAGATTACTGTTCAATTGGTGTATGGAATGTACGGAAGAGTGACAGTTGTCACAGTTAAGGGAATGGCTATTCTAGAAAAATCTCGAATAAATCTTCTATAATAACCGGCCGATCCTAGGAAACTTCTAATCTCGGTTGGTGACTCAGGGGTTTTGCATTTGGTAATTGCCTCAATCTTTGTGGGATCCACATGAATTCCGTCATGGTTGACTAAATGCCCAAGAAATTGTACTTCCTCTAACCAAAATTCACACTTCGAGAATTTTGCATAAAGCTTTTCTTTTCTCAATAAACTTAGAAGTGCATGCAGATGCGCTGCATGTTCCTCTTTACATTTAAAGTAAATGAGAATATCATCTATAAAGAAAATTATGAATTTATCCAAATATGGCTTACATATTCGGTTCATCATGTCCATAAATGCGGTTGGGGCATTGGTTGCCATACCTTGTTCTGAAAGCGGTCTTAGAAATGTCCTCTTCCTGTACCTTTAATTGATGATATCCTGAACGTAAATCGATTTTAGAGAAAAATCGAGCTCCTTGCAACTGATCAAACAAATCGTCAATCCTCGGTAATGGGTATCGATTCTTATTCGTGACTTTATTTAATTCACGATAGTCAATGCACATTCGCATTGACCCATCTTTCTTCTTGACGAATAAGATCGATGCTCCCCATGGCGACGAGCTTGGCTGTATGAATCCCTTTTCTAGCAGTTTGTCTAGTTGCTTCTTTAATTCTTGCATTTCTCCGGGTGCCAAACGGTAAGGGGCTTTGGCGATTGGTGCTATCCCTGGTAGCAGATGGATTCTAAATTCAACTTCCCTGTTTGGCGGTAGTCCTGGTAACTCTTCTGGAAACTGAGATACTACTAGGATATCCTTTAGTTCTTTTCCTTTAGTGTTAATGATTATGGAAATCAAATACACTAATGATCATTTTCTTACATAACTTGCTGTCATCACAAAGATGAATTTTGTGAATCTAGATAGTGATCTTTTCACCCTTTGGTGAATTTACTTGGATTGACTTTTGATCACATAAAATACTGGCTTTATTGGCTACTAACCAATCCATTCCTAATACAGCATCAAATCCTGCCAGTTTCATTGGATAAAGGTTTGCAATAAACTTTTGATTTAAAAATTCTATTCTTGCTCCTTACAAGATTTCGGTAATCTTAATGGTTTCCCCATTTGTTGTCTCTACTAGACATTCTTGTGGGAGTTTAGTTAATGGTTGATTGAGAAGTTTGCAAAATGAAGTATTAATAAAACTTTGTTTTGCACCAGAGTCAAATAATACCTTAGTAAAAAATCATTAACTAAAAACGTACCGGTGATCACATCCGGGATCATCTTACCTTCTTCTGCGGTGAGAACAAATGCTCTAGCATTTTTAGTAGTCTGGTTGTTCATGGCTGGAGCTAGTTTTGGACAGTGTGGCTTGATGTGACCTTTTTCTCCACAGTTGAAGCACACTCCATTACTTGGTTTCTTCCTACAATCTTCTTCCTTGTGTCCTGGTATCTTGCAGAAGTTGCAGTAAGTGGAGCATCTTCCTGAATGCTTTTTCTTACAGGCCTTGCAATAAGGTGCAGAGGTAGAACCTACGTTTTTTCCACGATAGGAATTTCCATAACGAAATTCTTGGGTAAGTTTCTGAGCTAGGTTCTTGTAACAACTCTCACTAAAACTATTATTTATTATTATATTTAGTCCAATAGGAAACCCTAATTGAGACACCCAAGTGATTCTGCACAAACCCTAAAATTTTCAGAACAATCAGAATCAGGATCAGGGCCCCTAAAACTCAGGGGGGGTAAAACATAGTTACGATTATCTTCAAATCTCGTTGTCAAAAACGAATTTTGATAAACAGTCAAGTTAGCAAGGCTAGTCAAGGACGTGGCTACTCTATAAAAATTTCGTGTCCCTTACGGACCGTAAGGGTTGAGTCTTACGGTCCGTAAGCTTGGCAAAATTCGTGTATAAATAGTAGAGATTGGGACTGGAATTTGGGCACTGAAACGACGAACAAAGTCGAAATACACACTAAGTTACGTTCTGTTTACTATCAAAACACACACGAATCACTAATCGCTGCCGCAAAACAGGGTAATAACTCGATCGCTGCTACGATTCAATGTCCGATCGATTAAACTATCCAATGGATGTTTAAGTGCTGCCCACATTAGGGTTATGCTTTGTCATTCGTCGTTAATTCGATGGATGTTTAAGTATCGCACTTTGTCATTCGTTGTGAGAATTTGATCTCGTGAGTTATCGTAAATACTGTATTGATTACTGACCCAGTTTTGTGTGCATTGTTATTTAAATTAGGTTAACAAGGCTAATCCATAGACTAGACTCTGTCCGTGTTAAATCTACAATGTGAGTCATTCTCTTTTTATCAAATTACTTTCAAAATCAAGTTTATTTTCAAAGTTATAATTACAGGGATTAAGTCTTTGTAATCACCAAACGTACAGCCGGTATGTGGGGTTTTGTATACATTACTTGATAATCTTCACCATTGGGGCAGCCAAGGGGTGATATGACCATAGTCACAGACACCATTGGACGAATGGGCCAATGGGTCGAGTGACAAATACTGTGGGTAGTTGGTTGATATCAGAAACATTGTAATCGCTCTTAATACTGTAAATTATAACAAACGAGTCATTTTAGTAAAAAGAATGATTCACTCAGTATTTCCCACTGACAAAACCTTTTTCAAACATGTTTCAGGTGATCTTTGTAATCCAGGAAAAGTGCCGGGAAGCACTGCAAGCTTAAGAAAGTGGCTAATTATAAAATAAAGAAATATGTTTTGTAACATAAAGATTTCTCCGTGAAATCATAGTATTGTAAATTACCGGGGTTTTATTCCGAGTTGTGAAATAAAATAATCGGGAAAATTTTAGCTTTAAAAAGATCCTGATGATAAACTTCCGCTGTTAAAATCAATTAAATAAAATACCACGGGATTTCTGTCCCGCGGCTCCTGAAACGGGTCAAACCGGGTCGGGGGCCGTGACAGTTCTTCCTCTGGTTCTCTTCTTGGGTACGTATCAATTCATCAGTCAAGGTGTTTGCTAGTTCTACAGCTTCTTCTATGGTTTGTGGTCTAGCTGCCTTGACTACATGCCTAATCTCGCTGATTAATCCCCAGATGTAGCGGGAGATTAATATTGGTTCAGGTGATGCAAGGGTTAACACTATTCTAGCATATTCGAAGAATAAAGTAGTGTAACCCTTAATATCCACTCTAGTCATTCTAAGGTTTAGGAACTTATTTGCTATCTGTTCTTTTTCATTAGGGGGACAAAATTTCCTTTCAACCATATTCTTAAATTCATCCCATTCCATATTATAAACCCTGTCACTTCCCCTAGATTGGAGGATAGTGTTCCACCATTCTAAAGCTGAGTTCTTAAACAGATTGGAGGCAAACATTATCATATCCTCTTCTTACTTATTTTCAAGACTACCTCAGTCTTTTCTATCCAGCGTAAAGCTGCAATGGGTCCTTCATTGCCCGAGAATTCTATTGGTTTACAGGACCATAATTCCTTGTAAGAACAACCATAAGACATGGTTCTTCTTCTTTTGGGAATGGGCACTTGAAGTATGGGTCCATTGTTTACGCTATGTTCAGGTTCAGTAGGTCGTTTACTGCCATTATTACTTTTATTATCTGCTTCCTTAACCGTTTTGATAATATATGGCATCGCATCTATAATCCCTTGTACCACTATGTGTTGGATGGCACTGTTATTCACTTGGGTTCCATTATTATTGTTATTAGGGTTTTTGTTATTCTGGTTATCCTGGTTCACTTCGTTGTCCATCTGAATTTTAAACAATTACCACATATTAATATCACAAGACAATATCCAATACAAACAATCACATCGCAAGCATATTGATCCAAAATCGTCGTCATTGCGACCTTTACTCTATTTTATATATTATGCATCAAGTACAAACTAGAACTGAAATTTAAAATTACAATACTAGTATGCATCCGTAGCTATTTATCTATATATTTTTTGTTTTTTTTTCAAACATACACACATATTATAATATATAATTATTATTAATGGTACGGGTTCATCCAAAATTCCATGTTACGCTCGTCATATTTCCAGACGAGTCGCTCTCCTATTTGTCTCATCCTCTCACTTCCTTCTAAAATCTCCTCACCAAAGGTTCGGAGTTCTTGCACATTCTCAGTGCTCATTGGTGGTGCAGGTGCAGGTATTGGGTTTGGGAACTGGGGCATCGGTTCTTCGTAAGGGTAAGGATTTTCTAGAATTTCCCTGATATATTGGTCATTATCATAGTAGGGTCTAGAGGGTTCAGGTCTGGGTAGGCTGCTAGGTTTGGCATGGGTTCCTCTGGTATTGGGTAGCGTTGTTGGTAATCCCTATGGTCGTCAAACCAGGGGTCATAGTCTGGGTTTGAGGGATGGGGTGTTGGTACTCTAGGGATCTTAGCTGGGTCAAAAGCTGGTGCTGGGATTTGGTTTTCTGGGTTGGTTTCAATTTCCATTGGTTGTGTGGGAAAAAATGGTAATGGCTGGGGTGCTATGAGTTGTTCTAGATTCGGGTCGGCAGCTGTGGTTTCTAAGATATGAAAATTTGCTAGACTCCTATTAAGCATATCCTGAGTGTGAGCATTCGTTTCTCTATTAGCGGCTGCTAAAGCTCGCTGTTGCTGTAACTTTTTCATCCTCTTTCTACGTTCATGAGCTCTTCTGCTGAACCATCCTCTCTTCTGAGGAGGGAATGGCTCTTCAGATTGTGCCTTGAACACGAAAATCCCATGTTCGTTGTCAGTCGAATACCCTGAGAGGGTAGGCTGTGAAGAGGTGCCTTCGTCCCTAGGTGAGCTGGACAACTGACGGTAAGCGTCTGAAGGTCCTTGGTCGCTCATACTGTAAACTAACAAATTATCAAATAACACAAAACAATAATATACAGATATGCACATATCCATGTAAATCATTTCCTAACATATTGAATAATATTTTGGTGTCAGCAGAACACTTCTGTGGCTGAATCAGTGGCTTAGCTCTGATACCACCTTCTGTCGCAACCCCCGTCCCCTATTCACCTGGGAACGGGCGGCCGCGGCCAGTTTCAGTGGTATCGGTGTTTATCAGTTTGGCAGCGGAATTTACATCAGGACCGTAATTAGGAAATATTTTATCAGAGTAAAATACCATGCTTTTATAATATTAAACACATGGGAAATTCCCAAGTTTCAAGTACACACATTTTATAGGGATAAACTCTATTTTATTTAAATAAAAACATCTCTTTATTTAGGTAACTTTTATAGCCACTTTTCCAAGCCTTCAGTGCAAATACATTTGTTTCCATCTACTTTAATTACCACCCACGGTACTGTCAACCTGACTTGTGGTCATGTTACTACTCACAGTGTAGTAAAAAAATTTGTATACAAAACCCCAACATACCGACGATAATTATAGAATACAAATACTCAATCACTGTTTAATGTAATGTAAATCATTTGAGGTTTTGTAAAAACAATTTGCAAAAAAGAGGATTACTCGCATTGCTATCTTAGGGTTTTCCTGTGTGATTTTCTGGTGATTATCTATTAATTACACAATGCACACGCGTTAGTATAATAACCCAATATTTACATTAGTAATACCCTCCCCGAGACAGAACTCCAACGACTACGTCGGGCAGAACCTCGACAGCCGTTACGGAGCACTAGATCAATCGGGCAGCGTATCTAATACGTAACCGGGGGTTATGATACTTACAACGAGGCAGAACTTCGTTATTTAGGGGGGTATTATGCCCGGAAATTATGTTTACTATGCAGAATATTAGAGAGATCGAGAGAATTGAACGAATGTAAACTGAAGGTCGATTGCATCTATTTATAGTGTCTGGTCGACACTTTGTCGCGCCCCGCGTAAGCTTCAGCCAAGGGCTTCGCGGCCCGCGAGGCCAGCTAGGGTAGGACCTACCTTGTCCGACTCAAACCCTAGACCCAACACGTTGCTGCCACGTGGCAGCTCAGGGTGTCGCCATGACTTTGAGTTGTCGCGGCCCACGTAAGATGAAGAGCATGTCTTCGCGGCCCGCCAGGAACCATTAAAAATTGTTTTTATTTTATTTTTACAAAATTAAAGTATTTTGGGCTCGGATGTCGTATACGGGGTGTATTGTAGGACGTATAGGGACATTCTAACTATATTAGGGTGTCGGAAATATTTTTAGGAGGGTTGTTATAGATTGACTTAAAACAAGTCTACTTTGGGTTCGCGTGATTTGGACCCTCAAAATCACATCCGCAAGACCCATGTCTTTCATGTCAAATCTTGCTTTTTTTTTGGGAAACGAGGAAAAACCCCTGGGCAAACCTTTTATTAATAATATTCAAAAACAAGATTACAAAAAAAGAGCATTTGGCCAAGGCGACTCGCCAAAAAACCAAACCTCAAAAAAAACACAAAATGAAAAACCAACATACAAAGAAACACCAAACTAAAAATGAAAAGAAGCTAAACTCCACGAACAATGTCTCTTGCCGACTCATCCGTTTCGGACTCAACCTCTACTTCATCTTCGACATTTGTTTCAACCATAGCTTCCTTCGCCAAGTCAAATTTTGTAAGCATCAAGTAGTAAGCCTTCAATTTCTCCAACCATGAAGAAAATACATCATCCGGAGGTTGCGTATTTGTCTCGTAAAAGTTACGAACCATTAACATTTCTTTTTCCCACAACCCATGCTCGGTATCAAAGCAATCTTCTTCATTTTGAAGTGTGTCAAAAGAATTTTTTGTGCCAATAATCGTGCTTTGTCTAGGCCCAAAATTCTGTTTCGAAACATCGAAAAATCCACTTCCATTTTTCGGGTCTTTGATTTCCATTAAAACCGGTTCAATTTTTGGGCCAGAAGTGTTTGGGCCAGCACAGTCCAAATCAGCGCTTAGCCCAGCAGTTTTTCTGGGCCTGTTCTTTGTAGCATGTTCCAAATCTTGCTTTTAGCATGTTCTTTGTAGATTTTATGATTTTGTCATCACTTCCAGCAATGAGCATATCATCTACATATAGACACAAAATGACATATCCCTCAGATGTGTCCTTCACATACACACACTTATCACATTCATTAATTTTGAATCCAGCGTCAAGCATGACATGATCAAACTTTTGGTGCCATTGTTTTGGAGCTTGTTTCAATCCATACAAGGATTTTACAAGTTTACACACTTTCTTTTCTTGCCCAATAGCTGTGAAGCCTTCGGGTTGCTCCATGTAGATTTCTTCCTCTAGATTTCCATTCAAGAAAGCTGTTTTTACATCCATTTGGTGAACTTCCAAATTTCTAATGGCGGCAATGGCAAGCACCAACCTGATGGATGTTATTCGCGTAACTGGCGAATATGTATCAAAATAATCTAAACCTTCTCGTTTTTTATATCCTTTGATAACCAACCCTGCCTTGTACTTATCGATGGTTCCATCTGGTTTCATCTTCTTTTTGAAGATCTATCGATATCCTAGTGGTTTACATCCTTGAGGAAGATCCACTAGTTCCCATGTATGATTTTGTAAGATAGAATCTATCTCACTTTTGATGGCCTCCCTCCATTAAGGTCCTTCTGAGGAACTCACTGCTTGTTGGTATGTTTGAGGTTCCTCTTCTACCATATAGGTAACGAACTTAGGGCCAAAGGACTTTTCAGCCCTTTGCCTTTTACTTTTCCTGATTTCAACTTCCTCAGTCTTAGATTGTTCTCGAGGTTCATCATTTACAACCTCACCTTCAGGAACAATTTCCTTAACTTGTCTCGTGAAACTCAGTTCACCTTTATCTAGGCATGGGAACACATGTTCAAACCATGATGCATCCTTAGATTCTATTATGGTGCCTTTGCATATTCCAGGGTTCTTAGAATCATGCACTAGAAAACGATAAGGACCATAAGGACGGGTGTATCCAATAAATACACAATCCACTGTTTTGGGTCCTATTACTAGCCGCTTTGGTGGTGTGACCACCACCTTGGCTAGATACCCCCACACTTTCAAGTATTTATATGGTGGTTTCTTTCCCGTCCACAATTCGTATAGTGTTACATCTTTTTTCTTATTGGGTATCATGTTCAACACATAATTTGCCGATAAGATCGCTTCCCCCTACATGTTTTGGTTTACACAAGAACTTATCATCATGGCATTCATCATTTCTTTCAATGTGCGATTTTTCCGTTCCGTTATACCATTCGATTGAGGGGAGTAAGGAGCTGTGTGTTCATGTATGATTCCATTTTTCGCACACACATCAATAAAAGGTGAAACATATTCACCTCCTCGGTCCCTCCTTACGATTTTTATCTTTCGATTTAGTTGATTCTCAACTTTGGCTTTGAAGAAGATAAACTTATCAATAGCCTCATCCTTACTCTTAAGTAAGTACATGTAGCAATACCTTGTACTATCATCAATGAACATGATGAAGTACTTGTTTCCACCACGAGTAGAAATTGCTTTTAGATCACACACATCAGTGTGGATCATCTTGAGGGGTTCGGTGATTCGTTCAACCTTTTTGAATGACGTTTTCGTTTGTTTTGCTTCTACGCAAGTTTCACATTTATCAATTGAGTCGATATCGAATGTTGGTATGCAATCAAGTTTAATTAAACGACGAATGGAATTATAATTTACGTGACCTAGTCTACCATGCCAAGATTAGAAGACTCAATCAAGTATAATAGTAGCGTTTTCTTTCATTGCATTCACGACCATTACGTTGAGTTTAAACATTCCATTGAGGACATAGCCCTTATCAACATACATACCATTTTTGGTCAACACGACCTTATCCGACTCAATCACCATTTTGAACCCAAACTTGTTCAATTGCCACCCCGACACAAGGTTCTTACGAATTTCTGGAACATACAACACATTGGACAATGTGAGCTCTTTTCCAGAAGTCATATTCAAAACCACGTTACCCTTGCCTTTAATTTCTGTCGTGGCGGAGTTTCCCATAAAAACCTTTTCGCCATTAGTCACCTCCTTGAAGGTGTTGAAAAGGCTTTTGTCAGAACACAAATGACGGGTAGCCCCCGTATCAACCCACCAATCCTTGTTATTTTGCCCAACCAAATTAACTTCAGTCACCAAAATCGAGAGATCCGTGACCATGGAAACAAGGTTGTCGACTTCATGAACCATGTTCATGTGTCGAGCATTTTCCTTCTTAGGAAGCTTGCATTCGTTGGCTTTGTGGCCTTGCTTTTGAAAATTATAACAAGTTCCTTGGAACTTCTTTTTCCCAACTCCTCCCTTAGGACCAAGGTTGGAGCGTTTCCCATGACTTTTCTTTCCACCATTTCCACTGTTTTTCCCTTTGAAGATTGGCCATGTTCAACAAGATTGGCCTTCATAGTTTCAGGGCCATCAATCTTTTTTAGGGCCACTTTGTTATCTTCTTCAATCCGAAGACGAACAACAAGATCTTCAATGGTCATCTGCTTTCGCTTATGCTTGAGATAGTTCTTGAAATCAACCCAACTTGGTGGCAGTTTTTCGATCATTGCAGCAACTTGGAATGTCTCGCTGAGCATCATTCCTTCCACATGAATATCATGAAGAATAACCTGTAATTCTTGGACTTGGCTCATGACAGTTTTAGAGTCTATCATTTTAAAGTCCAAGAACTTAGCCACCATGAATTTCTTAGTGCCTGCATCTTCTGTTTTGTATTTGCGATCCAAAGACTCCCACAATTCTTTGGCAGTCTTGGCTTTGCAACACACATTATACAATGTATCCACCAAACCATTCAAAATAAAGTTGCGGCACAGGAAATCCGAATGATTCCAAGCATGCATCGCGCTCACAGATTGAGCATCCATATCCCCTTCATCAACATGGGGTTTAGGTTCAGTCAAGAACCTTGCCAGGTTCAGCGTGGTCAGATAAAAGAACATCTTTTGCTGCCACTGTTTGAAATTCACACCACTGAATTGCTCTGGTTTCTCAGCATGCGACACTGCATTAGACAGTGGTGTCACTAGACCTGTAGTGATAGTAACAGTGGAAGTCATGACCGCAGAAACAGCACTTGTCATGACAGCAGAAACAGCAGTAGTCATCGGCTGGGATTCCATTCTGAAAAGAAACATAATGCGGGAACAATCAGTAAGATAATATGTTTAAGTTTGTTAGTAAAACTGTATAAAAGAATTGAACAAAATCTAGACAGAAATTAATAAAATTAGAGAAACAGTAAACGAGTGAACTGGGCTTGTGTTTGATACAATTCCCTTAAACAGATTCGTCGTCTGTTCCCAAGGTACGTCGGTCCGAAGCAGCACCGCGCACTGCCGGACTTGAGCACTTGCCTGAAAAGAAACAGGAATGTTGCAAAGACCGAGAGAGAAGAATAAAGGAGAAGTTATGTTTTTCGGTGTGTCTCAACTGATCAGCCTAGCCTTCGTTTTATAGTGCCAGAACCATAACCGAAATCCTTCTCTTGATTGCTGCGAATTAAAGACCAAATAATGGTCATTAGTGTATCGGTTACGAAACTGATAATCATGACCAAAACTGTTAGAATTTGAAAACGAAATAATGATCATTCATTTATTTCGGTTTCAACAATAGAACAGTAATCAACAGTCTCGAGTGCAAAAAACCGCTCCATGCGGACCCGGGTTTTCGGAACTGCATTTGTGTCCGCAGGACGTGCGGGCACACGCGAGTTCAACTAATTCCGGTTCCATTTTTTTCACCCCCCATGCGTGCGCGCGGGTAGGACTTGTGGTAAAACATGACATATAGATATATTAGTGATGTAAACCTTTTACCTTATTAATAATCTATCCTTTTGTTCCCACACCTATGTGGGATAAGGAGTTTTACCAATTGAGACATTCATTCACACACCCAATTTCTAACAGTTCATTATAATATCAAAAGTTCCCTAAGCATTATAAATTAATCTCTACTAATAGGTTGTTGGTCTAGAAATCGATCTTGAACAATGAAGATTTCTTGTTCTTAATGATGCAACAAGTGCGGAATCCATGTTACACCACAAACCACGCAATATGTAATCAATAAGCACAAGATATCATCAATAACGTTCTGTATATTGATTTGGTACAAGATACACATTGAAAAACTCACAAACCCTCTATTTCAGAATCTCTGTTTCGGCTTTCTATTCTGGCTGCTTGTCCAAATGACATGTTGCTATATATATAGATACACAGCAGATTCCAAACTTAAGGACATAATGTCCAAAAGACATGAGCCAATTCCCAACAATACTCCATGTCGTTTGGGATTTAGACTCAATGACACTGCAAGTCCTTTGGTATGAACCAAACGACAACACCATATAAACAACAACGTTTGTCTAGGCCAAACAACACCTGATGTTGTTTGGTTCCTTACATGTCGTTTGGATCAGTCTGACGAAGTCAAACGACAGAAGGATGTTTGACTTTGGTCAACTCTCACAAATGACAAACTATTACAAACTTACACGAAACAACAACCGAAAGATATACGTTATCACTAATAACTAGCTACCGACACAAAATGCATCAACAAACTCCCCCTTGGATGTAGCTTTTGATTCTTCGGTCTTCGCATCTTCGGATCTTCATAAGTCTGTCACTTGCTGTAGACAAAGGTGCATTAACACCAGGGTTCAATTCCTGGCATGGGTAAACTTAGTGTAATTTAGAAGTGGTGTTTATGTAACCTTTGCCGTTCAAAAGAACACTTGTATTACTAATAGGAGCATTAAGTTCAATTATATTAACTAGAGACTTAAATGAACTAAAAGACAGTAACCGAAATATTAATTCCGGTCAACATCTAAACTTAATTAAAAAAATAAAACAAAACTTAATTTATTAATCAGGTCTTAAGAATTGAGATTATTGTTTAGTTATGGCTCCATTTTTTTCACTCTTCTTCTTCATTTTGTCATAAACATATTGCTCTTATGAATTATTGGACCCTTATCATTCTTCTAATTCTTCCTTACTTAAAAAGAACTCGTCATTTAGTTCTTGGAGTAGAGAATTTTAGTAGATGAGTTGTTTAGTTTTTTTCACTGTTGCCTTTGCTTTCACATTGTCATTAACTATAATCACTTTTGTTGATTTTTTGATACCATCTTCCATATATAGGAACACAACTAATGCTATTAAACTCTTTGTCTTCATCTCTTCATCTTTTTCCGAGATTTCTTAACTCTCAATGATTCTATTGTCTTTTATTGCACCTCCAACACTATGTTTGGAGCTTCTTAATTTACGCTGGTTTTCAACCTCGATATCTTGACGTGGCACACCATCATTACTACAAGATACATTGATTTCAACATTGCGATTATCATTAAAACAGGCATGCCGCTCATGTAAGAAGAGGAGTAAGCAATCGACCTCTGCATGCTGATAAGATGTGATGGCTAGGCCTAGTATTACGAGCACCTCATATGCTCACAATATGATGTGTAGAACCAATTTAACGTGCACATTGCCGCCACCTACGATTAATGCAAGAAGTTCTTCAATGATTATACAGATTTTGTTGGTCTTAGTAGCAAACCTCTTAAGTATGCCTCAAACCATCAAGCCCATGATCTCCTCTCCACCATAAACGAGGAGGTTGATTTACTCCAATGTAAAGTGTCATCATACTAATTAGCTTTGATACCATCTAATGCAGGACGGAAGCAATAAAAAATGTTATATACGTTCTAGCAAACTTTTAGATAATATCCATATAGAAGAAAGATAATATATTATAATATCAAAAGTTCGCTAAGCATCAGAAATTAATTTGTATTTGTTGGAAAATCAGGCCCTTGATCGAACACAAAGAAAAACGGTTTGAATAAACTTGTTCGACTCTTTTTATTATTATCAATGAGAGCACACAAATACAATAACCCTAACCATCTATTTATACTAAACTTGTTCTAGTCCTGACCCGACTCAAACTCTATTTTAAATAATAAAATATTAACTAGATAAACCTACCTAATTCAAACTAATAATTATCTCTATACAATTATCTATTATTTATTCTTTCCTTCTCTTTATTAGCTCACCATCTTTATCTGTTATTCTGCTTTATCTTATCACACAATTATATCCCGAACCATTAGGATTAACTCTTCATCCCCCCCCCCCCCGGTTAATCCTAATGTGTTCCTCCTAAATCTTGAATTCCAGGTAATGTTCTTATCTCTTCGACCTTAATTCTTGGACCACCTTCCTTGCAATCTTGCTTTCGACATACTCCTCGGACACATAGACCATTATCTTTTGCCGCCTCAATAGATCTTGTCTTGAACTCATCACGCAATTCTTCTCTTGTGTAGATACGTAGTCTACAACCTTTTCTTTTTTTTCCTTTTCGGTAATTATCCAATCATTCCCTTGACTTTCTGGGTTATTGTTCAAGTGTCCGTCTAAAGCCTTCAATGATACGCGGTCAAATGCTAGAAAATACATCTTTAATTAATAATGCTATTAAGAAGTTTGATAGTATTGTTCCAATTATGCCTCTAGTTGGATCGTTGGCTAAATCAAAATTTTGTAACGGATTGGGGCATCCTATTGGTAAGGCAATTTGGGCCGATTTATAGATTCTGATATTATTGAACGCTTTGATTGTATATACATAAATCTTTCTCATTATCATAGTGGATCTTCAAAAAAAAGGTTTATATCGAGTCCAATAATGTGTTGACACGTGTCCCTAATCCTAATTGTGCCTAATGTTGGCTAGGAGGGACTATTTTTGCCAAACAATGAAATTATGAATGTGGAGGGACTAAAAGTGTCAACATTCTTAAACTATGCCTCTGAGTGACCTTATACGGTGTTCATATTCTCAAATGAGCCACTTGTTGGACGAGAGAAACCGTTTGTGATTTATATGAAGAAGTTGTTAATCGGAGGGTTAAAAGGCGTCAACATGTTAATTCTCACCTCTGAGTGACTCTTTAACAAACTGGGAGCTTCAGAAGTTCGGTTACACTCTCAGGTGTACCTAATATTGACTTGGAGGGGTTAAATGAGCCAAAATGAAAGATATATTGACTCTCGGGTGTCGCATGGGCAGTCTCTATGTGAATTTCTTGCTTGCAGCCCACACATGCTGCCAAAACGCGACCAGAACGATACCAGGGGCTCCCAAACCACTTTTTCCACATTCTAGGACAGGTGTAAGCACATCCTAAACCCCCTGGACACTTGTGATCACCTCCATAACACCTCCACAATCCTCCTCAACTATAAATAGGAGTGTTCTTCAACACTTTTACTTGCTCATTCTTGTTTTCATCAACTCCTCTCTTCCTCTGGAGATTCCCAACTGAAGGGAGACTCCACCTGAGTTCAAATTCGTGCTAGGACCACTTGTAAGTGTTCCTAACTCCTGCATTTTCGTTTGTAGGCTTTTAAAATCCGAAAGTCAAGCTTTTTCGATAAATGCTTTGACTTTCGGTTTAGACCTTAATGGTCCAGCCATTGTTCGAGTCGAACATGGCTACGTGATCGTAATTAGGTAGGTGTTAATTCCTCAAAAGGGCACCTCCTAAGAATCACGTTTGCTTGGTCAATTGACAGGTCAACAGATTAATGTTTTAAAAAGTCAACAGGGCAGATTTTAAAAATATTGCAATCTGAGTTTATACATGTTCTAAAATATGTTTTAACACATTAATAAGTTGGTAATAATTATTAGAACATGTGTAAACATGTTCAGCTCATCAATTCCAGTTCTAGGGTTGGTTCGCAACCGAAAGTCGCGAAGTTTGACTTCTGCTTTGACTTTCAATTCTAACCCGAATTAGAATAGTTTCCTACTATTTTAAGGTTCCATTATGATCGTATTATTATGTAGCATAACCCTCTGAGGTTATATTACATGATCATAATAGTAATCTGAGTTTTTATGCAAGTTTCGTTATTATGTTAAACTTTGACTAAATTGCCCTTTTTATTAAAAATAAGGTTTTAATCACTAATGAACTTTCAAATGAATTATATACTGATATGTTAACATGTTTAACATATTTTGATGTTATTAATCTGATCATAAACTAAGTTTTCGTATAATATCGTAAATTATGCTTTTAATTGACCATAATGCCTTTTTGGCACCTAAAATGGTTTTAAACATAATTTTTATACTAAACTCATTACCTACTGATATAATATCATAATTAGAATTATTTGGGATATCAAGTCGGTTTACAAACTGAGTTTAAGTACAAGTTCTTGTATTACGTCGATAAAGGACGATAATGCCCTTATGGCACTTAAAATGGTTCTAATCATGCTATTCATACAAAACCTTTTTACCTACTGATATGTTATATTAAATAACATATTTTGATCATATAAACCTGGTCTTAACATCAGTTTTCATTAAACATCGCAAATATTGTCATTTAACGATTTTAACGCCTTTTTGGCGCATAGTATCGTTTAAAACCATATCTACCAACCAAGACTTGTTACCTACTGATTTTATAACTTATTTAAAACATTTTTACAGTAGGTATATGTTATAAACTCATATTCCCAAATAAGCTTTCAAACTATGTGTGAAATGACCGAAATACCCCTACGGTGCATAGTTTGGTCTTAAACTATAAACCACACACATATTTGATATCCTACTGATATTATATCACAAATTAACTATTTTTCCAGAATATTTATGATCATAACATCAGTTTATATGCAAGTCCCTTTTATACGTCACATAATGACCAAAACGCCCTTATGAGGCATAGTTTGATTTTAAAACCTTAACGATAGGGGTGAGCAAGTTTAGGTCCGGACCGGAAATAACCAAGAACCGAACTGAAAATATACCCAACCCGACCTAAACCCAAGACCTAGGTATTTAGATCGGTTCCAATTTTTCATATAAAATCTGGTCGGGTCGGTTCTCGGTTCTTTTCATGGTGAAACCCGACTTGGACCTATGGACCGAACTAAAGTGCTACTTAAAAAAGACTAAGCCATAGCCCAGTAGCAATTGGGGCATGAATCCCTAAAATATATAACAAACAACGACTGCATAATGCTCCCACAAATACATTCATATAGAGAAAGAAATCATCTGCATTGAATATGCAGTCAATTTCTTGGCTGCTAATGTGAATTACTCAATACTTTTTGAATTCTTAGATTTTTAAGTTATGAATTTTTTGTTAGAAGGTTTTATCTATGTTTGGTAGTGCAATTCATCAAAAACAACAACCTTTGTTAATATGTTTCATCAAAATTTTCACTCGGACACTTTATCGAACACTTGGTTTGCAAAGAGATTAATCATGGATAATAAACATTAGATTGAAGCATAAACACCCCATAAAGCATGAAATACTTGCTAATTTGTATCCACTATTACAAAGCTACTTAATATACAACAAACATATTATACTTGCGTGGTCAAATTAGTTTAAGTTAGGGATGACTATCAATAACATTTAAATGAAAATTAACAAAGAAATAACTCACCACCGTTAATGGATTGAAATAGAAACATAGATTGAAATGTATATAAGGCCGAAATCAAGGAGAATGTTGTGTTTCTTCATCATCAGATGGTTTGTGAATGTACAATAGCCTTCCCAAGTTCATAACAAAACAGGATCAAAAATGAAATATGTCGGGTCGGTTCTTATACCTAGTACCCGACAAACCCGATTACATAAAAACCCAGAACCGACCCTATATTTAGGGTAGTGAATTGGTTATGTATTTTATGTTTGATCGGTTCTCGGGTCGGGTCGGGTTTTACCTTTTGCTTACCCCTACTTAACGGGTATACAAGTTGATATCCTACTGATATTATAACTTGTTTAACGTATAATGGAAAACTTGTTCATGACTCATCCGGTTAGCCGTTAACGCTTATACACGTACGGTTCAACTTATGTAACTAGTTTACATAAGTTTACCGAAACGAGTTTAACCTTATCATTTTTATCTCAAATTCCAGAATGTTAATAGTTTACCCATATTATACAAGTTTTAGTGCTTGTTGGGTTTAAACTACATTCTATTCTGGTCATCGTTTAATCTAGCGTATCGTACCATTTTTAACACTTTAAGCTATCTGGTCTAAGTCTACGACTTAAATAGGACCCGTTAGCATTCTAATTGGTTATTTATACCATCATTCCAGACTAGAGCCTTCCAGTAAATGCTATCTACACTTATCATTTGAATAAACGACTAAGTTATTATAAACTTTGCATCTTAAAGTCAAATATTAGCTCAGTTAATACTTTTAATCTATTTTCCCTATACGGGCTTGAGATACGGTAAATTATTACCGTTTGGTCAGGTATGGGATCATATGCCGGATTGTGGCTATAAAATCCGCATAACCCGTTTTAATCTGTTGTGTTTGATAACTTAAACATTAGGGGTTAACGCGACCGTGTCCTGGATATCCTCGGCTTATTTAAGTTACTAATTGGGTGTAGGCATACACCCGACAGATGCTTAATACTAAAATATTTTTACCCACAAGTTGGGGATAACTCCTTTGTGGGTTTATAAGTGGTGTGTCGGTTAATCATGTCTCGGTTTCTATACTGGGTCCCATATGTATTGACAAACATGTAAAACTGTATACAAGATTATTTTTAATTGTCCCAAGTTATAAAAGATTTTCATGTGCCTTGTGCACTTAAATCAATTTTTGAAATGTTTTCAAAATGTGTCGGTTGAATGTATTTACCAGTGAAAACTGATGTATTTTCAAAAGAAAGAGTTACAAGTACAATACGTAATAGGCTGGAAGCTGCTTGGTAATGTTAGAAGGGGATCTTGAAAATCCTTTACATATGCCTAAAGTCTGTTGAACATCTTTTGTACATTTTTACGATCCGCCTGTGGATCTTTTATTACGAACCGTCTGTATATTGTTTTGAACTTTGGACATTTTGGTTTGTAATAATAATTTATACTCCAAGACTTCCGTTGTGCTATTCTGTGTATATTGACTATGATGATATCAACTTATGTCACGATACTCTCCATCGGGCCCACCGGGTTTGTGGTTGGAAATTCGGGGTGTGACATTCTTCTATTTCGCGAAGGTTATCTAGAAGGCGGATTTGGTATTTAAATATTTTTTGTATCAATGATTTGGCCAATCATTAATGATTCGTTATGAAACTTTGTAAAAAAAAATAGAATGAATATATAAATATTCTAAAATGAAAAGCTAAAAAAATGATTGATTTCTATTCTGAAATGTTGATGTAGTATGTAGTAAGGATTAAATGAAGTGAGTATTCAGCCTTTTCTTGTCTAATGAAAGAACTGGGTTTTACATGTATACAGAGGGAAAGCCGTGTGCAATGAAAAATGCAAGCACAGCTTGGGGAGAGATTTTTACTTATTTAACAAAGAAATTATCTACTCCATCCGACTAGTTCCGGGTTCGAATCCCGGGCAACCCATTGTCATAGTTTAATCTATCTACTACAATAAAAGAAACCAACTTTGGGACACGTGTCACTCATTGGAGGCGTCTACATTTTAATTTCATGCATTTTCATACTTATCTTATATCAATTAATTAAATAATAAATAATCAATTAATAATAAATCTTATCTTACTTTGAATGTCGGATAGAATCATTCTATTTAATCTAATAATATATTATCTTCAAATTTATATTATAAATTAAAGATATTTTAAATAATAGCAGAAAACAATAATCTTAAACTTAAAAAACAATAATACGCTCATATAGAAAATTTAAAGTACAAACAAAATATAAAAAATAACTTATTAGACATTAGATCAAACTTTAAAAAACACTAATTAGGAAGAGAAGCTTATAATATAATTATGTTTTAGATTTTCCAAATTGGGGTTCTAATCAATTCGAATTAAACTTAACCAACTTTATGACTTGATTCGAATTAAACCGAACCAAATTTATGTTTTTTAAACGAATCCAATATAGTATAGATTCGCCCCGCTTGCTGTATGCGCATATAATGTATATATGTGTGGACGCTCGAAGGGCAAAAGTGAAATTGCACTAATTTTAACATTATTTTACTAAGTTCGTGAAAATAACGTTATAAGCGGAGGACGGTTAATCATGCATCATCATCATGTGGTGGCGTTGATAGTAGAAAGACAAAAAGGACCATGCACTAATCGGTCTTTGTCTCGATTGTTGAGTGTTATGTGCCTTATATCCAAGGCTTGATGCAAAACTACTATCGAGCCGGGGCTCTCACTGAAAGCAGCATCTCTATTCCTACGGGGTAGAGGTAAGCCTGTCTACATCTTACCATCCTCAGACCCCACCTTAGCTTTGCTATTGGTGGGATTTACTGAGTATGATGTTGATGATAATGATTTAGTATATATACTTGGATTTATTGAACCTGTATAATACACGGGGTTTATAAAGATATAACTTTTTTATTACTTAGTTTATAAAATTATATTTATCCAACCCGTGTAATATACAAGGTTACAAAATTACATTTATTTAACACGTGTAATACACAGTATTTTTAAAAATGTAACTTTTTTTTATTATGCAGTATATATAATTAGATTTATTCAACCCGTACAATACACGGGTTTTTATTATTTGGTATATAAAATTACATTTATTCAGTACAATACATGGGGTTCTTAGAGATATATTTTTATTATTATTTGATATATAAAATTACATTTGTTCAACCCGTGTAATAAAGGAGATTTTTAAAGAATAATTGTTTTAATTTAGTATATAAAATTTCATTTATTCAATCCGTGTAATACACGGGGTTCTAATCTAGTTATATTATATGTTATATTTTTTTAATTCTATTATATGTATAGTGTATAGAAATCTTTGCAAACCGTTTTTTCTTTACAAAAAAATTGAAATATACCCAGATATTGGTTGACATGTGCATATAAGTCATGTTACACTGTTAAATAACAAGCCTTTGGTTTTCCATTTGAAAATTCGTGCGCTTGGGTGTCCCTTATAATTTCAAGATTTTACCATGACTGCAATTTTAGAGAGACGCGAAAGCGAAAGCCTATGGGGTCGCTTTTGTAACTGTGTCACTTAGACTTTAGACTTTGGGTCACCTAGACTTTGGGTCACCATCGCCTTGCATTGGCCCAACATCACAAGGCCTATTAAAATCATGTACCTCATCTCTTTACAATGCATTAATCCACCACACATAATAAATTCGAATCTTTTCTTTTCTTTTCTTCTTGACACAAATTTACTACTCTCCGGTCTCCACCAACCAAAATTCTAATCTTTCTTTTCATATAATAAAAATTCAACCGACCTTTTCTCTCACGAATTATTCCACCGAAATTACGTACTAAAAATAAATCTTTTATCTTCTTACTCTTCCGATAGAAAAGAGTAAAATGCACGGATAGTCCCTGTGGTTTTGCAAAGTTTCAGCTATAGTCCCCAGATTTTGGAAATTACACTCATAGTCCCTGTGGTTTGACAGTTTGTTACGCGGATAGTCCCTGGAGTGGATGGGGGTTAGTTTTCTCAGTTAAGTTGGTGTAAAATGACTAAAATACCCTTAGGATTAAATTAAAACATTAACCCTTTAAACCCTTGTATCTCTTTCATCTCACGCACACACAAACACTCACTCACCAGTCACCACCATCTGCCGCCACCACTTACACCAGCCGTCACCACCTGCCACTCCACCACCATCAACATCTCTACCACCTTAATTCCCTCCTCCATTTCAGAACTAACCGTCAACCACATTTAAAGAGAGAAACGACAAGAGAGGGAGACAAATCAATTAGGAGAGAGAGAGACAGATCAATCAGAGAGAGAGAGAGACGCATAAAAGGCCCTAGAAGATGGTTGGAGACGGTGGTAACTGTAGCAGTGGTCGGATCTATCTGCAGCAGCGATGGATGGATCTGATTTGTTCATAGGGTTTCCAGTATTGGTGAACAGGAAGGTGATGATGGGTGCTAATGTTAACATAAAAGGTAAATTCAGTCGATTAACAGGTTAAGGATTGAATCGGACAAGGGTTGATGGAGGTGAGTGGCTATGGTGAGTGGATCTGCGTGTAATCGTGTTGCGAATCGGACAAGTTTCGATCGATTACGTACTGAATTGATTGTTTTTTCGGTGAGATCGGATCAGTTTTGGTAGATTTTCAGTTTGTTTCGAATAGAGTTTTGAACATTTTGATCTGTTTCAGACTGATTTGATCAAGTTTCCAATTGTTTCAATGTATTGTTTGTGAATGTTAGACACGTTTCATTGATATTCAGTTTGTTTTGACAAGTTTCGATTTGAATTGGTAAAGTTTTGAAATTTTCTATTGATTTCGAACAAGATCAGATTTGAAAAGAATTCATAAATGAGTCAATTGTTTCAGATCTGAAAATAAACATGATAAGGATGAGTTTCAGATCTAAAAGTAAGTGTGTGTATATACATATATGTTTTATATATTTAATACTTGATTTGTTTATTTTATTTTATATTAAGGGTATTTTAGTCATTTCACACCAACTTAACTGAGAAAACTAACCCCCATCCACTCCAGGGACTATCCGCGTAACAAACTGTCAAACCACAGGGACTATGAGTGTAATTTCCAAAATCTTGGGACTATATCTGAAACTTTGCAAAACCACAGGGACTATCCGTGCATTTTACTCGATAGAAAAATATCATGTACCGTTCTTCTTTGTTGCTTCACTAAGATTGCAACCTTTCATCACAACTTGTCGATTCACCCAGATTTCGAGTCTTTGTCTCTGCTCGATTCACTTAGATTTCTAGTCTTCCTTCTACTTCCCGTCGATCCACTCAGGTTTCGACTTCCTGCTCAATCCACTTAGGTGTCGAGTCTTCTTTCTCTTTGTCGATCCACGAAGGTTGTCGACTTCACCGGGTTGATTTGCTTCGATTCTTCTTGCTCCTCCTTGACCGTTACATGCTCTGATACCAATTGTTATAAATCAGGCCCTTGATCGAACACAAAATATACGATTTGAACAAACTTGTTCGACTCTTTTTATTATTATCAATGAGAGCACAAAAATACAATAACCCTAACCATCTATTTATACTAAACTTGTTCTAGTCCTAACCCGACTCAAACTCTATTTTAAAAATAAAATTTTAATTAGATAAACCTATCTAATTCAAACTAATAATTATCTCTATACAATTATCTATTATTTATTTGTTTCTTCTCTTAATCGGCTCACCATCTTTATCTTTTATTCCGTTTTATCTTATCACACAATTTTATCCCGAACCATTAGGATTAACTCTTCAGTATTTATTGGCTAAATTAAAAAGCAAAGTGTTAAGTTCGGGCAGAGTTACCTGTATAATAACTAGAGTCTTAAATGAAATTAAAAACCATAACCGAACATTAGTTTCGGTCAACATAACCAACATCTAGACTTCATCAAAACAAATAATAAAAACAAATATACAAAATAAAACCTAAATTATAAAAAAAAAAAGTTTTATAATTATTATCCTTGTGAATTGTGATTTTTTTTCACAATTCCGCATTGCCATTAATCCATAAACAATCATGAATTGGAGTAAATTGGTTCCATTGAATTGTAATGTTCTAATGTGGAGAGCTGGAATGGGACGTATTCCAACCGCGGATGCGTTAAAGGCGAGAAATGTTGAAATTGAAGCCGATAGTTGCGCCATGTGCAACTCGAGTGAGGAATCGGCTAGACATCTATTATGTTTCTGTTACATTGCTGCTCGCATATGACAGTATGATGGAAACTGTTGTAGAGTGGCCCTGTTCGTTTCGGTTTCGGTTAGAAACCTTTTGGAAAAGTATAAATCGGTGGGTCTAACCGGAGGTGCTAAGGAGGCTTTTGAATGCATTGTTAAAGTGGGGTGTTGGTGTATTTGGCGTGCTAGAAACAAGTTAAGGTTCGAGAGAATAAACAAACCTGGGTGGATGAGATAAGCAAGGATTTGAAGACTACGAGCTTTCTATTGGTATAGTAATAGAACTAAAACTAGAACCGTGTCGTGGAACGATCGGTATAACTTTGTAATTATGTAAGTGTGTTTTGTGTTGGGCCGCCCCGTTTTGTGGGTTGGTGTTCGTTAATGTAGTTCATGTTTCAAAAAAAATCATATTATTGATCCCCTTGTCAACAATTAACAATAGACCTAACATGGTTTCTACTTTAAAGTTTGGACAAAAAATATCATATAGTTTAACTTGTAACAAAACGTGTTTAGCCTAGCTTGTTTGTGGACCTGGAATTCAACACAATTAAATGAACACAACTAAGTGAACTTTTTTTTCTTATTCAGGTTCAGTCGTTTACTAAAAAGGACTCTAGGAGAAAATTATGGAACTTTATATTATTCATTAAGCCCGAACATTTTTAGTAACTAAGCCCAAATAAATTGAGAAATTATCAACATAATTGATAGTTTTATTGTCCTCTTAATCTTTCATAATTGATAGTTTGATTTCTTTTATGATGTTTCACGTATAAGAGAGGCATCAACATAAATTGAGAAATTATCATCGATATTGTTGTTCAAGCGACTGGAATAAGAAAAAAAGAGTATAGAGTAAACCACACCTTCTATTGTTGCTCGTTTTATGCAACATATGTTTTTTTAGGGGTGAGCATAAATAGGTCTGGACCGATATTAACAGGTAACCGACCCGAAAAGACACCCAAACTGGACCGAACTGAATCTGTTAGGGTTGAAAATCGGTTCCAATATTTATACTATAATCGGGTCAGGTCGGGTCGGTCCAAAAACAGGGTAAAACCGAGATCAAACAGCTGGACCGATTTATTAAAGATGTAACAGATAGGTTTTTTTGTTTCAAACTTTTGGGTCTAGGTTATAAGCTGGATATGATTTTTTATTACCTACTTAACTAATTCACGGAAAAAAAACACACCATCATTCATCATTCGTTTTTTTATCATTAACTTACTATGCTTAATTCTTTCATGCTGGTAGTGTGCTGAATTCATCATTTGTTTACATCTTTCAATGTTTTGCTGCATTTAGCAATGAAAATAGGAAATATATCACACACCTCAACATTTGGTAACATGTTTCGTCGAATATTTCTTTCGGGCATTTTAACGAACACTTGGTGTGCAAAGAGTTTAACTATGGATAATTAGACATTATCATGAAACATAAACAATCCATGAAGCTTAATTAACTTGCAAATTTAACAATTATCATGAAACATAAACAATTACATATCACAAAGGTATTTGCAGGTCGTTGAAACGAATTCAAAGTAGGCTTCAAAATTGACAACAAATAACAATTAAAGGAATTCGAACATAGATGAAAACAATGTAATGGAATTCATACCTTCAATTTGATTGAATGGATTGAAATTAAGGACCACATTGCTTGATTCCTAAATGCCATACACAATACAGCCTAGTTCAATGATTCATTATTGGTCGTTCATGTGATTTCTTTGTACAATGGCTTCAACAGCTTCAACTCATGGGTTTTGAACATGAGACACATATAGGGTCGGGTATTATAATTGGGACCGAGATACCCGATATGATAAATAAGCGGAACCGACCCTATATTTAGGGTATGTAAATCGGGTATGATATTACGGTCGAGTCGGTTCTCGGGCCGGGTAACACTCGGGTCGGGTAATAACAAGTGCTCACCCCTATGTTTTTTTGTTGTTTTTTCATTTCTTTATCTCTATTTATTTTATTTTCCCAGCATGCTATATATAAGTTATAACATAGTCAAAGTTGGGCTAGTTTAATATAATATGATTGCATTGTAAAAAAATCTATTAGGTATTTGTTTTACTTTATTTATTTATTGTCGGTTTTTTTAATATTGTATGATTGCACGGTAAAAAAAATTTGGGATACCCCTGATTTAATGGGCTAGTTCCGCAAGTGTG
This sequence comes from Helianthus tuberosus, assembly GCA_030545235.1. Classification (NCBI taxonomy): domain Eukaryota; kingdom Viridiplantae; phylum Streptophyta; class Magnoliopsida; order Asterales; family Asteraceae; genus Helianthus; species Helianthus tuberosus. The sequence goes on along the minus strand of CM060385.1, from coordinate 19,969,106 downwards.
ATAGGTTGCAGTGCCGGACCCATGAATTTTTCTATGGGGGTGTGGAATATTTTTAAAGATTTTAGGCCACTGGGTATATATAAAAAAATCGGTTCATATCGGGTCGGGTCATATAAAACAAAAGAACATCAAACTAAATTTTATATAATCATCAAAAACACGTCAAAAGCCATTATAAACATGTTTAAAATTGTGCTCTACATGTTTTCATTTTTTAAATTTATGCAAAATATCATTTAGAGTTACTTTTCTAATGGTTGCTCATGAGAAATCTCGCCAAAACTTCCCTACTTATGGTTTCTATCCCATATAAATCGATCCATAATTTTCAATTTTAATTTTCGAGCTCTAGTAAAGTCTAGAACAAAAAAAATCAAAACAACAAAATCATGCTACTAAAGTCTAGAATAGCAAAAAAAAAAATTCATCAAAACATATAAAATTTCAAACCCTTTTAACATCTCTATAACTCTATCTCTCCTAAAAACCACATAAAAAAAACGACGTTAAATTTTGTATTCCAGGTGGTGGGGTGGCCGGAATCAAGCTTTTCCGTTGAAAATGCAGCAGCTGTCGTTGTGTCTGTTGACTGCTTTCGTGCATCGGTCGCTGCGCGATCAGAAGAGGGAGAGTGGGAGAAAGAATTGGAAGGGGTGGTTGGGTTGGGTTATTTTATTTAACTTCAAATTTAATTGGACTGTGTTAATTGGGCTTGGGTTACAATGGAGTGTTTAGTGGGCTAATGGCTAAATTATTAAGTGAAAGTTATTGGGTTAAATTGTTAAGTAAAGTGGTTAAAGAATAATTATATACACTAGGTTATATTTTAATAAAAATCAATGTTTACATTTTTTTTAAAATTCATAAGATTTTTTTTAAAGGGGCGGTGGAAATTTTCCTAAGGGTGCGGTCGAGATTTTGTGCGAAATTTAACCCTAATACCTTTCTTTCCAAGGGGTGCAGCCGCCCACCCACCCAAGTGGGTAGGTCCGCCCCTGATGGGTTGGTAAAATTCCTAAGATTAATGAGTTTAATTTTGCTACTTTATGCGAAATTTACTTCTTGAATACACTACTTTGAGATTGTTTGTATTTTGCAAGCCTTTAGGGTGAAGGGAGTGGTTAAACATGTGAAAGTGGCAAACTTCAAAATGGACCAATCAGAGTGTGCCATGTCAGCAAGTGTGAAGAGTTTAAACTTTGGTGAAAAGTGTTGGCAGTGGTTAGACACTTGAAAGTGGCAAACTTTTTTTATTCTTTTTTTTTCCTACCCTCCACAAATACCCATCACCTTCTTCAAATTACCAATCGATCACCTGGTACCATCACAGTCACCTCCACCGCCACCATCACCACTCGCCACCACCACCACCGGTTCCACCTCCATCTTCAGCATCATCCAATCATCATCAGCATCATCAGCCGCCGCACCAATCATCATCAGCCACCGGTTCCACCTCCACCACCACCGGTTCCACCTCCACCGCCACCGGTTCCACCTCCATCACCACCGGTTCCACCTCCATCACGTTCACCTCCACCACCACCGGAAAAAATGGCGGCTGAAGGTGATGACGGTGTTTGGTCGGAAAAAATGGCGGCTGAAGTGGGTTTGTGGCTGAAGTCCAACGGTCAAACATGAAATCACCTTTGTCGAATCGGTGAGGCATTGTCGAATTGGTTAGATTGCCGATTGGTAAAGACTTTGGCGCGGGTGTTCCCGATCGGCAAACTTGTTTGCCGTGTGTGTTTAGACACCCACTCCGTATACCCTTACATGTTTAAGGTGCATTTGGGAAACTTTCTAGGGAGTAGGGCCTTAGGAATGAAGCTAGTCGAACCAGGAAGCTTTCTGGGGCCTTAGGAATACGCATAACACAAGTGAAACAGCTTTGGCTTCGTCAATGCTAGTGTCGTCGATGGTGGACAAGTCTGACGTCAGCCAGTCACCGGTGGCGTCGAGGAGCACAAGTGGCGTCGATGATGCCGTCGACAGTTTCGGGTTGCATGATTTCGTGAAACAACTAAGTTTGACTGATTTAATTGGGGGTTTCACCCTATTTTCATAATATCTCATTCTTGGATCATTTTGGGAGCTTCAAGGAGAGTTTTTGAGGCTATTCCTAGGGGTGTGAATTTCTGACATGACCCGAACCTAACACGAAAGTTGTGGGTTTGGGTTTAGTCTAAATGGGTGCCGGTCAGTTTCAGATTAAACCCGCAAACCCGTTTAGCTAAACAGGTTGGGTTCGGGTCAACCTGATCGGGTTGGCGGGTTGACCCATTTAACCCATTTATGTTATATTATTTTTTTACAATATGTTTTGTGCCATAAATTAAATTGGTGTGTATTTTATGTCATAATTGTAACTTAAAAATAGAAACTAACATAAGATTTTACAATTAATTGTAATTTTATTATATAAATTTATGTTATATTAGTAACTTTTAGTTTTAATATATTATTTCACGGAAAAACAATAGAAAGATAAAGAAATTGGGGTGAACGGGGCCGTGTTCGGGTCAATCCGCGAATATTCGGGTCGTGTTCGGGCTCATACGTATGACACATTTTTCGGGTTCAGGTCCTGTTCGGGTTCGTCTAAAATTTTCAGGTTCGGGTCGGATTGTACCCACCAACCTGTGAAAACGACCCGTTTAGCACCCCTAGCTATTCTATCACTGGATTGAAGATTCTAAACCAAAAACACAAGATTGATATATGAAATCAAGAAGCATGCTTGGCTAATTCCACCATAGACATTCTAGGTGGAGGTTTTTGTAAGTTTTAGGGTTTTTTCATAAACTTCGGGTTTAAAAAGTATCCATTGTATCTTTTGATTAAAATACATAAATGATTGTTGTTATGGTTATGAAATCACTTTTGTGAAAAAAATTCTTCCACCATCTACATTGGGATAGGATAATTACCATTCATGTTCGTTTATGTTAGGGTTTCTTATTCATCCTTGAATCTACATTATGTATACTTGTGAAGGCTTTCCTTGTGCAATTTACATTTTGATTTGAGAATTGTATGCACAAATCTAAAATATCAATTGAATTGTTTGAATGTTTATACCTTTTGTGAATTTATCTTAGCTACGTGCAATTGCCAAAACCCAGGTGTGGTTATTTCTTATAGATATTGTCACAATTTAATTACAACCTTGTAATTGCTTTAACTTCATAACTAACTTGTTTAATCAACTTAAATTCAATCACTAACCAAAAACTCTTTGTGGTTCGACACCCTTCTTACCACTAACTATATAGTTAAGGGTACTAAGAAACACTTTTAAACTTTATCATTGACTGGACCCTCGACATCCGATCAGTTATCAGGTTTAGGGTGGGTTGTGTGTTCTAGGTTTTGGGTTGTATCAATACTCGCCCCATGAGATTAGACCTTGTCCTCAAGGTCTGTAATAGTAGGGTCCGACGAGCACGAGGCATGTGGTTGAATTCCTTGCAAGGTGAAGGTGGCATGAGTGTGGCGAAACGAGAGAGATGAGACTGAGAAGTCGGCTATGAAATATCCTAGGGAACGGAGCCAATCAAAACCCAAAATGATGTCAAAGCCCTTGAAAGGTAAAAGAAACAAGGGGACCTGGAAAGAAGCTTTGTGCAAGGAGATGGTAACAGAATGGCACAATCCGGTACAAAAGAGTGGGTCATTGTTACCAATGAAAACCAAAACGAGAAAGCTGGATTGGACTTGGAGGTTCAAAAAGGAAGCTACATGGGGCTGAATTAAGTTGTGGAGACTACCCGAGTCAACCAAAATATGAACCGGGTGGCCATGGACAAAACCGCTGAGGTGTAACGAAGTGTAGGCGCCATGCAAAAGAAGGTGCCGGGGAAAGGGCTAAAAAATGAGGTAAGTCAATGAAGTCGGTCAACAAGGTGGTCAGAGAGAGGTCGGAAACATTGTTGGTATTGTCAGCGAACATGGGAGATATGGAAGGCGAGAAACGAGAAGGTTAACAATGTTCACATTCATCACAATAGACATCAGAGCTCATTAAAAAGAGGTCTTTTCTTTAGATTACAAGTATATCCAAACTAGTCTTAAGCCCCCTGCGTTGCGGGGTGGGAGCATAAAACCGTGCTAAATAGCAACCGAACGAAAAAAACTAAGGGACCAAATGTGATCACCAAACACTGTGCCAAGTAGCAAACAGACGAAAATGATCAAATTCAGAAAAAAGACGTAAAACAAAAACTAATAAAAAAACTAATCTTGTTTAACTTTTTATGACAAAATTATAGAAAAATAAGAAATAAACTTCTTTAAACAAAAATGAAAAGAAAACCTTAAAGTTAAAAAGGAAAACACACACTCAAAATCACAAAATCACAAAACAAAAGTATGTTACTATTCATTAAGATGTGATGAATTAATAGATATATATCAATATAGGAACCATAATTGTGATACGTGGTGTGACTTTGACATTGGCATTGGCATTGGCATTGGCATTTGAGATGTAATATTGTAACTTTGTTTTGTTTTCCATTGTATGTTCTTGGGGTTCCAACTTCTTACTAGCTCGATTTCTATCACAATATATAGAAGTTTCGCCGTTTAAAAACAAAAAAATAAAAACTAAACTTTTAATTAAGTATGACATCTAATGAGATTCGAAGACTTCCAATTTCCAATACTATAACTTTTAATTTAAGTCTTTCGCTTATAGCTTATAAACTTTTATATATAATCATGAGTTATTTTAATTTTATATTTTGGTTTCTAGACTATTATCATTTGAAGATGTATTTAGAAAAGTAATTAGTAAATTAGTTGGCAATATAAAAGAAAACTTCATGTTTCAGAAAAAAAAAAAAAAGAGTACGATGTCATCACACTGGCCATGACAATATAGAAGAAAATTTTATGTTTCAGGAAAAAAGAATTAGTACGGTTTCATTACTTGACATGGATATAGTTCAAGTATGGTATGCAACAAATCGTGTAAGATTATTGCATCGGTGCATTAAAAACTTCAAGAATCAATCAATCTTAATCCCTTCTCTTTATCAACCTTAGGATTTTTCCTTCAATTGTTGTAGAGATAACGTAACATATTTAAAACTTAAAACAATTGTGCTCATGTTGCATACAAGATATTTTCCATCTCAAGTGTCATGGAGATATATGTTTCTTGTTGTTGGAGACACCAAGAGCCGGACGGAAGGAAGTTTTTTGTCCTGACACTCTAATCAAGTCATGATCATTACGAACATAAAATTAGAAAAAGAAGATATAGAACACCAGGTGACATCAAAACAAATAATGTATCTTTCTCTAACACTATAATATTGTATTACTGACGTAATTACTTAATTTGTGAGTTATCACAATCCAAAAATAAAAAATTATAGACATGAGATCACCATATTCCTAGGCTATAATCAAGGTAACAAATATCAAACAATACATCCAAAACATATTACAAGATTCTCCATATCTTTACATGTTTACTTACATTCAACATTTAGGCTATGGTGTGACAACCGGTGATTTACGGCTCTTAATTACGTGATTAACAGGTGATTAACGTGATAATAAATAGTGTTTACAGCACAAATTAACTTAATTAGGCCTTTGGAGTGCCCAGGGACGTTTATCCGACTTTACAGTACGCGTATGAAGATTCGCGTGGAATCTGCAACAACGAACTGATACCGTGCAAAATACTGACAACGCCGACAAATACGGATTTTCTACGAATATTTTATTAATTTAATTTTATGAATTTATTGGGTTTCCGTGTGACACAAACGCAAACGTGAACTAAAAACGCGATAGCAGGAAACACATCGGCAATGAAACGGAAGCGACGGAGACGCCTGTCACCTTCAGAACTTACATTTTACGCTATATTTAGCTCTGTAATGAAATTTTAGTAGCTACATCTAAAAACGGATTAGAAACGACCTCTTGAGCAAATTTCGCGATTTTAACGCGACCGACGAATGAACGCGTCAACCGTCAACTTCCGACGCTATTTTACATATCCTTGATCCTAAAATGACATTGTATGACATTACACGACGTTCGGGTGCAAAAACGGGCTTTAGAAACGTGATCGGGCCGCTCTAAAACACTAGAAACGAGCTTGTGGGCCTTGGGCCCAAACACACAAAACCCCAACTATATAAAAGTCTACACACACACCAAACACCATAACTACACACATTTCTCTCTCTAACCCTCACACTTTCTCAACTCTCTCTCTCTATCTAGAAAAAGTCCGGCGAGAATTCCGGCCGACTTCCGGCGGAGTTCCGGCGGCCAGCGATTTTTCCGGCGGAGTTCCGGCGACCGACGGTTTTCCCGGCGGTCGTTTTCCGGCCAAGAGTACACTTTTTCGACTATATCCGACGTTCCGGATCGCGTGGTGATGTTAGTTTTAGCTAATTCTTAGCGGTTTGAGCTCTATGGCAACTCCGGTGACCTTCCGGTCAAATTCCGGCGAGTCCGTTTTGAACTTTTGACTTTGCGGATGCTTAGATCGGGACTTTAGGAGCATTTCTGCACATTTTCAAGAAATTTTATTCTCCGGCGAAATTCCGACTTCTGACATGGTTCTGGCGAGGTTCCGGTCAAATCTCTTTTTCCTTATTGCTACATACCAGGGACATACATACTTCAGAAATACTTGATTTATACAAATTAAATACCATGTTTTATACAAATTCAAGGCATAGGATTATGCGGGCATGGAGTCAAGTCAGGGTGGGCATTGACGGTTATACGAACATTACAAATACGAGACTTTACAAATACATGGTTTTTCACGAACATAATGCGTTACAAATACAAAGTTTCCATATAACTTGGCAAGAAAATGATTTCTAAATCCGTTTTCTCAATATTATTTCATAAACCGGTTATTCAAAAGATTTATTTCAAATCTTTTACAAACAAACTATGAACTGGCTCAACTTTATGTTGACTTTTTCGCATGTTTCTTTCTCAGGTTACTTTTCAGAAATTATGGCACGGTTGGAATAGGAGAACCACTGGAGATTCGAGTACTTAGTGGCGTTCGATTTCTAGAAGTCTTAGCTTGTATTTTGCTTCCGCTGTGCAATGAAGATACCAGTCCAGTCACGCCAAGCTCTGATAATTTCGGGGTGTGACATATGGGGTGTGGGGGTCATGGATTGAAACATTATTTCCACATAGGACCATTAATTAAATGGTACACCATTCCCCTCCTTGATTGATGGTGGTTCCCATGGATCAAACCACGATTACCACGACCCCCCCCCCCCCCCATTTGATCATTTTAAAACAAAAATAAATTAAAAAATAAAGGGGATAGTGGTTTGGGTCATGACCACACTCTTTCCCGAGTCTCATTTAACAGGGGAGGGGAAGGAAAATGAATTAAGAGAGAAAAGGAGGGAAAATATGTGATTTTTTTCGTGTTCCCGAGTTTAATGAAATGTAAAGGAAAAGAGAAGAAAACAAGCATTTTATGTGTTCCCGAGTTAGGAGGAAAAGAAAAGAAAATAACAATTTTACCATTATACACTTTAAACATAAAACATTTTAATACTAGATTGGAGGGTAATTTAGTAATTTATAGGATTTTCTCTTCTAATATCTCCAATTTGGGAGGATGAATATATGGACAAATTTTCTTTCATTCCCCCCCCCCCCCTTTTTCCTTTCCCTCCCCCTGTTAAATGAAACTCGGGAACATGGTTTTTCATATTTTCATCTCTTTTCTCACCCCTCCCCCTGTTAAATGAGACTCGGGAACAGAGTGGGGTAGTGTTTTGAATGGTGGATTAAAGATAGATGACATGGTGCCTATGTGGAGAGTCATGGTGGTCATCATGACCACACCCTATAGCCTTATAAACTCCACAAGTAAGACTCAAAGTAATTAAACTCTTCATCGAATTTTAGCCCTTTTTTTCTTGCATACGAAGGTCCCGTAGTTGTCTTAAACTTGGTTGGCCTCTAGACACTAATTCATCGTTCCTTTTGCGGCCATCACCAAGGTCGAAGGTATTTTGAACAAAAAAACATATTTCTTTCAGAGATCACATGTTGCGTTCCCACGTGACTTTCTTTGGCCACCTTTGACTTTTCTGTTACAGAATCTATTGAAAACCAATGCCACTAAGCGTCGTGGAAAGACTTCATTCGTTGAACACGGGACATTTTTTCATCTTTATCATAGTTTTCACCGCTTGTGGATATTCCTTTTCATGATGTTTCAGGTTGACCGCATTATCAAAAGTCAAAACATCTTCAAACTTTTTGAACTTTCAGATACTTGACTTTTTTCTTCTTCACAGGCACTTGCAATAATAGCATTCAATGATGGAAATCTCGACTCCAACACATTACGCTTAATGCTTAGTCTAGGCCCTACATTTTTTGTTATGAAGCTTTTTCAAAGTAGGTTTTTCGTGTTTATTTATTTCCACCTTCATTTAATAAAAATGTGTTTTAAACTTTTAATAAAGTTCTTGTTTTGAATAAATTTATTTCCACCTTGTTTGGATTGGCTTTTATACTCTGTTTTCCGACGATGTGCCCCAGAAACTTTCCTTCTTCAAACCCAAACGAACATTTTTCAGGGTTGAGTTTCATGTTGACCTTCCTTAGGTTCTTGAAGGTTTCTTGGATGTCGTCAAGCATTTGGTATTCCGTTTTGCTTTTAATTACCAAATCGTCGACATATGCCTCCATCTTTTTACCAATTTGGCTTGCAAAAGCTTTATCAACCAGGCGTTGATAGGTTGCACCCGAGTTTTTGAGACCAAAGGGCATCTTTTGGTAACAAAAGATTTCTTTGTCCGTGTGAAAGGCAGTTTTCTCTTCATCTTCTACTTTCATGAGAATTTGGTGGTAACCCTTGTAAGCATCGAGGAAACACTTGAAAGGGTAACCGGTGAGGGAGTCAACCTTGAGATCAATTTCAGGCAACGGGTAACAATCTTTAGGACATGCCTTGTTCAAGTCCTTGAAATCTATGCACATTCTCCAAGAGTTATCGGGCTTTCAAACCATGACTAGGTTTGCAACCCAGGATTGGTACTTGACTTCCCGGAGAATCCCTGTTGATACAAGCTTTTCAACCTCTTGGCATGCGGCCAAACTTCTTTCGGGTGATAAACTTCACTTCTTTTGAACAACAAGCTTGACATTTGGTGGTATTTTCAGCTCATGTTCTGCAATGCTTCGAGGGATGCCTGTCATATCTTTCGGACACCAAGCAAAGACGTCGCTGTAGTGTACTAGAAGCTATTCGAGATACGAGAGTGTTTCTTGTGAAAGGCTTGGGTTGACCCTTACCCTTTGTTCGGGATATTTAGGGTTTATGATTAGCCTTTGCTTGTCTTCTTCGTTCTTGGAACTTTCTCCTTCAACCATATAGGCCTCTTGGGTAGGTTGAAGGGTTGCGATCCCTCGTTCGGTAGGGAACTTGACTGTGCCATGACCGACAGAAACAACCATGTAGAATGCACACTGTCCCGGCCTCCCTATAATCACGTCGTAGCTTGAAGGTATATTGATGACCACGAATGTGAGAGGTTGAACTCTTTTCTTCTGAACTTCGCTAAAACGGACATCAAGGGTTAGTTGCCCTAAATGCTTGAGGGTTATTTCTGCGATACCTTTTATGGAGGTCCCGGAGGGTTGAAGCTTTGAGCGTTCCTCATTGCTTAGACGGTTGAAGAACTTTTCAAACATGATTTCAGTGGCTGCCCCGGTATCTATGTATGCTCTATTTGTTTGCAGTGTACCCACAGTCGCTTCGATTACAGGGGGGTTTGAAAGTGGGTCTTTTTCTGTCGGGGGGAAACAAACACACTGAAGCTCCCAAGCTTCCAACCGCTGCCTCTTGTATGGAACCCTTCCGTCAAAATCCACCATGTTAACTTCCTTACCCTTTTCCTTCGGTCATCTTGTCCCTTACTCCCTTCACTGAGTGAGCAAGCTCCCCGGACTTGACAGCCTCTTCGATCCTCTTTTTAAGCTGGAATCAATCATTAGTATGGTGACCCTTCTTTTCATGAAATTCACAAAATTTGGTGGAATTTTCGATCTTCTTGCTCTTGGGGAGAGGTCTAGGAGGTCGGAAGTTTTGCTTTACTTCCTCCATGGTAACAATCTCCTGAGGGGTCTTGGTAAGAGGTGTGAAGCTAGTGGCCTTTTCCCTGCTTGGAGCGTTTCGGCTTTCAGGCCTTCGATGTTCTGAACCTTTCTATCGTCGGTCATAAGAGTTAAAGCTTCCCCTCTTTCTTGCTGGACTGTTACCACGCCAACTAGATCCCCTTTTTCTCTGTTCTTTTATGTCTACTGCCTCCTCTCCTCTTATGTGGGCTTCAGCCCTTTCGAGAGCTTCTTCCAAGGTCTTGAGCAGGGATTTGGTGAAATCTCTCGTGAGATATTTGGACGTGATGGCGTTCATAAAACCAGCCACTCTCATCTTCTCGTCTGCCCCTACATACGTCAGACCTTCCTTTTTGTATCTTTCTATGAACTCTCGAAGGCTCTCGTCGTCCCTTTGCTTTATCTGAAAGATTACTATAGCGTCTTTAACATATCGCCTTTGCTGGGAGAAATTGGTCAGGAACCCCTTGCTAAGATCCTCGAAGCTTCGAACGCTTCGGGCAGGTAAGTCATTGAACCAGATTCTAGCTGATCCAATAAGTGTTTGCATGAACATTAGACAACATTTAGCATTTGACCATTTCTCAATTCGAGCAGCACCGGTGAAGATCTGAAGATGGTCTTCAGGGTCTTCAGTTCCATCATATGTTTTGATGTGGGTCGGCATCTTAATCTTCGTTTGGAAGTCATAGTCAGCAATTTGCTGAGAGAAACATGACATGTTGCTTGGCTTATAGGGTTTGGCCAGATCTTCCTCCACTCTAGCTCATGTGTTGCCATTATTAACGTTGTTCCCTTGGGTGGCTAACACTTGATTAATGAAATGTTGCCATGGGAAGCTTGCCATCATCTGAGTCATCATCTGGGGCATAAGGTTGAAGCCTTGAAGGCTTACAGGTGCAACTGAGCAGTTTACCCCCAAGGGGTTGCTCATAACGGCACTCCGTGCTAAGGGCAATATAGACAGAGCTTGTTCCCATGTAGTTGTTGCCGAGGGTGGAAGGCTTGCCACCGGGGACTGTAGGAGCTGGTCCAAAGTCAGCTCATGTCCTAAAGGAGCACCAGTTGCAACCGGTTGGGAAGAGAAGATGGGAAAAGATATTGGATCCGGCCTTGTGTACAAGTATGGGTTAGGATTTGGGGGAGGATTACTAGGATCAGCCTCGTTTCTGGACACTCCCGGTTGTGAGCTTGCAAAGGGGAGATTAGGAAGCCCTGGAGATAACGAGGGCTCCGGCTCGTCATAATCCAACCGGATCCTTACCCCTTTATCCATTTCTTTACTCACGTATTGGTTGAGGAGATATCTCAACTCTAGGAAGTTATTGGCAACTCCTTCGGGAGTGAGGTCAACACGTGAGGGAGTGTTAGACACACCAACATTGGGGGATGGAACTCCTGATCTGGACGGAGTTGGAGTTTCGAAGGTGAGGTACTCGGGTATACCTCTTGATGTCGAGACAGGAGTGTGTACAGCCGTATGTGCCTGGCTGACGTTTGGGGCAGAGGTACGTGGAATTTGGTTTACCTCCCCCGGAGATTCTCCTCCCGACATGTTGGTTCCTGAGATGAAATGGAGCTACATTACTAGGTCTCTTGTAAGAAATCAATGGCGTAGCCCCACGGTGTGCGCCAACTTGTTGATGCAACAAATGATAGACCAAGGGTGGTAGCTGGGCTGGTTAGGCAAAAGGGTTCAACTTTGCCTAACGCAGGTCGTGGGGTCCCCCCACGTTTGCAAGACGTGGAGAGAGGTTCACTAGATTGGTTTTGTTGTTTGCTAAGGATCCTCCTCTGAAGTGGGTTCAGATTCGGAAGTATGAGCAAAAGGAATGTGTGTGTTGAATGTGAAAGAAAGTGACTTGCATGGAGCAAGTACTCGAAGAGAGTGACCAGAGATTTCAAGAATCAGAGCTGGCCTTTGGAATGTCTTGCACACTTAATGAAGTGTCATTTTTATAGGGAGAGCCTTAGCTCAAAGAGGAATGTATTGACTAGTGAACATGCTTGCAGTGGGGGTTTTGCCCTTTTTGGGGGTTGAAGCCTTTGACCTGCGGGTAAAAGGCTGTGCTCTGTGGACCTGTGTCACTTTTGCGGCTGGTGAGTTTGGTGAAGCAATCAGAGATGTGACTGCTACGTTCACGTACTATTTTATCTGGTCTCCCGGATTTCCAACCTTCGAACCGTTTAACCTTTTTAGCTTTAATGTGTCTAAGTCATATTATTTGGTCTTGAGCTACCCCGTCATCAGTTTGGCTTTTCTTGTGTTGTAATTTCAGTATTTAATTTCTTGTCACACACAATTATTGTTTGTGTAAAACAAAGAGAAGGTTCTTGTCGGTCCGTTTAAATGATGACGATGATGATGTTACATTTATTTATTTTAGGGTAAATTACTTTTTGAGTCCCTGTGTTTTATAGGTGTAGGTCCCTCGGAGGTTGAGGTAAAACCTATTCCTTGTTATGCTTAACACACTAGCAAGTGCGGAATCCAAGCTAGCATGCAAACCGAGATCGAAGACGACAATACACGACACACAAGATTCACTGATTAACACCACTGTATTAATACGTATGAAAAGATCAGTTACAAGCTCAATGTTTACAGATGTATTCTATAAACTCTCAAAGTTCTCTCGTGTGTGTGTGTGTGCTCTCACTTGTCTTCTTTTTTGTGTCTCTTGGAAGTGAACACAACACATGGGTATTTATACCCAACACAGCTCGTCTGGTCGAAGGATCAGACAGACTGATCGAAAGATCATCTGTCGATCTGAAACAGCTCGAAGGATCCACATATACCTCGAAGGATGATATCCTTCGAGGTTCATCCATCGAAGGTTCATCTTTCGAGCTCATCGAAGGATCTAAACAATCCTTCGATGACACATCCTTCGACACAGACATGTTACAAACAAAGTGCTAACTGTTTGGTCAAGTCAAACCAGGAGGATGGTTGACGTGGTCAAACTTACATCGAACGCACATATTAACAGACCTAAGACGTAAACCAGACTAACACAAGACATCGTTTTGTATCATGGCGAATTACAGACAAAGTACAGACACAAGTGCACCAACAAACTCCCCCTTGGCTGTAACTTTGTCTCGATTTTCGTGTCTTCAAGTCTTTGACGTCCTTTCAAGTCTTCAATGTCGGAGGATCTTTAAAGTCTTCACGTCTTGAAAGCAGAAAGTGTACCAACAAACTCCCCGTTTCATGTAGGAAGTGTGTTGACAAACTCCCCCTTAACATAAGCTCCCCCTTGAGTTATGCTCGTGAATGTCTTGATCTTTACAACTTGAGATCCTTGTGGTGTTGATGATGGTCAGCGGCAACTCGATCATCTTCATCTTTTGAGTGCCTTCACGTCGTGTCTTCATTCCAAAGCTTGACATCAACCATGTTCTCCTTGCCTTTAGAATATGCACATGCAAGAAATCTAAACACGTAATGAGAACAACTGCCTGGAATATCATAAGCAAATGACATACATGTGACCATTGTTCAATCAAACACCGTCCGACAGTTTGAAAGTTTAACAAATTTGTCAATGTTAGCTTTTAACTTTCAAAACTTGCAAATTTCGACCGTTTATGAAGAATTAGTCGATTTTGGTTTTCAATCAGGTTTCAGGAACGAAGACTCGAGATCCAACATCGTACAATCGAAAATAAGATAGAAATAAAATCTTTTTGTCTTTTAAAAGGTTTATATTAAAACACACCTAAACTCTTTTTGGAATTTTTGAATATTTCAAATTTAAAGACTGAAAGCAGTAAATAAATATATACAAATATTCTTTTTGCGAGTTTCGAGGGTAAGAGAATCATATCAGTGTACGGTCATGCCAAAACACTCTTGTTGTTCAGTTAGTTAACATTAAGATAAGCATCCTATAACAATTATCGGTATTGTTGTCCACATAAGCTCAACTTATCAGATGTAATCATGACGAGGGGATACGTTAAGGTATGATTTATACTTACTGACCGGTGTTCATCCACATCACGACACATTCCCGTATCAAGGCATGCACGAGGGTTCATCTTACCGGTGAGTATACCGATTATCATCTGTTTGACCGTATATTATGTGAGAAACTCACTTATTTTGATTTGAAAAACAAGCCCTATGTGATATAATCACTTATTGATGAGGAACTTGATTTTCGAAGCATGAGGGCACAGGAGCAAGTCCGTGAACAGGTCAGTACTTTCGTACAGCAGAGAGACGAACTTGACTCCCGGATAAATGTGATATTTTATCACTTATTTGATTGGACATGTGATTGTTTATCACTTATTGAGGTCGAATGCAATATGTACACGTATGTATAGTATCATGGAAGATCTAGACTTGCGTCCCCGTTATTTTTCGGTAAAAGATACAACCATGATACCCAGATGATAAGCAGCATAAAGACCGAATATCTCAGAACCTCGGCAATCTCTCAAACGAAATTTCGGTACTAAGACCATATGCCAATGAATGGTTCCCACCTGGTCTTCAGTCGATTTAAGTTTATATCACCCTGCACACTTTAAAATGATTGTGAGCCTACCGATACATCTTATATAGAGCTGCTTAACATATTTTTCATTTAAGGTTTAAAGAGGTTTGGACAGACCACTGATGTACTATCATTTTCTCTTTTGCTCGCCAGGAAACTCATTTTTGTTTTTCTATTGTTTTTGTGTTTTTGAAATTTTTCGATGTTTTTGGATTTTCAAATTTTGGATTTACTCCCCCTAAAATCAATAAACTAAGACAAATTTAAAACACAAAGGTATTTACAAAAATGATTTTCCGATGTTGGTTTTACTCTTGCTTGACCTTAATGCCGTTTACCAATAATAAATAGTCAAATCTTGATTTGTCAAATGCTTTGGTAAAAAGGTCGGCACGTTGGTCATCGGTGTGGACGTAAGCAACATCGATTAGCCTTTTCTCAAAGCAATCACGTATGAAGTGATACTTAATTTCGATGTGCTTAGTCTTTGAGTGCTGCACAGGATTTTTAGTGATCTGTAATGCAGCAGAATTATCAACGTAAATAGGAGTAGTTAGGAATTCAAAACCGTAGTCACGCATTTGTTGTTGGATCCATAGGACTTGGGAGCAACAACTTGAGGCAGCAATGTATTCAGCTTCGCATGTTGATGTAGCGACGCATGTCTGCTTCTTGCACTGCCATGGCACAGGCGAATGGGTCACATTCACTTACGCAAAATGAATCATTTGGTATCAAATGAATTGGTGAATGGTGTTCCTCTTAAAAACTTCCATCTTCAAGACGTCTGTGTCTCGTGCCAGAAAGGAAAACAAACTAAGAAGCGACACCCTACAAAGAAAGTCAACACGGTGGCTGTTCCTCTTGAACGTTTGCACATGGATTTGTTCGGTCCTGTCAAGCACAAAAGCATTAGGAATGATCAATATTGCCTCGTGATAACTGATGATTATTCAAGATTTTCTTGGGTGGCGTTCATGGCACATAAGAGTGAAACCTTCGGTATTATCAAAAACTTGATCATTCAGATTGAGAATCTCTATAACTTGAAGGTTAGGCGGATACGTAGCGACAATGGTACTGAATTTAAAAATCATGCCATGGCGGAGTTTTGCACTTCAAAAGGTATTCTTCACGAATTTAGTGCAGCTTATACTCCTCAACAGAATGGCGTCGCTGAACGTAAGAACCGCACTTTGATCGAGACTGCTAGGACAATGTTGGTAGAGTCACAATTGCCGATTCCATTTTGGACTGAAGCTGTGGCCTCTGCATGCTACACGTTGAACCGAGTCCTTACAATCAAAAGGCACAACAAGACCTGTTTTGAGCTTATTAACAAACGGAAACCAGATTTGTCATATCTTGAACCGTTTGGAGCTCCATGTACAATAATCGATCCTAATGGAAAGTTTGGGGCAAGAGCAATTGATGGATACTTTCTTGGGTATTCCACCCCGAACTTAAGAGTCTGGAATCTAGAGACTAAAAGGGTCGAGGAATGGTCTGAAGTCAGAGTACAAATGCACACTTTACCAGTCAAATGTCCTGGTCAGCCTTGGATGTTTGAGTACGATGACTTTTTCAATTCGATCAATGTTGAAACCGTTGAAGAAAATGCTGCGGCAAGGATGTTTTTCGAGAGTGATAATGCAACAGATTCACCGTTGGTTCGTCCAATTCTTGTCAATCAAGAACCATCTTCGGTGAACAATAATGCTCTCGACAATGAGGATTTTCACGATGCTACCGAATTGAACGAATCTTCAGAGGATGATGAATTTCTCGATGCAGATCAAGAAGCTCCAACAACAGCAGTACATGGTACTTCAGAAGGTACACCTCCAGTGGATGTCCCTAGAACAGCTGAAGCTACTGCATCATCCTCTTCGTCAATTCCGGGCCTTGAATTGATTGTTGATCTCAATCTCAACAATCTGGGTACAAATATTCCAGTTCAAGATAATCCAGAAACAAGGATTCACAATACCCATCCTCAACAAAACATCATCGGAAATGTACAAAGTGGCGTTCAAACAAGAAACATGTTGCGAAACAACAACAATGCAGGCTTGTATGCAGATATCCGAGAATCTGGTCAACAAAATGATTGGTCTTTCGCATGTTATGTCTCACAGGAAGAGCCAAGAACTTGGAAAGATGCTTTGAAAGATAACTCTTGGGTTGAAGCGATGCAGGAAGAACTGCAACAATTCCAGAAGCTTGGTGTCTGGAAACTCGTAAAGAAACCTGCTGGTTACAAGAAGATTGGTACCCGTTGGGTTTTTAAATGTAAAAAGGATGACCGTGGAGTCGTTATTCGAAACAAAGCAAGGCTAGTCGTTCAAGGTTTTCGTCAGATAGAAGGGATCGACTACAACGAAGTGTATGCACCTGTTGCACGTCTAGAAGCAATTCGGATCTTTCTGGCTTATGCCTCATTCAAAGGTTTCAAGGTATACCAGATGGACGTGAAAAGTGCATTCTTACATGGTGTGGTGGAAGAAGAGGTGTACGTCGAACAGCCTCCAGGTTTTGAAGATCCTATCCATCCCGATCGGGTTTGGTTGCTCAACAAAGCTCTCTATGGTCTACATCAAGCACCACGAGCTTGGTACGCAACCTTATCTAATTATTTACTGGAGAATGGATTTCGCAGAGGTCTTATCGATTGTACTCTTTTCATCAAAGAACAAGATGGAGATCTTCTACTGGTACAGGTATACGTTGATGATATTATTTTTGGTTCTACTAATGATGTTTTGTGTAGGGATTTCGAGCGTGTAATGCAGGATAAATTCGAGATGAGTGCTATGGGGGAAATGACTTTCTTTTTGGGCCTACAAGTACAACAAACTGAGTCTGGGATATTCATCCATCAGACTAAATATGTTGGTGACATCTTGAGCCGGTTCCAGATGTCTGATGCAACGCCCATCGGTACCCCATTGCCACAAAATCACGGAATTACTCCAGACTTGAAGGGTGAAGCTACTAGCCCCTCATACTACCGCACTTGCTAGTGTGTTAAGCATAACAAGGAATAGGTTTTACCTCAACCTCCGAGGGACCTACAAGTGGTATCAGAGCTAGCATGCAAACCGAGATCGAAGACGACAATACACGACACACAAGATTCACCGATTAACACCACTGTATTAATACGTATGAAAAGATCAGTTACAAGCTCAATGTTTACAGATGTATTCTATAAACTCTCAAAGTTCTCTCGTGTGTGTGTGTGCTCTCACTTGTCTTCTTTTTTGTGTCTCTTGGAAGTGAACACAACACATGGGTATTTATACCCAACACAGCTCGTCTGGTCGAAGGATCAGACAGACTGATCGAAAGATCATCTGTCGATCTGAAACAGCTCGAAGGATCCACATATACCTCGAAGGATGATATCCTTCGAGGTTCATCCATCGAAAGTTCATCTTTCGAGCTCATCGAAGGATCTAAACAATCCTTCGATGACACATCCTTCGACACAGACATGTTACAAACAAAGTGCTAACTGTTTGGTCAAGTCAAACCAGGAGGATGGTTGACGTGGTCAAACTTACATCGAACGCACATATTAACAGACCTAAGACGTAAACCAGACTAACACAAGACATCGTTTTGTATCATGGCGAATTACAGACAAAGTACAGACACAAGTGCACCAACAATAGGTTTTAACTAGTTGAGTCCAAAAGCAAAAAGTTTAACGACCTGAGTCCCTATAAGCATTTTCTTTAACCATTTGAGTCCAAATTTCAACCTCAGTTAGATAATCTCAGTTAACTTTTTTTAAAATGACCAAATTACCCCTATATTTAAAAAAAAACAATTTATTATTATTAAAACTATCTCTCTCTACATCTACATATTCCAAACTCTCACTCTCCCTGATATCTTTCTCTCTCTACTCACCTTTCTCTCTCAAGAAAACCACCACCACACCACGACCATCACCACCTCCACCACCGTACAACCATTACCACCTCCACCACCGCACAACCACCTACACCAACACCGTCGCATCAACACCAACACCGTCGCACCAACACCGTACAACCATTACCACCACCAACATCGCAACACCAACACCTCCATCAACAGTAATGTTTTCAGATCTAGCGACAGGAGACAGGTGCAAGCAGCCGCTTCTATTTTCCGGCTTCCGGCAGCGGCGGTAGGTAGAGACAAACGGAGATCAGGTGGTACCGTGGTAGTACTCTTGTAGACAAACGGCTTCCGGCAACGGCGGTAGGTAGAACGGATCATCTTAAAGGTGTTTATGCTACTAAAATGCTAAATATTATGTTAAAATCCATAGATTTAAAAGTGATTTTGCACTTTTAAATTGTTTTCATCAGACACAATTTGGGGAAAATAAAAAATTAGGGTTTATTTTTCTAGGGTTTTGTTGAAATTTTGTTGGATAGATGGAGAGGGAGAGGCGGTGGTGCGGTGGAGGTGCGGTGGTGGTAAGGGTCTAGATGAGAGAGAGAGAGAGAAGGGATGACAGGTCTGAGTTTGTGCGATGGTGGGGATGGTCGTGCGATGGTGAGGATGATGGTGGTGTGGTGGTGCTGATAATGGTGCGGTAGAGATGATGGTGGTGCAGTGGTGGTTCGGTGGTGGGGGTGGTGCGGAGATGGTGGTAGAGAGATTACAGTGTGTGTGAGAGTGGTTGCAGAGGGGTTTGTATAATCCCTTTCTACATATATAATTTATTTTTATATAGATATATTATATATTAAAAATTTATGCATTAAAGACTTGTTCCTTATCTCTTGTGCATATAAGACTTGTACTTTGTGCGTAAATGACCAAATTGCCCTTGTAGTTAACAGACTTGGTGGATGGAGTTAGAAATTTGGACTCAAATGGTTAAAGAAAATGCTTATAGGGACTCAGGTCGTTAAACTTTTTGCTTTTGAACTCAACTAGTTAAAACCCATAAAACACAGGGACTCAAAAAGTAATTTACCCTTTATTTTATTAAACTTAAATATATGTTAGTAAATAAAATCTTATTATTTTTTTAGAGTTAACTGTTATTTTCGTCCCTGTGTTTTGGTGGAAAATGTCACTTCAGTCCAAAAAAATTAATTTGCGCCAGTTCCGTTCCCAACATTTTTGAAACGTGTCACTTCAGTCCAAAAAGATATGCACCGTTAAAAACGTTGAGGACGGAACTGGCGCAAGGCATTATCTTTTTGGACCGAAATGGCACGTTTCAAAAACGTTGAGGACGAAACAGGCGCAAATTGTTTATTTGGACTGAAGTGACATTTTCCATCAAACCACATGGACGAAAATTGCACTTAACTCTTTTTTTTATTTAATAATTACATGTGTATTACTATAAAGGGCAACAACTAGTTTTTTTTTTAAATAAAATTTTCCAAACATTACAACAATAATACTTGTATTTTTACTTTAAATTAGCTCGATTGTTTGTATAACTTTTATTATATCAGCCAAATGTTATGTACAATTATAATATATAGCTGTCATAACCTTTTTACTTACAATTAACTATATATTTAACAAACTTATCATATATTTATATTTTATTGTATATATACACACTCTTAATTTGGATGAGTTATGGATAGTAATTAGCTACGATTATTTTATGCACAAATAGCAGCTGGTAAAAAGGGTTGCGATCCCATAAAAAGAAATCACAATTCGTGTGAAATAAAAATGATTTCCGAAATAAAAATATCAAATTTCTACTAAGATAACTCGAAATTTTAACCAATAAGAATTCTAATGAACCAAAAGAAGGATAATAGCCCAGTAAAAATTACTTTTTTTAGCCCCCTTTATAGGTTTTATCCGTATACATGTTTTGATCGACAACTCATACTTGATCTCGTTGTATTATTTCAACGAAGAGAATGCTCCAAATAAACTTGACTTCAGTCTGTTTGTTTCCGAAGTAACTCACATCAACTAGCACTAGTTTGATGTGAACCTTTAGGACCATCTCTTTATTACATTAGCTAAAACTTATTTGGTCTTGTTCATTCCTATTGCAATAAGATAGACTCGTGGATGAGAATGATTCAATCATTGAATCTTGGATGAAAATTTCTTTTACTTGTATCTCTAGGCAATCTATTGTCAACAACTACTTCATAACTTTAAAATAATATGCTCCTTTAACTCACTTAATTTTCTTTTGATTTGTTTTTTCAAGAATAACTTATGTTTGTAAATTAAAAAATGAATATGCAAGTGTGTTTGACATTATTTACGACGTTCTGCAATCAATTTTGTTAAAAATAGAGCATTCAAAGTGTTCTAGTTTAATTTTGGTTTTGTAAGCAATAGCAAGTGTAGGTCCAATACTAGTACCGTGACATGACGAACTGGACTGATAGCAACATGGTACTATCTATTTCGAGTTGAATTTTTATTGCGGAGTGATAACTAATGTATAAGTTGTCGGAGCCGAGCACTACAAAGGTTTTGTTTATCAGTTTTTTTATTACAATCTTTAAGACATGATGTTTTATAAACTTTTGAGACTCATTGGGAGTGTTTATTTATAATAGCGTTTTGACGGGAATCTTTTATGCAACGTGAATACTAGTGTACAAGTTGTTTTTTATGTTTTCATTTGCCAACCTTTAAG
This sequence comes from Helianthus tuberosus, assembly GCA_030545235.1. Lineage (NCBI taxonomy): Eukaryota > Viridiplantae > Streptophyta > Magnoliopsida > Asterales > Asteraceae > Helianthus > Helianthus tuberosus. The sequence continues at coordinate 19,947,806 of CM060385.1, read as the reverse complement.
ATGTGATATTTTATAAACTTCCAGATTTGCCGTTGCCACATACTAATGTGCATGTCATTTTTTGTTGTCATTGTATAACCTTTAAGATGTTATGTTTTATCAATGCCTATCAATCTTCCAACTTTATTTTTTCATAAGACGAATACTTAAAGTAATCTTGTTAGGTACATGTTTCTATTTTAGTCCCTAACTCTTCCATCAATTTGTACAAACCACGGGTATTCCATTTAGTTAGGAATTTCTTTTAATCGTTGTTGTATGTATGACTTGAATCCAAGACCCCTCTCTTCCAAATCCAAGTGTTTAAAAATTTTGTCTTTGTCAATGAACTACCAACCAATTGTTAATTAAATATATTTTGATCATTAATATATAACATCTAAGACACTTCTAAATGGGTGTTAATATTGGTATACCACCATTCTAGTCTCTCTCTATATATACATATATATAGTGAGATATAGAGGAAAAAGGATGTGTAAAAAAGATATGAGGGTGTACCAATAAGATAACCCCTTATAAATTCGTAAGCTTCTTAGTCTTTTAAATGTCTTTAGCACGTGAGATTATTTGGTGTTAAAAAAAAGTTAGAAGTAATATCAAATAACATCAATCAAATTACATGCAGAAAGTCACATAGACATTTCATTAAACCTATGCAAATAACATCAATCAATTTGCTAGAGGCCGGTTAACGTAAATATTCCTTAACGTACGAGCGTACGCTGTGAAATTACGCACATTGTAAAACTTAAAGCCTTATCACGCACGTTGAAAAACCATAATCATGCATGTTGAAAACCATAACATGCTTCATTACATAAGGGTGTACCTATTGGCCCACCCAAATGCCTATATACACACCAAAAAGGGCTTTTTTGTCCTATATGCACACTCTGCTGCGTCGAGCTGTGGCCAAAGTGCGGCGTTTTGGTCCGATCAACCAGACAAAAGACTGACGGGTCTGTTGACCGGACCAAAACGCCGAGTTTTGGCCGCGTTTTGGTCCTGTCAACCAGACAAAAGACTGACCGGGTGTCTGGTTGACAGGCCCAAAACGCGGCCAAAGCTCGGCGTTTTGGTCCGGTCAAAAAACTCGTCAGACATCCGTCAGTCTTTGTCTGGTTGACCAGACCAAAACGCCGCGCTTTAGCCACAGCTCGACACTGCAGGGGTGTGCATATAGGACAAAAAAGCCCTTTTGGGGCTGACTATCTACACACCAAGTGTGCAAATAGTCTCCCCCTTACATAATTATAACATGTGTGATTATGGATTTTTGACATGCGTGATTAGGGTTTTGAATTTTACAACATGCGTAACGTTAAGCAATATTGTAGAGTAAACTGCAATTTTACCCCCTGAGGTTAGGGGTCATTGACACCCTTACCCCCCTAACGAAATAATTGCAATTTTACCCCCCACTGTTTGCTGTTATGTCGCAACCTTACCCCCTAAGCTCAATTTTGTTGACTGATCTGTTGACTTGATGGTGAAATGACTATTATACCCTTTTATTTTACCCCATGTGTTTTGTTTACTCTGTAATATTACCCCCTGCCACCACTGCCACCGCCATTCACCACCACAACCACCACTGCCACCTCCAGCAACCACCCTCAACCACCACTGCCACCGTCATTCACCACCACTGCCATCTTCTTCCTCCCCCCTCTCTAAAAAAACCCACCACCCGCCTTCATCTTCAACAATCACCACCGTAAACTCCACACCCCAGCCTCCAATCATACACATACATACAACCAAACCATTCATAATCACCACCTGCAACTTCTCCGTAACAATAACCACACACATATTCACTTGTATGAATATATGATGTATATACATAATCAAATGCAACACCTACTTTGAAGCATTGACCACAAACCCACAAAAAAGATCCAATCTTTACACTAAATTTGCACACCCATTGACCATTTAAACCATTCAACACACCGTTTCACCCCCAGCCACCATTATCGAGCACCACCACTGCCACACTAACTAAAATCTATATAAGAATCAAAAGAATATAACAATCAACCAAATCCAACACCAAATACAACTCTAATGAACAAGATAAGTAATAGCAAGTGCCACCAACAGAAGAAGATAGGCCAACCCTTGATCAATCGCAGCACCATCATTACCCGGAACCGGAGCCGGAACTGGAGCGAATTCTTGAGCTCGATTGACACCAAACAAAGCCATGAACACGAACCCGATAAAGGCGACTGCAACCGATCGAGAATTCATGGTTTTCTGATCGAATTTGAGGAAGATTGAAGGAGCTAGATCTGGGTTTTGATCGTGGAGTGTGTGGGAATAATGGGTCGAATTGCGATTTGGGTTTAGGGGAGTGAAAATTGGTGAATTGAGAGCTAGATCTGCTGTTGTTCCCACTCCATGCGTGTCTTCCACCCTACTGATCTGTTGTTGTTCCCAAATTATTATTTATAATTTGATTTTATAAATAATAATAATAAAAAAAATAATAATAATAAATATAGGGTAAGATTACTAAAATACCCTTACCTATAAGGGTCAAACTACCGTTGACCGAGGCCAGGGGGTAAGGTTGCAACATAACAGCAAACGTTGGGGGGTAAAATTGCAATTATTTCGTTAGGGGGGGTAAGGGTGCCAATCACCCCAAACCACAGGGGGTAAAATTGTAGTTTACTCAATATTGTATTTTACTCCCTCCCTCTCAATTTGCTAATTATAAAATAGAGTAAACTGCAATTTTACCCCCTGAGGTTAGGGGTCATTGGCATGTCTACCCCCCTAAGGAAATAATTGCAATTTTACCCCCCAACGTTGATGTTCTGTCGCAATTTTACCCCCTGCCGTCAGTCAACAGTTATTTGACTGTTATAGGTAGGGGTATTTTGGTAATCTTACCCCCATGTTTATTATTATTATTATTATTATTATTATTATTATTATTATTATATCTAGAGAAAATATAGAATTGTTTTCTTGGAAAGAAGAACGCCCCAAATTATCTATCTGCTACCATTCTCCATCTATCCATCTTTCTACTCCCTCTATTCATCAATTGATTGCTGCCCCAAATTATTATCTCTAGTTCATCTGTTTTATAAAAAAAAACCTAATTTGGATTTTGGAAACTGGGGTTTGGTTTTTGATTGTGTGTAAGCTTGAAGGTTATTGATAAAGCATCATCATCATCATCTTCAAATAACCTAGATCCATCATCATCATCTTCAAATTCAAGATCCATACACCAACAGAGAACAACAGCAGCAACAACGCCGCCACCACCACGGCGGCGATGGCAGCGACCAGACGGAGAACCCAGATCCATCATCATCTTCAAATTCAAGATCCATACACCAGCGGAGAACAACAACAGCAACAACGTCGCCACCACGGAAGCGATGGCGGCGACCAGACGGAGAAACGACACAGAGAGAAAGAAAGAGTGAGCTGGTGATGACGACCGACGGCGACAAACCAGAGGCGCAGCGGCGGCGGGTCCCGGCGGAGCACGGCAGCGACGATGGTAAAACCCATTTGTATGATTTAATCCCATTTTCCCCTTAGCAGAATGTTGTCTTTACCTGATTGTGGATGGGTCTGTTTGAGCATTGAGATGAAAACAAGGACGTTACAAATGGGTCTCTTTCATTTGTAAGCCTATAAAGGCCTGTTATGATTTGGGTTTAAGTAGGCAAAGAAAATTTTTGCAAAACTTCATTGGTACACTTGAATTACTTGCATCACTAGAACATGAAAACATCCTTCCTCTACTGTATATTTCATCATAAATTGAAAAATATTTGTCAATTAAGTCAATGAACTGGGGTGGTAGTAGTATAGTACGAGCATCTCGTGTATAAATTGATGAGTTGATTGTGTTTGAATGAAATTGTCACTGTTGTAGTGTATAATTGTTGAATTTGATTGTGTTGACTATGTACTTTGACTTACTGATGAGAATATTCAGCATCTATGATCTTAGATATGTTCTTGATTGAAATTTGTAAAGTTGAATTTTATACTCCATGTTAGGTTTTAGCATTTTTGAAATAAATTATCACATTTTTGAAATAATTTAGCATCTTCATCCTAGTTGTGGAGGTGGTATGTTGAAGTTATATATATCTTCCGTGTGGCTTTTGAGAAGTTATATCTCAAAGATGCAGGTAAAATGGAAGGGTAATATAGTCATTTCAACTTTGGGAGGTAAAATGGAAGGGTAATATAGTCATTTCAACTTTGAGTTAACAGATCTGTTAGTCATTTTGACGCCGGGGGGTAAACATGCGACATAAGAGCAAACAGTGGGGGTTAAAATTGCAATTATTTCCTTAAGGGCTAGACATGCCAATGACCCCTAAACTCAGGGGTAAAATTACAGTTTAGTCTATAAAATAATATATATTTATTTACCCGCCAACATTTCCCCAATCACCAATTTTCCCCAAAATTTGGCTGAATGGCTACGAAGAAAACTAGGGTTTCCCTCAAACCCTTTTTCACCTTCTTCTTCCCCAAATTAGGGTTTCAGAAACTCTATTTCTACACTGGAAATATGCCGCCGTTATCATAGAGACACCATACGCTCATTCAAGCTGTGCTTTCTCGCGGCCCGCTCAAGTAAGAAGGACTTTCACGCCATCTTCTCTGACGTCACCGGCAAAACCCTAGGTTTTTACACTCATCCCCCTTTATACGATTTTATTTCTCATACTTTTTTTTTAATAAAATCTGTATATTAAACTGAATTTACGATTTTTTTACTCCACAATCCACATATTGTGTTCGTTTCGGCAATCCCACACTGAAGCTGCACTTCGATTTCAATACAACCACCGTACGATGATCTCATCTTCATATTCATTCTTCTTACTTTCATCATTTATTATTATATTTATTCTTCAATTTATTATTATATTTTTTTATGTATCGGATGAGATTATTGTTAAAAGTTTGAAATATAGTGGGAGTTAAATATGTTGTTTGGATGGAACAATATTGATTCTGCAGCTAAATCTCTGACAAGTTTGCATTTGGAAAGTGCTAGGGTTGACATCAAAATTTAGGCATTTTTTCAAAATTTTAGTTGTATCAAGAACTACCAGTTGTAAACTATGTTGTCAAAAGCCCATTGGACCGCGCCTAGGCCCTTAGGCGAGGCGACTAGGCACGGTGCAAGGAAATCTGAGTGCTCCGGAAACCAAGGAGTGAGATTCATGCCAAATTTTGGTCAGATTCTGACCAAACCTTGAAAATTTCAGGAAAACGGGTTTGAAATGTCCAAAATGGCTTGGAACCGGTCTAAACAAGCTTAAAACATGCCTAAACCCCAAAAAATGATATGTTTATGCTATGCACCTTGCTTATCTTGCTTTTTAAGCACCTTATAAGCCTAGGCCCAAGGCTCACTCTTTGTGCTTTGAGTGCGCCTTGTGCCTTTGACAACTATGGTTGTAAACGGTTGATAATTGGTATCGAACAACAACAACAACAAGTCAACAACCATACTCAATATAATCCCACTCATAGCCAAAAGCTATTGATAAAGAGGCTGCTTCCAGTGAGACCCCCAGCTCCAAAGCCACAAATAGATAGGCACCAAACAAAAAATATTTTTAAAGCTACCAAACAGAAAAACATAGGGTACTAAAAAAAATCTTTCTACAACTACCAAACAAGGAATAGGTGAGAACATAACGGGATAGATACCACATCATATAGACCCACAAATCTTGATGATTGGTATCAAAATTTGTAGTATTTGATGATTAATTGGTATGAGACTTTATATTCTTTTTTTATTTGCAGTAAGTTTTTTTTTTATATATGTATTTTTTGCTTTCTTTATAGTTTATTGTTCTAGGAGTTGTTTAGAGTGTAGCATTGAATTGTAAACCTTTTGCTCTCTTTAAAACCTTTATGACCCTTTTTTTCAGATTCTCATAAACGATTATTCAACGAATATCTAAAGGAGATAAACAGGGAGCTTTCTTATGTTCAGTTCGAGTTACGCGCATGCAGAAATCAGTATGATGGTTTTGTATATTATGGAGTAATCAACACTGTTGCAGATGAGCAATCAAAGCTTGGAACAAAATACACCGTTCCACAGATTGCTTTCTACAAGGGCATTGTAAGTATAATTTCGAAAAATGGGTTTTTGAAATTGTGTCGCCATTTGAATATAATGAGCTATGAAGCACGGGGACGGCTATGAGCCTCTAGTACCCGTCCCGGGGACGGTTTAGGGATGGAAACGCCGCGGGGACGGCTGGGGACGTTTCCAAAACGCATCCTGAAATCTGGGGACGACAACCAAACGTTTCGGGGACGGCAACCAAATGTTTCCTTTCATTTTTAGGGTTTCCAGAAAGAAGAAGATGAAGAGCACAGCGGCAACCAAACGTTTCCTTTCATTTTTAGGGTTTCCTGGAGGAAGAAGAAGATGGAGAGCAGAAGAAGAAGATGAGGAACAGAGTAGGCGGCTGGGGGTTGGGTTTTAGACTTTTAGGGCTATGCAACTTTATGTGTTTTGACATTTAGCCCCTCTATCTTTCATTAGTTTCTATTTATTTTTTAAAACTTGTAAAAATTTACATAAAAGTGTAAAATTAGTTTGTATATTTTAACATTTAACCCTCTTTATTTTCACTAGTTTACATTTGGTCCTTAAGTTTATAAATTATTACATGAAAAGTATAAAACTAACATTATATGTGTATATATAAATTATAAATACCTATTTTTTTATATTTTTTTGCCATACCCGTATCTTGAATTTTTGAGTTTTGCCGTTCCCCGTACGCGTATCGTCCCCGTACCTGTTCCCGTGCTACATAGATAATGAGTTAATTCGCAACAGATTGAAGCCATAGTTCAAGATACCACAGCTCGGGGAACTATTTCCAATATTGAAGCTTTGAATATTCGGCTCGAAAACCAGGTTTTTTTTTCAAACTTTTTACCATTCTGCAAGAAAAATATCTATAGTAAATATTAGTAATCGAATTTGAGTTTGTGTATTACAATTGCAGGTTGGTTCATCTGAAATACCTCCAGCGCTCAAGAATTTCTCGATGTCTCAAAAAGAGAAAGCTATACACGAATTTATTCAGGACCAATGGTTGTGTGCCACATCAGATGGTAATATTGGACTTGGTGTGAGATCGTTTCTGGATCTCCGGAGTTGGTTTCATAATAATGAAGTACCTAAATGTGATGTCTGCAATGAAGCTGGAGTTAAGGTAATTTAATAACTTGAGATTGCTAATTTTTTGAAAGAGTAAAATGCCATTTTGTCCCTGAGGTTTAGCCAGTTTTGCGACTTTCGTCCAGAGGTTTGTTTTTTCGCATCTGGATCCAAAAGGTTTGAATCTTGCCATTTTCATCCGACTCGTTAACTTCATCCATTTTTTCTTTGTGAAATCAGGGCTATTACCGTCTTTCTAAACCTTTTTGTTAAACTAAAAACACTATAAGAAATAAAGTCAACAGAGGTGGATCTTTATTTCTTACAGTGTTTTTAGTTTAATAAAAAAATGTTTAAAAAGACGGTAATACCCCTGACTTAACGGAGAAAAATGGATGGAGTTAACGAGTCGGATGAAAATGGAAAGATTTCAAACTTTTTGGATTCAGATGCAGAAAAACAAACCTTTGGGCAAAACTGACCAAACCTCAGGGACGAAAATGACATTTTACTTTTTCTGAAAAGTAGTATATGGTATAGCTCTGTAAAAATTAAGGAGTTTTGTTACCATAAAATTCTTATTTATGCTTCAACAACTTTTGTTACTAAATCACGTCTTTGGTGTACTTTCTTAACAGGCAGACTTATGCCCGAATGAAAATTGTACTGTTCGTATCCATGAGTACTGTCTAAAGGCGAAGTTCTCACTAACAAGGGTATTTTTCTCCCGTTTTTTTCTAAATTAATTTTGTTAATTATTGTATCTATACTATGGGGGTGTTTGGGTTAGCTTATTTTGGAGCAACTTATAACTTATTGACTTATAAAAGTTAATAAGTTGTTTTGATAGTGTTTGGGTTAGCTTATATAAGATAGTTTTGTGTGGTGAGAAGTTGTTTTTGAGAAGTTATAATTTGTAACTTCTCACTTATGACTTATATAAGTTAATAAGTCCTTTTTGAGAAGAAGGAATCCCAAACACCCCCTATATATAATATACATATCCAAAGGACTTCTTAAGGTCATTGAAATTTCCTTAAAACACCCCTAAAGCATGTTTTACAACACTCTAAAGCACAATATTCATTTACCTTCCCATTATACCCTCACTCTCACAAAACAGGCGGCCAACAAAAACCCTAAAATTGATTTCAAATTTCAAATTGAGAGCCTTTTTCATTTTCGTTCTCTCTCTCTCCCCCAAAGATCTGGATTTGGATCTTTCAAACACAAATCACAATCGAAATTTCAACCTACACACAAACTAACAATCTGTACAGATGAATCAGTAATCATATCCAAATTCGTTGAATGCAATAACATCACATAGATTCAGAAACTTACAATAAACATTAAATTAGGTCAAAATTTCAACTGAATTTCGCGAAATCGGAGCTTATAGAAGTCGTCAACGAGGTCATAAACCCTACGCCGCCGACGAATAATAATCGCTCACCGAATAATTTCGCGTTTTTGACTGAAAATGGAGCCGGTAAGCGATAATCTTCGCTGCAATTACGAGTTTTAACGGATCTGTTACTTTCAATGGATTCCATGTATTTTGAGGGCTTCCAGTTGAATTTCAAGTTGAAATCCCATGTCTTGTTCTAAGTGCCAGGTGATGATTTTTGTTTCGTTTTCATTTGATTTTTTTTTATTTATGGATCCAAAAATTTCAGTTTTTTTTTTTTTAAATATGGTTTACATGGATTTATTAAATGTACAGTGTTACAGATCTATGGATTTGAGGGTTTGATTGATGATGAGAAAGATGTGAAGATGATTCTTAAACATATTTCTATTTCTATTTGTATTTACTTCTTACAATTGTTTGTCCAGGTAATAGCAACATTTTGGTGGTAGTGTTGGATCTGCAAAACGAGAGCAATTGTTTGAAGGGATTTCATGCTGCTTTATGAAGGCTGTGCTGAACAGGGTTTACCTGCCAAGACCCGACTGGTATGAGGAGTTTTATGCTGTAGCTGTGGATGCATCAATGAAATCTTATGAGGACGAGGTTAGTATAATTATGTTGTTTATGTAAGTTAAAGACTGCCAAAATGGGTCGGGTCATGTAACTTAGTACTGGTCAAATGGTTGTTTCAAGAAATTGAATCAAGTTGGTTCGGGTCAAAATGGTCCGGGGTTGAACGGGCCGTTTTAGAGAAAAAGAAAAGCGTCTGAATGGGTTCATCTGCTATATGGCAACTGGTAGCTACAGTTAGCAGAGACGGTGGCGGCAATGTGGTGCTAGCTCATTTGGACTGGTTCTAAGTTACCAATTTTATGACAGTGGCCCAATTTGACCCGTTGAGTAGACCCAAATTCATCCATTTAGCAAACATAAATTACCCAAACTAACTTATTTCTTGAAGAATGGGTCATTAATACACACAAATATTATACAAAACTTTGCTCTTTTTACTTGCTTTTGTTTATCTGTTTTGAGTAAATGACGGTTGTTATTTAATAAGATTGCAGGTTATAAGTCGGAGCTTTTTGCAAATTTAACAACAGGGAAGGCTGCAAAAATATTAGAGATTGGGATCGGAACAGGTCCTAATCTCAAATATTACGGCAATTTAGCTTCCGGTGCAAGTGTAGTTGGTGTAGACCCCAATAGAGAAGCCTGCTCTGGATGCAGATCGGACAATCTCACTTGCATAATCATCACAGTTCCACACTTGATTCCACTCGATTCCGTTCACAGGGATGATTATGAGCGAAATCGGGAAATGTACCTTCCTCTGCTCCTTGTGAGCGAAATCAAGTGCAAATGTAAGATGATTATGCGGATCAGGTTGTTTGCTGGTTAAATTTCTGGTATTATTAAGCCGATGGGTCATAGTTTAGGTTTTTAAAATTCTGTTAGCTGTAGATAATTGTGTGTGTGTGACTGTGTGTGTGTGTATATATAGAGAAAATAAAGTGTTGTTAGTTATGGGGAATAGAAATTTTTATTTGATTTAGGTTTTTGCCAGAACTGAGAATGTGAAGTAACACTACTTAGTTGAACTGTTGGTGTGCACATGTCATAGATAATTTTGGGAAGTATATTCATTGATTCAGTGAACTATAATGTCCTTGAATGTCTGTTGAGCATCCTATAGCTCTGCTAAAAGCTTGTCTGTGGTTTTCTTTCATACAAAATTTAGATGAGGTCACCATTTGAACTAATAATCTGAAAGTGTTTTGATTGTGGTTAATTGTGATTGTATAGATGACAGCAGCCATAGCTATTGAGGATGTGAGAAGGGAGGTTAAGATATTGCGCGCGTTGATCGGCTATAACAACTTAGTGAAGTTCTATGATGCATATGAAGTTCATGAGAAAGTCTATGTTGTGATGGAGTAAGTGCTGCGGTTTTCGCTTTTGTTTTGTTCTGCGTTTCTTGCGAACTGTTGGGGAACTTATATTAATCGAATGGTTTTAGGTTATGCGAAGGAGGGGAGCTCTTAGATAGAATCTATGAAGCACGGGGACGTGATGGAACCATGAGTACCCGTCCCGGGGACGGCGTGGGGACGGAAACGCGCCGGAAACGCCATGGGGACGTCCCCCGGACGTTTCCGGGAATAAGGGGACGGCAGTTCCACGTTTCGGGGACGTTTCCTTATTAAAATTAGGGTTTTAATTATAAATAAAACCGAATCAAGGCCTTGGAGATTCCATAACGTCGGCCGATGATAAGAAACAATGAAGAAGGAGATCGGTTGTGGAGTTCAGGTGGTGGCGGCGATGGAAGTTTCAGGTTGAGGAAGACGTGGGTGATATTTGAAATGAATAAAAACCAACTTTCACTTTAAACCCTTTAGTTCAAATAAAATTACAAATATAACCTTTTCATTCAATTTTAATTTTAAACTTCCCTAAATTTAACTTATATCAAGTGTTAATATAACTAATTAAATTGGGTACACAAGTGGTGAGTTTTATTATTGGATAATGGATAGTCAATTGTGTTTAACATTGTGTTTTTTTTTTTTAATTTTTGGTTCACAAGTTTTTTTCGTTTTCAATTGTTTATATATCTATTATGGGTAAAAAATCAGATCTGTGTTAGAGTTTTATCAATAAAAATTTCATGTACTTTATCTATATGTGTTTAACTTTGATTGAAAGACGTAGACAAGTTCATTATGTATGAATAGTTTTATAATATAATTTAATTTTTTTATATTTTTTTGCCGTACCCGTACCTTGAATTTTTGAGTTTTGCCGTTCCCCGTACCCGTATCGTCCCCGTACCCCAGTCCCGTACCCGTTTCCGTGCTACATAGGATAGAATACTTGCAAGGTACTATTTTTATTGCTTTTGATTGAGTATTGGTCAATATCGGGGTGTTCAAAAATCTTGCTGCTCAAGGCTCGCTTGAAAAAAGCTCGTTTTGTTTTTGAGCCGAGCCTAGCCAAGCTCGTTTTGTAATCAAGCGAGCTCGAGTCAGTGGTGCTTGGCTCGTATGTATGTGTGCGTTAATTCTTTTATTTTTGTTTTTTATGTTATCAATATTTGTATCAAAATTTAACAAAAAGATTTTAAAAAGTTCAACGAACCGACTCAATTGGGCTTGAGTTGGCTCGAGGTTTTTACAAGCCAAGCTCGACTTTTCGACTCGAAAAAATAAGTTTGAGCTCGAGCCCAGCCTGGCTTGGCTAGACTCGGCTCGATTACAGCCCTAAATATTTGGAATCCAAACACCGCCCTTACAACGGGTTGACATTTCTAAGTGTGTCAATATGGAACAAGCTATTACGAGTCACCATTATATGTTATAACAGTATTTTTATCACGTGAATGTTTTATAGGGGCCTTTCATTTCATATACATTTTTGAAATCTTGCATAATATCATATTATGATTTTTTGTTGGGTAAATATGATATCATATTAAATTTTAAGTGAGATGTGTTTAATTTTCTTTACTTTTTAACTTTCTTACGTTGAATATTATTTTCGTTTAGTTCATCAGGTTGGTTTTTGCCTTTTTGGTTTGTTCGGGCTATTCAAATTTGAAAACTGAATTCAAATAACATTCAAAAAACCGATTCAAATAAGCTTATTCGAATTCGGGTCCATTTGAATAAACCGAATTGGCCAAAATAATTACACAAAACTAAATTTTTATTTCAAAAAGTACAAATTTCCGAGAAAGGTATATTATTCGAATTCAGCTTGGACGACTTTCAACCCCGTCTGAAATGCTCCACTTTTACAAATTTTTTGCAGGATCTTTTGTCTATAGCCAATATTGCTGATCAACATGAAGAGCACTTAAGGAAACAACACAAGATCAAATGGCGCGAAAGATGTCATGCTATCGGTTGTCGGTGTATCAATGGTGAGTTCGTCGGTTGTTACTGAGTTTGTTAGTTGGATTCATGTTTGATTATGCTTGTGTCGCTGCGAGTATTTTTTCGTATGGGCAAACGAGCAGTGGGAAGACGTTTACAATGACTGGAATCACTGAGTACACTTTAGCGGATATATATGATTATGTACAAAAGGTAACCACATCATCTCATGTTTTTGTTTAGAGTGTTTAACCTTTAACAATTTAACTAATCTGTGGTTAATTATAATGTAGCACCCTGATCGGGACTTCCATTTGAAATTCTCAGCCATGGAGATATATAATGAATCTGTCCGAGATCTTCTTAGCACCGATGGTTATCCGCTCAGACTTTTAGATGATCCAGAGGTAAGCGTCATTTTATATTATCATTTAATATATATTTTTTTGTTTTGGTGTGAATAATCGCGAACCACTATAACAGAAAGGAATGATTGTTGAAAACCTCACCGAGGAAAGTGTTGAGGGACTCGGACTATGTAATGGAGCTGCTTTCCGTCTGTGAAGGTGAGAACATCTTTGACAATCGTAACGATTTTAACAATTCATAGCCTTTTTCAGGTATAGAAACGTAAACGTAAATTAGTTAAAGAAAAGAATTTTTAAAGTTTAGGGGTCGTATGATAACTCTATTAAAGTTCAGGGGTAAAAACGTACTTATTTAAAGTGCAAGGGGTGCAAGTATAAAAAAAGCTAAAAGACATAGTTGTACATGCATGAATAGTTCCATTTTGTTAGTAGGAAGTTGTTTTTGAATATATATTGAATTTGTGTTAAAAGGAATTTTGTATACTTAACTTTTTACAGAGATTTGACGATAGCATCCATCATACAACAAATATAACCGAGTTCAATAACGGTATATTTGATAAGCTAATGGAAGAATCAAAAGAGCTAGGAAATCATGCTAATCACGTTGACGAGATACAGACAAAGAATATCGATGACTTTCACAAGGCGTATGAGGTAGTACATTCAAAACATTTTAAATAACATATATGAAATAAAATGGCATTTCTAAGTTCTAACATCTCTTATATAAATTCTTTCAGGAGCAATCAAGGTCTGATGCACGGAAGCTTATCGCTAATGTCACAAGTTTAGTCTCGAGTCATATGAGTAGGCAAATAGAGATGGTGGATGCACGTTTAGCCGGTATAAGAGAAACTGCTGCTGGTAACAAGACTGTTTTAGATGGGCATGTTTCTTCAATCGAGGGAATTACAATGGATGCTAAAAGAAAATGGCAAGAATTTTCTTTACAAGCGGAAAATGATGCAAAAGACAGTGCTGACTTTTCTGCTGCTAAACATTGCCTATTTGAGTTATTGCTACAAAAATGGTAATTAAGAATTTCCGAGCAATCATCTTTGTTTTGATGTTAATGAAAATAGTCAAATACCTTATCTTGTTATTGGTTTGTTTTAACTTTTACATCCAGCGTTGAAACTACCGATATGGCGATGAATCATTGCAAAAAGACCCATGAATCGGTGACTAACGTGGGTAAAGAACATGTCTTAGCAATTGACGAACTTGTCAGGTTAGTTATTTGCACTTCTATAAGTACTTAAAACTTTTGAATGCATAAACTTGTAAATGTTTATCTTTTCTTTGAACTCTGCAGAATTGCTTCTGAGAACAATGAGCTTCATGATGCTGAGCTCGGTTCTGCACGGAGAACTGCGGAAGAGGACGCGTTAAAGAACAACGAGGACATCACTAAATACATGGAGGGTATGTTTTCGGGTATCTACGCATGAATGGGTCGATTCCGTTCATTTGTCACTAATAATGTTTTACTCATGGATATTCTTTGTAGGTATATCACAAAAGGAGCAAAAGGCTGTTCACGGAATTTTGGAAACCACAAAAGCACAAACCGTGTTTCTTGAATTATTACAAAACGACCACTCTACACAGTCTGATGAGATACAACAAAAGGCACATGATACTTTCCAGCAGAAGTATATGGTAAGATCAAAGATGACACACTATCAATTCTCGATGAGTCATACTCGTATAATTACATATTGACATTTTTTATGTGCAGGATTATGAACCATCTGGTAATACTTCTGTAAGATGTGACCCTGCTGTTCCAAGTAAGGTTACCATAGAGTCGCTTTGGGCAATGCCGATGGAAACTCTATTGGAGGAATTCAGGGAAAACCATTCATTTGAGTTATTGGAAGTGAAGGACGGCAAGATTACTCCTGCTTCTCGATCACCTCTCCCAGAAATAAACTAAACAGCATAGTGTTGTGATTTATTTTGGTCTCTTTGTACTTGTTACTATGTATATTGTGAAAATTGAAGAGATAGTATGATAGATGGATCAATTCAGATAATCCCTGCTTGGGATTTATTGTTCTGTTTTCACCAATGTAGTAGAGGGGTTTTATTTTTGAATTACATTTCATTGTATGATTTTTCTTCACTTGAACAGAAGATTTCTATCATTTGGATATTGACTTTATGTGTGTACTAGCTATAAATAAAAAAACCCGTCTTATCATCATCATCATCATCATACTCAGTAAATCCCACCAATAGCAAAGCTAAGGTAGGGTCTGAGGAGGGTAAGATGTAGACAGCCTTACCTCTACCCCGTCGGAATAGAGAGGCTGCTTCCAATGAGACCCTTGGCTCAATAGTAGTTTTGCATCAAGCCTTCGACATAAGGCACATAACACACAGCAATTGAGACAACTGCCGATTAGTGCATGTACCCCCTTGTCTTTCGGATATCAACGCCACCACATGATGCATGATTAACCATTCCCCTCTTTTAACGTTATTTTCACGAAATTAGTAACAACAACAACAACAACAACCATACCCAGTAAATCCCACAAATAGCAAAGCTACTTATAGGGTCTGGGGAGGGTGGGATGTAGACAGACCTTGCCTCCATCCCTAGGGATAGAGAGGCTGCTTCCAGAGAGACCCTCGGCTCCAAAACGCACATCATACAAAAACACCAAGACAAATAATATAGACACAAGCAGTCTCACATACCAAGAAAGTGATCAGAATGACACAATATAATGTAAATCATGTATAATAGTATACAACCTCAATTGGGCATAAACACAAGGCAATCACCGGAAAAGTCATACGTCCCTAAAATACACCTAAGACATTACTGCAACATCCTCTAGAAGTCCTTAACCTTAATTCTACGCCTCCACGAAGTCCTATCTTGGACCATGTCCTCAGAAAGATGCAACTCTAGTAAATCATGCCTAATCTGCTCATCCCATGTCAGTTTGGGTCTACCTCTTCCTCTCCTCCCCTCCACAGTAAGAGTTTCCACTACTCTAACTGGTGCCGTCGTTTCCCTCCGCTTCACATGCCCAAACCAACGCAATCTCCCCTCCTTAATCTTATCTGAAATACTAGCCACTCCTAATTTTTCCCTAAAAACCTCATTTCTTATCCGATCTAACCTCGTGTGTCCACACATCCACCTCAGCATCCTCATCTCTGCTATCTCCATCTTGCGCGCTTGTGTCTTCTTAGTAAAATAACGTTAAAATTAGTGCACTTTCACTTATGCCCCCCCGAGCGCCCACACATATATACATTATATGCGCATACTGCAAGCGGGGCGTGAATTCTTATGAATTCTTATATTGTTACTTGGTCATCGTGAGTCATGTATAATATTTTAGCTCTAAGTATTAGCTCAAGGTATTAGTTGTAGTTACCGTTGTGTTTACATTTCTATTTATATATTGTTAAAACCGGTTTGCCCGTTGTAAGTTGCGAGTGAACCCACTAGAGGATTGATAAACTAACATAAAACAAGTACCGTGTTATATGGAGCACGACAAGAAAGTGTTAAACGAGTACCGCCCCGTACATAGCCCTAAACTCACCAACCTAAGTGATGTTTCCCGCCGCATCGCGCGGGTAAACGACTAGTATTAGTAAATGTAGAACGAAAAGGTCTGCCCTGGCTGTGGTACACAATGGCCATATGTAGTGACAAAAGCAGAAGCTGTTGAAGAAGAAGCTGATACAATGAACCCTTAAGGCGAAAGACGTCAAGGGGTTCACGACAAGTTCAAGAGGAGGGGTTAAATGAACCCTCAAGTAGAAGGCTCAAAAGATCCGGAAACAATGAAGATCAGGAGTTGGCCGGTCAATCTCAGAGTCGATCGTCAACACAAACCTTGCATAAAGCAAAACTTGAAAAATTAACAGCTGTTGAGGTTGATAATGGTGGGCTGGGCCCATCGACAAGGAGGGCAACCCGAACTTCAACCCGATTACACCGTTGAGTAAGTGACGTGAAGTATTATTTTTGTACTAGAGGCTAAGCCAGTTAGTTATGGACCGTGAATGGGTATTTTGTACATTTGTTGGTAATGATTTCAACCTGTGAAAACTAGGATGTTTTTGTTTTGAGAAGTTTGTTAAAAAGTTTATGTAGTTATTGGAATGATGGATGTAACTATATGGAAAATGTTAAACTATGATGTTTGTTTAGCCACCGCACCAGATTAGATTAGTTATTAGTATATGTCTGGTTGCTGACTTTTAAGGTTATTATTGCTGAGTGCGAAGAGAACACAGGGACTATTTTGTGTGAAGTATTTAAGGTTTGTAACCAAAAGGTATTACAGTACTAAAACTATAATATTAGAAATCTATCAATAAGAAAAATCTCAGAAAACAATAATAGTAACAAATAAACATCATAGAGACACAAAGATAAGAAAGAGAGTAATATGCAAAGGCCGGCAAAAGTCTTTGGACTTAATCTTACGTCTACAAAGAATGTTATTATTGATCATGTCTTCTAAAAGGTTCAAAACCTGCCTAATATACTTATTCCAAATCATGTAATAATTAATATATATATATATATAGGATTAGGTTCAAGAGTGAACACTAGTGTAGCTTGCGAACTGAGTGAACTAATCCTGGCCATACACGTGTGCAGATCAATGGCCAGGATTTGATGTTGAAATACACTAGTGTATTTTACGATTTGATGATGAGATCCTGGCCATACACGTGTGTAGATCAATGGTCAGGATTTGTTCACTCAGTTCGCAAATACACTAGTGTTCACTCTAGAACCCCACCCTATATATATATATATATATATATATATATATATATATATATATATATATATATATATATATATATATACTAGTCGTTTACCCGCGCGATGCGCCGGGAAACATATCACTTAGGTTGGTGAGTTTAGGGCTATGTACGGGGAGGTTCAGTTTTGAGCCATAACCAAAACTAAATTCGTGATGCAACGACAGTTTACAATGTCATACTCGTTTTTTGTTAGTTTATCAATCATTTCGTGATATATTGTATAGTACTTATGTTGTATTATTCATGGTATAGGTGTGGTGTATCATAATTCATATTGCTCTGGTCTTTATTCGTCGTTGACGTGATATTTTGTATATTTTTTAATGTTTATAAGAAACAATCCAGGTTTTGTAGCTTTACATTTTTACCTAAAAACATAAAAAATAGCTATATCTAATTTCCTGGAGTGGTCTTGGATCGACTACCAACCTGAGTCATGTTACCAACCTTGAGTTTTCATTAGTTTAGTTAGTTATTGGTTTGTTACTTTTATGGTCGGTTATTTTGATTATCAAGACAGGCCAAATTGATTGAAATAATAATTATTTATAACTATTAAAGTTAATTACACAAATAGTCTCTGCAATTATGAAAAGTCTTTTATACCCTTAACCTAAACCCTTAATATCTACACTATAGCAGATATGATCACAATTTCATCACACTTCTCAACATCATCTCCCAACACCCAACATCACCGATTATAATCATCATCATCTTCATCGAAGATGGAAATGAATAGGACGGGTTAACAAATCAAACAGGCAATTCTGGTATTAATGACATTTTTTTTTTCAAATAATACATGGTATTTAGATTCAAACAGGGCAGTAACAAAATTAAAATGTAACCCATGAAAAATAAAATGTAACCCATGGAAAAAAAATATTCATGTAGTCAAAAGAATATAAGATTATGCAGCCTATGTACGGGACGGTTCAGTTTTGAGCCATAACCAAAACCAATTTCGCGATGCAACGGAAAACACAACACAAACAATTGGCTTTCGTATACAAACACTGAATAAGCAGTTGCATAAGTCTTTCAAAAGCTACACAATGAACCCGAGACTAAACCAGTTTGTATGAATTTTGGGTTGGTCTCAGGTCGGGTCAGTTTTCGTGTATGAATGCTACAAGTATAAGTGAAAGTAAGATTCTTTCCATTGCGCATCAAAGAATGAAATCAAACCACGCCAAAACTCTAAGAAGAGGTCACGATCACATCAAGAAAGCCTCATCTTCTAAGATGTTTTCACACGTCTTGATTCTAAAGGCTGGCTTAGTCTCAGGCTAAACTTAAGACAAACTCTCGAAAGTTTATTGTAATTAATTAGCGGGCTAAGATTAATAGATACACATAAAACTTATAGGATTACAACATACCGGGGGTAGTTAAGGTAGTTGTATACATTTTTGCAAGTTGACCTTATCTCAAAGACTGAAGATTGGCTAGGTTCTCAAACCAGTCAAGTAAGACACCTTGGTTTCTTGTGAACCGCCATTAGTTGCTATAAAAGCAACACATGTATGCCTTTTGTTTTCTTCGTTTTTCGCCGTCGCATTGAACCTTAATAATGTGGGAACCGTTGTAGGTGAAGGCCGAGGGTAAATTAAAACCCGATAATAAATCTGAAAGTAAAGTCCTTACATTAAAACATAAAGGCAAATCCGTGAGAAAATCAGAGAATAGGGTAACCAATCAACAAACGAAAGAGTTCGACCGAGACAAATTACGCTTTACGCAACTCCGGGAACCTGCATTTAGCAAACGAAACATCAAAAACAAAAGAATCACAAGAAAGATGAAGTTCATAAAACGTACGCAATATCGCATGAAAATTGGGTCCTAAGAAAAGTAGCAAGCTGCAAACCAAATCGTTTGAAGGAAATGAAAAAAAAGAAGGAAGGACACCTCACACTAAAATGACAAAAATAAGTAAATAATCAATAAGCATTACATTAAAGTGACAAAAAACTTACCATATGACAAACATTGATTGCTAATATATACCTGGTTACATGAAACCCTTAGAACTTTGTCATCATCTCCATTGTAACACCTCGTAAAATCACGACCAATATAATAAAGACACGTGTCATGAACGTTAACGTGTTATAAACCCGGGTCATGATAAAAAGGATATATGAAGAAATTAAAAGTGTCAACATGTTAATTGTTACCTCTGAGTGACCTTTTAACGATTTCAACTTTTGTAAAATATAATTACATTCCCATGAAAATCTGATTAGGATTTCATGGGTATCCGGTTAAAACATGTAATGAATAATTCAATATTCAAATCCAAGAATTTGGAATCCCATGTGAAAAATCGACAAATTTCATTCAATGATCTCCTTTTACAAGACTCCAAGGCAACCAATGCATGGCAATGCATTCTTAGCAATGCAGACCTGATCATATGGGCCTTTCCTGCTGATAATGACCAGAGATTCGAAATATGATAGGTTGCATGGTCAAATGTTAAAAGTTCTCAAAATTTTGTCTCTGATGGAAGGCTTACGGACCGCAAAGCTCTCGCCTTACGGTCCGTAAGATGGCTTAACTGGGCGATAAAGATTTGAATTACGGACACGGACCGTAAGGTCTTAAGCTTACCGTCCGTAAGGACTGTATCTGAGCAGAATAATGGACAGCTGCAGGTTCAGCCAGTTCCACCGCCTTTGTAAGCTAGTTTTTCGATTCTATGGACTTTGCAACTGGTTTTAGAAGCCTAGGGACACTTGGGAACATCTTGTAACAGCCTAGGGACACATGCTTTGATCTTAGGACTTGCAAAACACTATATAAAGGCCATTACTTGAGCTCTTCATTGGCACACTTGAAATATTTTCACTTCAAACTTTTTCTCTGGAGCTTCCTGGAGTTCAAGAGAGTTGCCTTCTGTTCTAATCTTGTGCTAAGAGTACTTGTAAGCATTCTTAGCTTCTTAAGTTCAAGTTTTATTAGCTTAATGACCAAAAGTCAAAGCCATCGTAATTAAGCTTTGACTTAGTGATTAATCACTAATGGTCCAGCCATTTTTCGAATTGAAAGTGGCTATGAGTTGGTAATTATGTAGGTAATAAATCCTTAAAAGGGCACCCCCTGATTATCACTCTAACTTGGTCAATTGTCGGGTCAAACTTAATATTAAAAAGTCAACAGAAAGCTATTTTGCAAATAAACTCATAACTGATAATGTAGAGGTTATGGAACATGTTTTAACAGTAAAATAACTTGGTAAATAATGTAAGAACATGTCTAAGCATGTTCAACCCGACAATTCTGAGTTTAGGCTCGGTTCGGAACCGAAAGTCGCAAAAGAAGACTTTTGCTTTGACTTTCAGTTCTGACCCGATTTAGCTTGTTTTAGAAATGCATTAGGGTTCCATTCGGACCATATTACATGTTAGTATAACCCTCTGAGGTTATACAACTTGGTTCCATAGAAATCCTAGTTCATTGCATGTTTCCGTTAATCGCTTAAATGTTGACCATTATGCCCTTTTAAATATTAAAACGAGATTTTTGAAATTGTGAGAGGACAAAAAACCTTTATTTCTGATTTATAAACATGTTTTAAAAATTTGACATCAGTTTGAGGTCTAAATTAGGAGTTATGCTCGATATCGTAAATTGAAAGCTTTTTATTTATTTAAACGGCATTTTGGCATAAAACCTATTTAAACCCAAATTTTGACACCAAACCTTTTACCCACTGATGAAATATAATATTTTGGGATTTTTGAAGATTTTTATTAATTTTTAAACTGATCATAACATGAGGTTCTTGCTTTGATTCGTTAATTGACGGTTATACCCTTTTTACTAATAAAATGAGTTTTACATAACATTTTGATACCAAATATTTTTCTACTGATTTCATATGTTAAATAAAATATTTTAAGCCTTCTGTACTGATAAAAATCTCAGCTTTCCTATTATAACTTGAAAATCGCCTAAAACCGACTTTTTGCGCGTTTTAAACACATAGTATGGGTTAAAACTATGTTTAACATTTAAGACCCAATACCTACTGATATTATAAGTAAATTTTGATACTTTAACAGTAGATAAAAGTTTTAAACTCAGATTTCCAGAATTGAGCCTTAAAGCTTATGTGAAATGACCAAAATGCCCATACGGTGCATAGTTTGGTTATAAATGACAAATTTCACATATATATGATATCTTACTGATATAACAATATAAAATAAATATTTTCACAAAATGTTTTAGACCAGAAACTCAGATTTCCATTTAACCTCTTTTATAAACTTTGAAATGACCAAAATACCCCTACGGGGCATAAATTCATTTTAAATTCGTTTTGGGCATAATGGAAGGTATCCTACTGATATCATAGCACATTTTAAGCATATTAACTTAGGGAACCTGTTCATGACTCATTTGGTTACCCGTTATGCATTTTTCGCGTTCGGTGCGGTTTATGTAACTAGTTTGCATAAATTGACCGAAACGGGTCAAACCTTATCATTTTTACCCCAAAATCCAGAATGTGTTTAGTTTACCCATATTATACAAGTCTTCATACTTGTCGGGTCTAAATAACATTCTAATCCGGTCTTCGCTTAATCTTGCGTTTTGAACCGTAAACATTTCTTTAAAACTAACCGGTCTAAGTTAAGACTTAAATAAGACCCGTTAGGAATCTAATAGGTTATTGAAACCTTCGTTCCAGATTAGGAGTCCAGTAAAAGATATTTGCACTTGCTGAATTGTTATACGGCTGAGATAAATTTGTATTTTTGCTCAGGTAAATACTTTTAACTTATTTTCCCTTATACGGGCTTGGGGTACGGTATATAAAATACCGCTTGATCGGGTATTGAATCTTTAATCATATGAAGGTTAAATCATTGAGATAACCCGTTTAATCTGTTTTGTTTGTTTTAAGCCTTTGGGGGGTTAATGACCATGTCCTGGATATTCTCGGCTCATTCATTGAAATGGCCACGACTTAAGCACGGGGTGTAGGTGATGCGTGTGTAGTGTGATATGGATTTAAGTATATTTTAAGCCCTTTTTACACTTTTTAGTCAAGTTTTAAATTTATAAAACACGATATTTACTAACACTAAACACACATATGGGCAAGTGCACCCATCGTGGGCGTAGTATAGTGCTGGTAAGATACCGAGGTCGTCCAATGACACAAGAGCTTTTAGTAGCGGTTTATCCTCAACGTCTAATCAAATCAAAAGTTTAGAAAAAGGGTTTTAAACTAAAAATAAAAACTAACTAAAATGCTGAAAAATAAAAATAAAAGTAAAAACAGATAGACAAGATGAATCACTTGGCTCCGACTCGTGTTTAGTGTAACCTTTGATTATTTCCGCACTTTTGCGCTATTTAAGAGATTATCTTAGTTATTGTAGTAGGCCCCTCTTTTGAAGGTGACGTTACCCTCAACCCAGTAGTTTGAGTCAGCAAGGATACAATCCAAAAGGGTTGGATTATTGAAAGATAATTAATTAAGTTATTAATGCATATTATGGTAGGCCCCTCTTTTGAAGGGGACGTTACCCTCGGCTATGTAGTCTGAGTCAGCAGGGATACAGTCCTAAGTAGCCGGGTTAAAGTATTAATAGTAGTTTACATATGAGGGGATCAAAGAGTTTGGACCCCCGCCATCCAATACCGGTGGGTATTGAAGGAGGTCCTACTAAATTTGACCCAGGTCCTTTGCAGGATCTATACACTGAACAATGGCAAGACTCTTACCAAACCGTTTCCTTAACCCCCGACCAGGTAGCCAACATACCTCCATATAGACCGTGGAGATATGAATGGTGAAAATCTTTTATTTTATATAGACAGTAAAATAATGCCAAGACACCACGGACAAACGATAAGGAAGAATCACCTTCAACATAAGAAACTAGTTATTAAAGTCATTAATACATAACCAATTAAAAAGTGCGAAAAGATTAAAAATAAAAAGTATTACACTAGACACTTTGTCTTCACCAAGTGATGTAAGAGACTTAGGCAAACATGGCCTTGACTGTCAAGAACTCTTACGATCAATCTTGGATCCCAAGACGACTCACACACTCTATGATGGACAATGGATGATGGTGGTGGATGATGGTGTTGTGATGGTGGTGGGTGAAGTGTGAGAGAGGTGGTGTGCCAAGGGATGGTTTGAGCTTGAGCCAAGCACTCCTATTTATAGGCTGAACAGAAGCTCGAGCACGGCCCCGTGTCCATTGGGCACGGCCCAGTGTCCATCCTCTTCTCTGTCTTCATTAATTGCAGTTTGGCTGCATTAGTTGACCACGCCCCCGTGTCCGCTGGGCACGACCCCGTGTGCAGAAGCGTGTCTGTACTATCAAGATTTTCCTGGATTCTGCGAATCTTATAGTTGACCACGGCCCCGTGTCCGCTGAGCACGACCCCGTGGTGGGCGATGGAAGCTTCTACAACTTTGTCTTTTATGTTGACACTTGGGCACACCCCCGTGTTCACTGAGCATGGGGCGTGTTCAGCCTTCTGTTCTCTTGTTTTGCTTGGGAAGATGCTTTCGGGGAGGTCGGGCATGCCACGTTTGTTCCCTTTTTTGTATTTATGTTAGATTTAGCTGCCTTTTTGCTTCTTTTGTTAATTTGAGCTCATTTAATCCTGAAAATACAAAAGGAAGACAAAAGCACACTTTTTCCAACATTAGTAATAAAAAAAGGGTTAGTTTTATGCCACAATTGATGTAATTTATATGTTGCATTTTGCACACATCAAATACACCCACACCTGAATCTTTGCTTGTTCTCAAGCAAAACTCTTTATAATGCGGTTTTTTCACTCCCAAATGGAATGGGTAGAAGAGAAGGTTTTTGGGCTTGTCATAGAGTGTCGGGATTTCCAAGATTCTTTATTAAGTTTTATTTTTATTTATTTACAATCCTATTCGTCATGATTTATTTAAAACTTTTCATAAGATAAATTACTTATTATGGCATAACATGCCTTTTTAAAATTCTATTTATATACAAGTTCACATACCTCACGGGGATCACTCAACACTCGGCCGAAGATGTATTTTATTGAATCACTCGAGAGCGGCATGAAACTTACTCCTACCATAGGCTTGCCAAGCAATCAATCCTCATCCTTTTTAACTATACACATTTGTAAATATCAAGAGGACTTGGGTGAAGGGCTAGGCTTGGGTTAAAGGTAGGTGGTTGGGTCAGTGGTTAGTAGAAAAAGGGCGAAGAGCGTAAAAAGCGTCGGTTTTCATAAGACTTTTTATTTTTGCAATTTTTTATTTTGATGAAGCCATGATTTAAGCAAAGTTATTTTTGATGAACTTGCTTGTTTATTTCTTTTGCTTCATCTTCAACAATTTTTTTTTTGAAAGTCATAAGAAAAACCGAGCTTGTTACTAAAACAAAGGGTTAAAAATAAAAAAAGGTTTTGGTGGGTGAAAGGGTGTTTGTTTTGGGTTATGAAATGAAAAGGTTTAGGCTCAAAGGGGTTAACTAGGGGGATTTTGGGTGGGTGGTAAAAAAAAGAAAAATAATGGTGTTGAAAGAAAAAGGGTTAGTCCTAATGCCTCCATCATTTACTTACTTAGGTTTAAGTTGGTAAGGACCGGGAATGTATTTTCGTGGCAAGTTCTAGAGTTGTAAGAACCGAGCGGCTATTCACACAAGAAACGAAAAATGAGCATTTAGTTTAAAGATATGTATTTGTATGCTCAATAAAGGCTCAAAACTCACTTTTGTGGGAATGGGTTTTTATGTGATTAAGTATATATAATCAAATTTTAACTAAGTTTGTCATGCCGTTTCATAATTTTCTTATGTTGGTTCTTTTTATCACGACGCTATCGGTTGTAAATTTGTAAAAATATAACCTTTTTAGAACTTGAAATTCCCAAGTTAAACCTAGACAAGTAAAAAAAAATGAAAAATTTTTGAAAAAAATTGGGGTGATTAGCGGTTCCAATAGTGTTTTGTGTAAGGCTTGTGATTAGGACTTGCAGGATTCAAAGTTTTAGCATCCCCCCTCACTTAAATTACACATTGTCCTCAATGTGTCCCAAAAATAAGTTTTTCGGTTGATTAGAATGTGTAAAAGTGGGTTAAAAACAAGATTTTATGTTACTGGGTAGCGGAACACGGGGTGGTGTTGGCTGAGCACGGCCCCGTGTCCAGACTGCCAGTACCAAAAGTAAACAGAAGGCTGGGCACGGGGGCGTGTTCAGTGAGCACGGCCCCGTGTCCAGGTACCTGAACTGGGCGTTTTTCTGCAGAACCTTGAGCACGGGGCGTGTTGGCTGAGCACAGCCCCGTGCTGAACTTGCTGTAATGAAGAAAAATGTCGGGAGGCTCTGTTTTTGTGCATGGGGTGTTGGTTCAAGCTTCCCTTAGTATCCTTCACAATCCCAAGTGTGTTTTATTCCTGAAAATTAAAACTAAACTAGAAAGCATAAAATTATATCTAAACTAAAACTAAGGATAGTTCCGCGGAATGCCTCCGTGGTACGCCACGTTTATAAGGGTCCTTGGCTAGACCCATCTTATCAGGTGGTTCTGGATCATCTTCAATTAGGGGGTCGTTATTGCCGATTGGATATTTCATTGATCGCTCAAGATCAATGCTTCTTTTAAATACCCCTAATTGAAGAGATAGATTGTTGTACTTCCGGTTCTTCAAAGCTTCGTGGGTTTTTACAAAAGGTCGTCCCCACACTAGAGGAGCGTCATCGAGGATGACAAAGTCGGTTGGGATTACCATTTGATTAGTTTGAACCAAGACATCCTCAACTACACCGATTGATTTTATTACTTTCCGATTGGATAGAAAAATGGGTATTTGAAGTGGAGAAAAATCACTAATACTTAATTTTTCGAAAATGTAGTTGGGTATTATGTTAACACAAAGATTTTTATCGATCGTGACATTACTAATAAACGAATTTTGAAAAAAACATGGAACCGGTGTAATGTTGATTTCAAATGGGTCTTCTTTTATTAGCGAGGTTTGATCATTAGTTAACTTAACACTTACTGTTTCGTCAATTTTAGTGTTAGTGTTTAATTCTTTTAAGAACTTAGCATGAGTGGGTACTAAACAATGATTTTCAAAAGAAGGTGACAAGAGATTAATTTTTTCAAAACTAGACTCTTCTTGAATTTTAACGTTGTCGGACTCACCTTTTTCGTTGTTTAACTCATGTGTCGGTTCTTCACTTATTTGTTCTTCCATTTTTACACTTTCAGTTATCTCTTCTTTATTTAATTATTCTCTTGCGCGGGACTCCTCTTCCCTTGCGCGAGATTCTTTTATATAGCGATCGATAACTCTAAGGTGTTCTAATATCCTATCTATAAAACCCGTGTGGATCTTTCAATGATATCAAACAATTACTTGTGTAAGTGCGGAAATCAAACACAAGTGGATTCAAGAACAAATATAACCGAAACACTAAAAGCAATTAAAACAAACCAAAATATCTTGCATTCACTGATTGAAGGTGACGGATACAAGACACACTATGAGTTTCGGCTGGCCTCCCTTGTTCGCAACTCCTTGATCAACCTTAACTCCTAGATTAAGGTTTGCTTAAATACTAAATGATATGGGTAAACACCCTAGGCCCAACCGAAACTAACCATACTAACCCAAAACATACATGTCGACCCAAAAGACTAGTTAAACATTTACAAGACCAACCCTGAACTATTGTATTACTCTATGCATAAACCTTAAGGTTCCAACAATCTCCCCTAGGTTTATGCATGGAGATTCTTGAGACTTCAACTTTCACGACCACCACCCAACCGATCTTTGAGACCACCAAAACCTTTTGTGTGAATATGAATGGTTGAAACCACAGCAGCAGTCCATCCTTTTGCAATCTCTTCATACTTTTCAGTAGCTCGAATTTGATTTCGAGCTAACACCTCCAGGTCTTCAAGAGCAAGATTCAGCAAATCAACTTGATCAACCAATCGAAAATTCACATCATCATCACAAACAATCACAGCCTGCCCTAGACGCTCATCATAAGCCCAGAAATGTAAGGACTTCAAAGCACCTTTTGGAATCTTTTTCACCAACTGAATCACCTTTTCTTTGTTAGTTACAGGCCAGTGCACAATCTTCATACGCTTGTTTGTGTATGGATCTCTAATGCCTTTAGCTGGTTTAACAAAGGACTCTGTCGTGCGCATCGAAGGAAAGTTACGAAGAACTTCCCTCTGCAATCTCTCAAAAAACACATATCCAGGACCTCCAGGCTTATCATCTACATAAGGTGCTTTAGACAAATTTGTCAAATCAACTTTAGTGAAAGACTGAAACTGGCCTGGATTTTTGTACCACTCGACAGGACCAACCTTTCTCTTTATCCACCATCTCTGGCGATCATGATCAAATCCCCAGCTAACCACACCAGAACGATTTCCAACTTTATCATATAGAGTTTCACCAACATCTATTAAATGGTGAGTTGCATGAGCATCATCATCATCTGGATTTAGATTCTTGTTCTTTAGAATTACAAACTCCCTTTTCTTTTTAATTCTTTCAGCCTTTTCTTTGTCTGCCACTGGATCAGTAACTCTTTTGAAGTATTGTTCCATAGCAGCACTTCTCTCAGCATCATCCTTATCGAAGGCTTTTCTTCCGTTTTCAACGTCAGTCAGATCAGAAAACTCTTATCCAAACTTCTTCACCAACTTTCCACGTAAATCATAAACCATATTGAACAACAAACTAACATCTCCTTGAAGCTGATCAATCTGTTGATCTTTCTTCACTATAGTATCTTCAAGTTGAATAATCTTGGCATCTTTGTGAATTGAATCTTGCTCAAGCACAACCAGTCGTTTCTTCATCTCCCTCATGCTAATAAACTCATCATCATCACTTGAGTCATAATCAAATGGCATCATCAACGACTCTTCAGGTCTTTTACCACTTGAACTGCCTGGTACGTCATGAATAATTCTAGAAGGACCTGCAGATTCATAGATACCAAGCGGTATTGACCCACTTACAGGCTCAGAAACAACATTCATAGCTTGAACATCAGCAGTAGTGGACTCTACATTCTCCCTTTGAGCATCAGCATCAAACTCAAAGATATCTTCAGTAGTGGTGGTGGTATCGGTGACACTTCTCTCAAAATCGAAGTCATACAAACCATCATCATCTTCAGCAATATTCATGGATTGAACTTTGCGTTGTTCAACATACATTCCGAGTCGAGGATCTCTCCTTTTCCGCTTCAATGGCAGGGAATCAAGATCCTTTGGGTTCTCACTAGGCTCTTCACTTGAAACTGAAAGATCAGAAGGAGGATTTCCCATCTTATCAGTTACAGACTTTAACAACAAAGCCAAACTTTCAGCAGAAATCACAGGTGGAATAGCAGAAACAGCAATATCAGCTTCAGCTTCAGGAGGAAGCTCTTCATCTTCTCCAAAATCACACATAATCTCAATGCCTTCATCCTTAGAGTCGATTGTTAAAATCTCTGTCTCAGGCTCATCTTCAATATCCTTTTGAATGTCATGTTCTTCAGCAACCACAACATTCACTGGTACATGTTGCACTATTACTGGATTAGCAGCTACATCTTCAGTCTCTGCAAATTGACCAAATTTCTCTAACGAAATTAAACCTTCAAATTTCTTTTCAGTACCCTTCTTTGGAGTGAGAGCACCAAAACAAGCTGGACCCATGGGCTTCAGCTCCAATGTATTTCCAGATCTTTCTAACTCAGGATAACAAGCATTGAGAATCATTTGCAGAAATCTTGGATACATAAGAAACTTATCCTTTCTGACTCCAATCACATTTCTCTTCATAGCTTCAAACACATACTTTGAATAATTGAAGGGCTTGTTTGTTATCACACAGACAAGAGCAGCAGACTGAGTAATGTTCAACTGATATGTGCCTCCTCTGTTTTCTGTCATACACAAAATAAACATGTGCAACAAAAGACGCCAATAAGGATGCACAAACTTCTTAACCAGAGGTGGATACTTCCCTTCATAACTCAATCTAGGCAATATTGCTTCAACTATGCCAGTGGGAAGTTCAATGGAGTCTGTTTCTTGGTCATTGAACTGTAATACTTCTCGAATCATCTGCTCTGTCACAGTGAAAACCTTCTTTTGAATGTCAGCAACAATAACTCCTTTTCCTTCAACAACTTCAATCCTTGCACTTTTCCAAAATTCTTGAATGAGACTTTCGTAAACAACTGGATTTTCTCGTACTGCGTGAACAATACGACAACTGTTGAGACCTTTCATCAATGAAGTGTACAACTTCTTGTGTTTCTCCGGAGGAGGTGCTAAATATCCTGCTTGATTATGTGTTGAAATAAACTTCAAATCCATATTCTGCATAAGACACAAGTTTATTAGGGACATGAAGAATTCAACAAATACTTGAATCAAATTCAGAAATCTCAAACTTTAAAGTCAACAATCTGAACAGGTCAACAAAACCATGAATTGATATCATGAGTCGAGACCATTAGGTTTGAGTCGAGACCATGAGTCGAGACTATGAGGTCTCGAGTCGAGACCATAAGGTCTCGAGTCGAGACCATATGGTTTCTTGTCGAGACCCTGAATCAAGAGTGTGAGATCTCGAGTCGAAACCAAGAGATTGCGACTCGCAACCACTGGTCTCGAGTCCTTATGTGTTATCTGAGTCGAGACCCCACAAACAACTTCATCTTTTCAGATTTTTGGATCAAAATCACAAAACACCCTATGATTGATTTGAAGACCAAGATATATTTAAAATTAGGGTTCTAGTTCATCTTCAAATCTTCATAAAAACATCATCAGATCTTCATAACACCTGCAAAACTTCAACAATATCATCAAAATACCTTTAAAAATTGATGAATCAAGACCGGAAAACGAATATGATGAATCGAAACCGGAAAGTGCGTTGGAGACGATAAGGACTTGCTGGAATTGAGAGAGAAAATGAGAGGAAATCACAGTTGGTCTCGAGTGAGATATGAGGTCTCGACTCGAGACCTGTCTTATATACCCCATGGATTGGGCCTTTTGACTTGGGCCGAGACCATAATGTTGGGCCGAGTATGATATTTAAGGATTTAATTTATTCAATTAATTCATTTACGAAAATCATCCTCTAATTTCAGATATAATTTTAATAATCCACTAAACCTTCTGAGCACATTTCATAAAAACAAAAACCTAAGACAAAAATAAATAATAAAAACTATTATTTACAAAAATAAAATAGGAAAATAATAAAAAATGCTCAGGGATCAAATCACGAGGTTTCGGGCTTGACTTCACTTATCAACACTGATCTACTACCGAATGATCTAGACGATTGCCAGTATATTTGTCCACCTAAACTCATCTCCCTAGACCTTTTCCATTTAACTGCCTGTAACAAATTTTATCATGTTTTGATTTCTTAACAATGAACACCCAAACAAATACTAATCAAATCCCGGAGTTATATACAGCACACTCTATCATGAAAGTAGCTTCCCTACCACATATTTCACAAGTCCAACCCAGATCTCTGAAATCTTAACTAGGAATAGATTGAGAAGAGAACAAAATAGATCTTAAGTAGAGATGGTATAATATACAGATCAAATGAGTTTTTCTCAATTTGATATAGGTTTCTTGGGTTTCTTTTGGGCACTTGAGGGCCTCTTTCGGGTGTTTAATTGATCTACAGCGCGACAACGTACAGCTAGGTCAGCATGTATCTGGATGCAGCAGAAGCTGACGTTGCCTAGCACCTCAATGTCAGCATATAACTGGATGCAGTAGAGGAGATACACGACTTTTTCAAAGAAGATTTCAGAGTCAGACCAAAATTGTGTGTATCGGGACAACATACAGACATTCAAATAGAAATGAGCCAATTCCAAATGATTTTCTTTGCTGAGGTCATGTACTATTTTTGTTCTGGACAGAAACAACCAATGTTTCCAGTCTTAAGGATAAAGCCTACTAACACATCATACTAGAGTCAAACTATTTCGATACTGGTCTTACATGAGTCAGCCCTTGACCATAATGTGAAAATTCATTTCATTTCCCAGTCATGCAATGCCTCTTTTTGTATTTTTAATTTTTTTAATGTTTTTGTATTTTTCATAATTTTCTCCCCCTAAATTTGTGCATAATTAAAAACTACCTAAGAATAGAAAACTTTATGAACAAATTTACCTACGAAATAAAACAAAAACATGCTCAGTCAGTAAAGCGAATCATTTTCAGAAAATCCACAAGCACTTGAAATTTCGAACTGCTGACAGGTTTTGTGAACAAATCGGCAGCATTTGCATCTGTGTCGATTTGCTCCAGTTTGATAAGACCTCTATCAAAACAGTCACGTATAAAATGAACTTTAATATCAATGTGCTTGGTTTTTGAGTGGAAAACAGGATTTTTCACAATTTGTATTGCAGCATCATTATCACAGTATATGGTAGTTTTAAGATAAGTCAAACCGTAGTCCTGCAATTGATGTTGCATCCACACCACTTGAGAGCAAGACGCCGAAGCTGCAACATATTCTGCTTCAGCTGTGGAAATAGCTACCGTTTGTTGCTTCTTGCATTGCCAAGAAATGAGCCTGTCACCCAAAAATTGACATCCAGCAGAGGTGGATTTCCTGTCCTTGTCAGTGCCTGCAAAATTACTGTCAGAAAACGCAAACAGGTCAAAATTCGAATCCGTCGGATACCACAGACCAAACCTGGGCCGTCCTTTAAGGTACCGAAAGATTCGTTTAACAGTAGTAAGATGAGAAGTTTTAGGATTAGCCTGATGTCACACCCCGGATTTCCACGTGTCACCGGTGGGCCCGGTGGGGGAGTATCGTGACGTGGTTGGCAACATAATAGTCAAACAACACAATATATATGAATGCACAGCGGAAGCAAAAGATAAATATTATTACATTCCGAATATAACGTAATATCAAAGTATTACAACGGAAAGTAAAGGATCCACAGGCGGATCTTAAAACATATCATTTGTTCAACAGACTTTAGACACCTAGAACTTGCAAGATTCCTTATTAGCGCCCTGAGCTTCCAACCAATTTCGTACAGTACCTGTCACTTAACCTTTTTGGAAAATACGTCAGTTTTCACTGGTAAATACACTCAACTGACTCATTTGAAAAGAGTTTAAGAAAATTGATTTGGATGCACGTGGCACAAAATATCTTTTATAATTTGATTAAAATGCACAGAGGCAAAATTAACCTTTTTAACTTGGGAAAATTATTTGTATATAATCTTGTATACAGTTTTACTTATTTGTCGTCCGTTAGGGCCGGTTTGTAGGGCCGGACTAGATTAACTGACACGCCACAGGTATAATGCCCACGGGCTATCATCCTCTAAGTGGATTACCAGTTCCGGTATAATGCCCACAAGGATGATACCTCGGAGTGGATTACCAGTTTTTACATAATGCAGCTGTCAGGTGTATGCCTACACCCCGTGCTTAGGTCGTGGCCATTTCGTAAAATGATGCCAAGGATATCCGGGACATGGTCATTAACCCCCAAGGGCCATACATCAAATAATACAGAATAAAACGAGTTATGTAATACATTAATCACAATCCGATTTAAATGTCTACATACCCGACCAAGCGGTACTTTTATAGTACCGTATCCCAAGCCCGTATAGGGAAAATAAGTTAAGAGTATTTACCTGAGCTAGCTCCTGTCTTATATAGCAAGAATCTAATAACTCAGCCGTAGTCACTTAAGTAAGCGTAGGTACAATTTACCGGAAAGCTCTAGTCTGGAATGATGGTATAAACAATTAATTAGAATGCTAACGGGTCTTTAATTAAGCCTAAGCTTAGACCGGTTAGTCTTAAGGGAATATACGGTTCTTACGCACGATTACGCGAAGACCGGAATAGAATGTGATTTAGACCCGACAAGTTTGGGGACTTGTATAACATGGGTAAACTAAACACATTTTGGATTTTGAGATAAAACCGATAAGGTTTGACCCGTTTCGGCTAGTTTATGTAAACTAGTTTCATAAACCGAACCGAACGCGCATGAAGCGTAACGGGTATCCGTAAGAGTCATTTACAGGTTTCCTTAGTTAATATGCCTTAAATATGTTGTGGTATCAGTAGGATACCTTCCATTATGCCCAAAACGAGTTTAATCTCAATTTAAGCCCCGTAGGGGTATTTTGGTCATTTACCTAAGGCATATATACTACCTGTCATACAACTACTCGAACGATGTGACCATAAGGTATAACCTTGGAAGGTTATTCCCTACACTATGGTCACCTAATGTATTTGGTCGGATCCTAATGATCGACCAAACTGGGTCGGGTTCGAAGGTATAGGCGATTTATTAGATCGCTTACCCTACGACCCTAGACAACGTGGTAATCAGTAGGCATAGTCCCAAGGGACTATAACCAACGTGATTACAATCACGTTGCGAAGTTCAAACGAACTTCGCATTGACCATTACTGGTCAACGCTGAAAGTCAAACAAAGTTTGACTTTCTGACTCGAAAAGCAATAAAATAAGGAAAAGAACGAAAGAATACTTACGAAGGGTCCCCGAATGCTAATCCCGATCCAAGAACTCAGGTATGAAACAATGGTTTCAACTTAGAGCTCTCAAATCAGAATTCTAGTGCTTTAAAACAATGAAAGGCATGGGGTATTTATAGGAATACCCGAACCGTTAAGATCGTTTCATTGGAAAACGTGCCTTAATCCCATCCGTACATGTGTTGCAAAGTTATGGTGTTTAGGTGTTTAAATTCCATCCATACATGTGTTGCAAAGTTATGGTGTTTAGGTGTTTAAATTCCATCCATACATGTGTTGCAAAGTTATGGTGTTTAGGTGTTTAAATTCCATCCATACATGTGTTGCAAAGTTATGGTGTTTAGGTGTTTAAATTCCATCCATACATGTGTTGCAAAGTTATGGTGTTTAGGTGTTTAAATTCCATCCATACATGTGTTGCAAAGTCATGGTGTTTAGGTGTTTAAATTCCATCCTTATCCGCTGACTAAGCATGTTAGAATGTGTGGTTGTGAATTAAACAACGGCTAATACATCGAATCTGGTCCCGAAAGTGGAATAACGAACCAAATGACGCGATGAATGGATTTTTCTTAAGGCGAACACTAAAATATAATGTAGTCATGCTTACATAAATTTTTGGATGTCCGGATGTATTCAGAACGTAGGTTATGCGCGAAAATGCAAACTTATGCACTTTTTGACACTTTTAGTCCCTGATCCTTCTACACTTGATCTTAACATGCTTTCTTGCACTTCGAGTCCTCTAACTTGACTTTTATGGGCCTTAAGACATAACCATACTTTGTTAAGTCCTTGGGTAACTTTATGGTTACCCGATAAGTCTTAATTTCCAATGTTTACGCTTTAACCCCTCGCACACGAATTTGATCACAACTTTCTCATACGATAACGAAACTTTATGAAATTTTAATCGTGCATTCTAGTGAGCATAATTTACATTTACAAAGCTTCGGGTTTTTCAAAAGGTCACTCAGAGGTATATCTTTAACATGTTGACACATTTAACCCCTGTAGTTTGTAATCTCTCACTTTTAGCTTCGTATGATCCATGATTCATTCGTTTGAAGGTATGAACATTGTGTAGGGTTAATGTTCATTATATTTATTCACAGTTTACACTTAGAATCCGTATAAACACATACTTTCCATGTTTGTCAACTTTAGTCCTTTTATAACATTCTTTCACACGTTCAAACTTTATGACACGTGTCAACACATTATAGGACGTGAATTTTCGAGGTGTTACATCCTCACCCCCTTAAAATAAATCTCGACCCGAGATTTACTGAAATAAAGGAAGTATTCTCTGCCTAATAATGGCAACTTACAATCGAGTACGGATTTATATGATCTTATTTGTTGTTTCCTGGGCAACGTTCAGATCCTTATAATTGGACTTAACAATCTATTGTCCTAACAATAAACGTTTAACATGCCATTTATACAAGGTCTCCAAGGAGCCACCTTGATACTTATATGGCAGTTATTATAGGAAAGCTTATCTTAAGGTGAGGTGATTATTCCAACCATTGCTCCAAATTAATCTTACGGAATAGCTAATCTTTACAGTTAGTCGAACAATTCGACGATTTTGGGCAGCTGATGGCGATTCTTAATCGTCGCCTAATTAGGGTTGCGGTAAACAATGCCTTAGCAAAATGAACCGTCTTTCAAAATTTCCTATACCGAATTCTCAAGATATTGAGTTAGGCTATGAATCTTCTATCTTAAAATTTACTTAATCAGGTTTTCGGTTATTCCATAATCAAGATGGAGTTCTTACAACACTCTAACCCAAAGTGGGATGTTACTCTTAACTCCACCTGTCTCCAGGGGGCAAACAGGGTAAACTTAGAAGAAGATGACCAACATACAAGGAGGTTACAGAGATTTTCCATATCTCAAGCTCCAGTTCATCCATCATTGCTTGTGAAAAATGACATATTTATGTTACTAGTCCACGAATTCCTTAATCGGGAATATTTACTTGGACAATTATATTATGGATATCTTCTTTGAATGCCATTAGTTGACTTTAGTACCATATGATCTTTGGGATATCTTTGTGGTTCCATGCATTAAACCTCCATACTGATCAGGCATGGAATCAATCTATGGAATTTATTAAGATACACCAATCCTCATATAGCGCTTTTGTCATACCTTTTGGTATTCGAAATCAATAGAGATCAAGAGATATCAATTTCCTATGATGATGTACTTTATCTGGAGAGAGGGTATATTAGGGTTTGAATCACGTTCATTACCTTGACAGGGAGTTGTAGACCTCCACTGTCTTTTGTCTTTTAGGACACTAGATATAGCCCGTGGGCATTTCCCTTCTGAGGGATGGTTATATTATGTTCATCTTCTCAGATGCTATTAGTCGAAATCGTATGGATCCTACCGACTATTACGCTTGGACCTGGTCCAATACTTTTAGACAGGAGGTCACAGACCACCACTGTCGTTGTCTTATCGGACAACAAATTTAGCCCGTAGGTACTTCATCACTCACGGATGTTTATAATCTGATCGTGTTATGGGATGATATAAGCCATGATTTCTAAATCACTAGGCTAGATAAGAAAATTGGAAGAATCCAATATAAGGATGACTGTTGTGATTTTATCGAATCACATTTGTCAGGAGTGCTAACACGTTCTTAGGTGTTAACAAGGATTTGAATCTCTTGAGTAGGTTTCACCATCTTGGCCGCGTAGGCTAGGTTTTACCTTTAAGATTCTTTTTAAAATGCATTCTGATAGGGAAGGAAGGATATTTATTTCATTCAGGATTTTTATCATAAATCCTAATTCATAAGTTAATAATAGCACAAATGGCCTAGTCGCGTAGACAAGTTTAATTTGTAGGCCTTGATTTTATAGCATCGAGGCTTCAAGGTTTGAATCAAAGTTCATTACCTTTTCTTGACAGGGAGTTGTAGGCTACCTCTGTCTTTAGTCCTAGAGGACGTTAGTTATAGCCCGTGGGCACTTCATCCATAAGGGATGATTATATAAATAAGGAAATTTAGTATATCCCAAAATGACTTATGTGATTTTATCATATCACATTTTGTCAAGCATGTTAATATGCTTTCATATTTTTAATAAGGATTTGAATCTCTTGAATAGGTTCTACCATCTTGGCCTTGTATGCCGTGACATTTAGGCTAGGTTTTTCCTTTAAGATTCTTTTAATAATTAACACAGAGCAATCCTAGATTGAACTGTTAACAAGGATCTGAATCTAATTATGGAACTACCATCTTGGCCCTGTCTTAATGTGACACATGGCTAGGTTTTGTCCTTTTTAAATTTTGCCATTTTATTATAATGGTAGATCTTATAATATAGGAATGATACTTTAAATATAATCGTTCCTTTAAAATTTAACAAGTATATGGTTGCCCTAAACGGGACTTCTATAGCAATTGACTTGCCCATGCAAGGGCTAATCAGGAAAATAACAAAGGAACCAAATAAGGTAAAATGAAACAAATTTGGATTTTTCCTATGTTCTTGTCTAGACTCAAGAATGTGCAATTGTGTAACTGAGATTAAACACAAAAGACTAGTGTTTAATTCACTCAGTGTTGGCTCTGATACCAACCTGTCACACCCCGGATTTCCACGTGTCACCGGTGGGCCCGGTGGGGGAGTATCGTGACGTGGTTGGCAACATAATAGTCAAACAACACAATATATATGAATGCACAACGGAAGCAAAAGATAAATATTATTACATTCCGAATATAACGTAATATCAAAGTATTACAACGGAAAGTAAAGGATCCACAGGCGGATCTTAAAACATATCATTTGTTCAACAGACTTTAGACACCTAGAACTTGCAAGATTCCTTATTAGCGCCCTGAGCTTCCAACCAATTTCGTACAGTACCTGTCACTTAACCTTTTTGGAAAATACGTCAGTTTTCACTGGTAAATACACTCAACTGACTCATTTGAAAAGAGTTTAAGAAAATTGATTTGGATGCACGTGGCACAAAATATCTTTTATAATTTGATTAAAATGCACAGAGGCAAAATTAACCTTTTTAACTTGGGAAAATTATTTGTATATAATCTTGTATACAGTTTTACTTATTTGTCGTCCGTTAGGGCCGGTTTGTAGGGCCGGACTAGATTAACTGACACGCCACAGGTATAATGCCCACGGGCTATCATCCTCTAAGTGGATTACCAGTTCCGGTATAATGCCCACAAGGATGATACCTCGGAGTGGATTACCAGTTTTTACATAATGCAGCTGTCAGGTGTATGCCTACACCCCGTGCTTAGGTCGTGGCCATTTCGTAAAATGATGCCAAGGATATCCGGGACATGGTCATTAACCCCCAAGGGCCATACATCAAATAATACAGAATAAAACGAGTTATGTAATACATTAATCACAATCCGATTTAAATGTCTACATACCCGACCAAGCGGTACTTTTATAGTACCGTATCCCAAGCCCGTATAGGGAAAATAAGTTAAGAGTATTTACCTGAGCTAGCTCCTGTCTTATATAGCAAGAATCTAATAACTCAGCCGTAGTCACTTAAGTAAGCGTAGGTACAATTTACCGGAAAGCTCTAGTCTGGAATGATGGTATAAACAATTAATTAGAATGCTAACGGGTCTTTAATTAAGCCTAAGCTTAGACCGGTTAGTCTTAAGGGAATATACGGTTCTTACGCACGATTACGCGAAGACCGGAATAGAATGTGATTTAGACCCGACAAGTTTGGGGACTTGTATAACATGGGTAAACTAAACACATTTTGGATTTTGAGATAAAACCGATAAGGTTTGACCCGTTTCGGCTAGTTTATGTAAACTAGTTTCATAAACCGAACCGAACGCGCATGAAGCGTAACGGGTATCCGTAAGAGTCATTTACAGGTTTCCTTAGTTAATATGCCTTAAATATGTTGTGGTATCAGTAGGATACCTTCCATTATGCCCAAAACGAGTTTAATCTCAATTTAAGCCCCGTAGGGGTATTTTGGTCATTTACCTAAGGCATATATACTACCTGTCATACAACTACTCGAACGATGTGACCATAAGGTATAACCTCGGAAGGTTATTCCCTACACTATGGTCACCTAATGTATTTGGTCGGATCCTAATGATCGACCAAACTGGGTCGGGTTCGAAGGTATAGGCGATTTATTAGATCGCTTACCCTACGACCCTAGACAACGTGGTAATCAGTAGGCATAGTCCCAAGGGACTATAACCAACGTGATTACAATCACGTTGCGAAGTTCAAACGAACTTCGCATTGACCATTACTGGTCAACGCTGAAAGTCAAACAAAGTTTGACTTTCTAACTCGAAAAGCAATAAAATAAGGAAAAGAACGAAAGAATACTTACGAAGGGTCCCCGAATGCTAATCCCGATCCAAGAACTCAGGTATGAAACAATGGTTTCAACTTAGAGCTCTCAAATCAGAATTCTAGTGCTTTAAAACAATGAAAGGCATGGGGTATTTATAGGAATACCCGAACCGTTAAGATCGTTTCATTGGAAAACGTGCCTTAATCCCATCCGTACATGTGTTGCAAAGTTATGGTGTTTAGGTGTTTAAATTCCATCCATACATGTGTTGCAAAGTTATGGTGTTTAGGTGTTTAAATTCCATCCATACATGTGTTGCAAAGTTATGGTGTTTAGGTGTTTAAATTCCATCCATACATGTGTTGCAAAGTTATGGTGTTTAGGTGTTTAAATTCCATCCATACATGTGTTGCAAAGTTATGGTGTTTAGGTGTTTAAATTCCATCCATACATGTGTTGCAAAGTCATGGTGTTTAGGTGTTTAAATTCCATCCTTATCCGCTGACTAAGCATGTTAGAATGTGTGGTTGTGAATTAAACAACGGCTAATACATCGAATCTGGTCCCGAAAGTGGAATAACGAACCAAATGACGCGATGAATGGATTTTTCTTAAGGCGAACACTAAAATATAATGTAGTCATGCTTACATAAATTTTTGGATGTCCGGATGTATTCAGAACGTAGGTTATGCGCGAAAATGCAAACTTATGCACTTTTTGACACTTTTAGTCCCTGATCCTTCTACACTTGATCTTAACATGCTTTCTTGCACTTCGAGTCCTCTAACTTGACTTTTATGGGCCTTAAGACATAACCATACTTTGTTAAGTCCTTGGGTAACTTTATGGTTACCCGATAAGTCTTAATTTCCAATGTTTACGCTTTAACCCCTCGCACACGAATTTGATCACAACTTTCTCATACGATAACGAAACTTTATGAAATTTTAATCGTGCATTCTAGTGAGCATAATTTACATTTACAAAGCTTCGGGTTTGTCAAAAGGTCACTCAGAGGTATATCTTTAACATGTTGACACATTTAACCCCTGTAGTTTGTAATCTCTCACTTTTAGCTTCGTATGATCCATGATTCATTCGTTTGAAGGTATGAACATTGTGTAGGGTTAATGTTCATTATATTTATTCACAGTTGACACTTAGAATCCGTATAAACACATACTTTCCATGTTTGTCAACTTTAGTCCTTTTATAACATTCTTTCACACGTTCAAACTTTATGACACGTGTCAACACATTATAGGACGTGAATTTTCGAGGTGTTACACCTGATATCGTGCACAATTGCAGACAGCAAACATGATGTCAGGACGACTAGCTGTCAGATACATCAACGATCCAATCATAGACCTATAAAATCGTTGATCAACAGGAGATCCTTCAGCATCTTCAGTTAACAACTGTCTTTCTGCCATTGGAGTTTCTGCCGGTTTAGCGTCAGTGAACTTGAATTTCTTCAGCACATCGTCCACATATTTCCCCTGATGAATTAGAATGCCTCGTGAATCTTGTTTAACTTGTAAACCCATAAACAATGTCATTTCACCGAGTGCACTCATCTCGAACTTCTTTTTCATAACCCTCTCAAACTCTTTGATAAGCTTCTCACTTGTAGACCCGAATATAATATCATCAACATAAATTTGAACCAAGATTTGATCCTTGCCCACTCTTTTGATAAACAGAGTCTGATCTATTGTGCCTCGTGTGTATCCATGAGCCAGAAGATGTTATGTCAGAGTAGCATACCAAGCCCTAGGTGCATGATGCAACCCATATAATGCCTTGTCAAGCTTATAGGCATATTCTGGATGGTCTGGATGAATAAAACCCGGCGGTTGCTCAACAAAAATTGCTTCCTTCACTTCTCCGTACAAAAATGCCGTTTTGACATCCATCTGGTAAACAGTGAATCCCATGAAGGATGCGTATGCTAAGAAAATCCGGATTGCTTCAAGTCGAGCAACAGGGGCATAGACTTCATCATAATCCAGTCCCTCTATCTATCTGAATCCTTGGACCACTAATCGTTCTTTATTTCGAACAATAACTCCTTCAGAATCTTGCTTGTTTCTGAAAAGCCAGCGAGTTCCAAGCTTGCGTTTTCCTTTTGGCAACTCCATAAGTTTCCATACTCCTAGCTTCTCGAACTGGTTTAGCTCTTCGTGCATAGCATCAACCCAGCCTAGTTCCTGCAACGCTACATCAATGGTTTTAGGTTCAATTTGAGAAATGTAGCTAGAATATAAGCACAAATTAATGATTCCTGATTGGCTTCTGGTCTGAACTCCTGCATTCACGGGACCTATCACATTCTCAATAGGATGATTTCTTTGAACACTTGTTGGAATGGCAAATTCAGGTATCGTCTCGTCTAGAGATGTGTGTATGTTGCTTGACTCCCCCTCATTAGGTGCTAGCGGGCTGTGACTCACAGGAGTGGTAACAGTACACTCTTCAGGAATAGGATCAACAAACAGTTCTGATCCAGCTCTATTAGATGAAATTCCACTAGATTGTGCACCTTCAGGAGATTGATGAGACATTTGTTGAGACAGAGGATGCTGTGTAAAAACCATTCCAGGTGGATCAATGGTGTGATGTCTAAAGCTTCCTTCTGTCTGTTCTTCTTCTTCTTCAGTATCTTCAAAAGACAACGGTTGCTTTGGAGTAGATATGTCTGCATCTGAAAAAACACTTGACAAAATGTTAAATGATTTAAACAAATTAGCATAATCATATAACCAATCTGGTCCAACTCTAGCATCCGTAGCATTTTCTTCGAGCCATTCAATGTTGCACGACTCGACGACCTTTTTCGTTACTTTGTTGTATACTCGATAGGCAGAGCCTTTTGCATATCCAACAAAGAAACATTCGTCCCCTTTGACTTCAAACTTTCCATTAGAGTCCATAAGTAATAATACACATGGACATCCAAAGATACGAAAGTGTGAAACCGAAGGTTTACGTCCTTCCAGAATCTCATAAGGAGTTTTCATATGACGTTTATTTACTAAAGCATGATTCTGGACGTAACAAGCCGTGCTAACAGCTTCAACCCAAAAGAAACTAGGAAGCTTCGAGTCAGCCAACATAGTTCGTGCAACCTCGATAAGAGTACGATTTCTTCTTTCAGCTACTCCATTCTGTTGAGGAGTTCGTGGTGCACTATACTGACGATCAATTCCCTTTTCAGTGCAGAATGTGTCCAAAGTAACGTTCTTGAATTCTGTCCCATTGTCAGATCGAATAACCTTCACCTTGGTACTCGCTTGATTTTCAGCCAGAGTGATGAATTGTTTCACTAAGACTGCAGTTTCATTCTTGTGACTGAGAAAATACACCCAGGTGTAACGAGAGTAATCATTAACGATTACAAGACAATAAGCTTTCTTGCCAATACTCAACACATTCACTGGACCAAAAAGATCCATGTGAAGTAATTCAAGCACAGCTTTCGTTGAGGGTGCAGGTTTAGCCTTATGAGGTTTTCGATGAGCTTTTCCTTTCGCACAAGCAACACATTTTTCAACCAACATGAAATCTTTGATTGGAAGATCACGGACTAGTTGACCTATAGCCAGTCGGTTCAGATTCTTCATGTTCACATGCCCAAGGCGACGATGCCACAGTAGATCATCATGTTCTGAAATCTTCGAGAATAGGCAAGTAACTTCTTCACACGGTTTCTTGTTCATATCAATCACATAAGCGTTTCCTCGTCTCTCTGCTGACATTAAGAACCAATCTTCTGGAATGACAATCCCAGGTTTAAGTACATAACATCCTTTCTTTGTAAAGTGAACTGAATTTCCTCGATCACAAATCTAAGAGATGCTCAACAGATTGTGTTTCAG
This sequence comes from Helianthus tuberosus, assembly GCA_030545235.1. Classification (NCBI taxonomy): domain Eukaryota; kingdom Viridiplantae; phylum Streptophyta; class Magnoliopsida; order Asterales; family Asteraceae; genus Helianthus; species Helianthus tuberosus. The sequence continues at coordinate 19,904,283 of CM060385.1, read as the reverse complement.
TTCTGGAACATAGTTAACATTCTCGAAGCTTAAAACGCCGTTTCTTACTGTTCCTTTCAATGTGATCCTTCCTGATTCTCCTCCCGCAAATGAGACATATCCACCATTAAATTCTTTAACATTTATCAGTTGGGATAAGTCTCCCGTCATGTGCCTGGAACAGCCACTATCCATGTACTAGAGGCACACGGTAGTCCTCCACAGCTGTTCCTGCACAATTAGCGGGATCAGTTAGATTTAGGAACCCAGCCCATAGTGGATCTGGGTTTTCCTTGTGCATCAATGTAAGTCACTCTCTGCCACACTAAATTGTCTTTATTTAAAAACTTCGAAGTATTTTCAATGGCAGAATTTCGATGAAATGTATGAGACGGATTGGATTGCGTGGCCTTAGCTTTAGGTTTCCAATGCTTGTTTGACCATTGAGAATTGTAATTACCAAAAGCTTTATATTGATTTCTTCGAAAATCATTTTGTTGATTTTGTTTTTTACGTTTGGCTGCATTCCAATCTTGATCAGAAGGTTTAGTCTTGCGATAGTTGTTTTTCATTGTCTTAGACTTTTCAGTCATCATTGACTCTGAACAACGATATCGGTTAGACTTGACCTTCTGATTTTGTACAAACTTCTCCTTGGACTGGGCACTTGGGAGTTGAACACAGTTTCTGGCAATGTGCCCAGCAATTCCACAATTAAAACATGTTTGCCGTTTTATTTTGTGAGTATTATGAAAAATTTTATACTTTAATGAAGAATCTTTGTTTGATTTTGAATGATTGGACGCTTTGATTTTCCTAAAATGTTTTGCTTGTGGCTGTACTGAGCATTTTGATGTCTGCTGAGTAGAAGTTACACATTCATGTGATGTTGATGAACAACTTGACACCCTTTCTTTACTGAGATCATCATTTGAAGTTGATGTTTTACTTTCAAAAACATTTTCTATTGACTCTTTATTTAACTCAAATCCTTTTTCTTCTTTATCAAAATCAGTTTTAGTATTTGAACATGCAGAAGTCTCATCAATATGCGTTTCATCAACACATTTATCATGTGAAACTAATTCAGGTTCAATTTCCACTACAGTTTCCAATGGGATCCCACTAGATTCAACATTAGGGATTCCCACTGAGACAGATTCAGAAGAAGAATCACGATACTCCTGATTTTCTTGTGAAGAAGTTTCAGTGGTTTCACTGAATGTGTCCTGAGGGACCTCACCTGTAACACTGTCATCAACCAAAGGGTTAGAAACATCACATTCACAATCATTAACTGAAGAAAACTCATCATCAGACATATTGTTCAAAGGTTCAACACAAACATTATCAGTTTTGCCCAAAACATCAGTCTCACTAGACGAAACATAAGCAGAAAATGACGCAAACAAAGACCGACCAAAAGCAATATCAGATTCAGTTTGTTCAAAATAATTTTCAGAAATATTAGTATGAACAACTGGTTCACTCCCAAGAACATCTCCACATTTTACTTCAGATACTTTATCTGCACATGAAGAAGAAGTGTTAGGATCAATTGAGCCTTTAGAAACAAAATTTATTGGAGCAAACTTCTGTTTCTCAATTGGTCTGTCATTAAAAGAAGACTTATTGTTTTTGGGACCATAAGTCATTTTACTTTCATTAATCATCTCCTCCTCAGTCATGGGTAAATAAGTATAATTGTCATTATAGGGAGGAGGAGCCTGATTAAAACCCAAACCACGCCCTTTCTTTTCCTTGTATGCGAGCTGTTGATCACACAAGTTTTTGACTAATTTGCTGGAAGAATCAAATTTCTTAATGTTAAGTTCATTTATTTGATATCTATCTCTGATATCTTCCAGTTCCTTAGTCACAGTGAACAGTTTCTCCTGAACATATAAGAGTTGAGATGATTTCACACTTACATCATCCTTGAGTTTGACGATGTCTTTTCGCTGAGCTTCAATCTTTTCTTTATAAAGTTTTTCGTTTTTTGATAAAGTAAAGTTTTTATTTTTGATATCTTGATAATCTTGAATTAGCTCAGTGTTGTGTATTCTATAAACTTCAACTCTTTCTCTACACTCAGGAGTACAGAAAGCAGAAAGTACCTCTTCTTTGGTGAGACCTTTGACTGGAGCTGAAAGAATCTGGGTCATGAGAGCCAAGTTTTCAGCTGATGCCTCTTCCTCTGGTACAGAAACTTGATCATTTGAGGTCATGAAAGCAATGTTGTTTGAAGCAGCTTGATTTTCTGGAGCTGAAATGTTCAGTCGCTCAATTTCCGAATTCCAATCAAAGTTGATGTCAGGCTGAACCACCAAGGCTTGAGCTAATCCCAGTAGTTGAGGACTTCCGGTAGCAGCATCATCCGTTATACTTGATGTGGTCACAAGAGCTCTTTCTCGATTAGGTGTTACGGGCTGGGCAGGAGTCTGTTCTCTATTAATCGTAGGCTTTGTGCAGTTTCGAGCATAGTGTCCTTCCTCATGACAGTTGTAACAGCGTAGTTTAAAAGGCACTGTAGACGCTCCTGTAAATGAAGCACCCCACTTGTTTTTACCAGTTCTTTTCAAAAACCTTGTTGCCCTGAATGCAGCCATAGCCATCTGCCAAGTGATATCCATTTCTTCAACATCATCAGGATGAATCTGATGTAAGTCATCGCCACACCATTTAGGAGGGTCAATTTTTCCTGCAACAGATGCATTCAAACAGTTTATAACAGAGGCTGCGATATCCAGATTTTCTTTAGACTGTTGTGTAAAGAAAGCAATCATCTCATTTTTCACAGTGGAAGTAGGAGCAGCAGAGGATGCATTCACAACAGAAGCAGAAGCAGCAGTAGAAAGTGATGGAGCCGCTTGTGTAGGAGACCCAGAGTAATAGACATTTGCTGAAGTAGGAGCAGCCTTAGCAGATTCCGCGTTGCTAAACATTTGAAATCCTCCTTGAGACAAGAGAGCTGCGTTGTTATTGTTTGACGAAGTAGGAGCAACAGAGAATCCTGCAGCTAGCATGCTGTTCTTGTAGTTTGTTTCTCTTTGTTTATCATCTAGTTCACAGGCTTTGATATGAGAAATCATCTCTGACAAACTGCACCTAGCAAGATCTTTTGTTTTCTTGATCATTGCAACATGATGATCCCAGCTTTTTGGTAACGCATTCAAAAGTTGTCTATTTGTCGAAGCATTTGATGTATGAATTTCTTCCATCTGCATTTGAGTGACCAGTTTGACAAACCTCTGAAGTTGGTTATCAACAGTTTCTCCATAGATATGGTTGAAATTGTTGAAATTTTGTCTTAGCAAATTTCTTCGACTCTCCTTCATGTCCTCATTTCCTTCATAAACATCGATCAGAGATTCCCACAGTTCCTTGGCAGATTTGCAGGTACGAAAGCCAATAGCAATATCTGGACCCAATCCCATGGTCAAATAGGACAGTGCTCTTTCATCTTCTTCAATTATATTGAAATCCTCTTCAGTATATTCACTTTTGGCTTTCTTTACTTTTACTCCTGGTTCAGTAGGACTATCTGTCATGATCTCCCTTGGACCTCTCAGAATACTTCTCCAAATTTTAGAATCCTTGACCTTCACATGTTGTTCAAAACGCCATTTCCACTCAGGAAAATCATTTGCATCAGTCAACCTTGGAATGCGTGTAGTGGTTCCAACCTTTGAATCCAGTTCTTGTTGTTTGTTAAGGGCAGCCAAGTCAACATTATTTGCAGACATGATTAATTAATCAGTTAATTATTCTAAGTCCAAAGATTCTGTTCACAGTTCAAAGTCCAAAGTCCAAATCACGTTGCAAATTGTCGTTGCGAGTCGAGACCACGGTTGCGAGTCGAGACAATAACGACAATAACGAAGATGACTCGAGACCACAGATGGTTACGAGTCGAGATCAAAAGCAGACAACTCGAGACCTCAGTTGATTGCGAGTCGAGACCAAAAGCAGATAACTCGAGACCTCAGTTGGTTGCGAGTCGAGACCAAAAGCAGACAACTCGAGACCTCAGTTGATTGCGAGTCGAGACCAAATGTTGACAAGTCGAGACAGCTGGTTGCGAGTCGAGACCTGCAAAACAAATGTGAGATAAATCTGTTGACTCGTAATCCCTGATTTTCAGCACTTTTCAAAAATTCAAAGATATCGTAATCTTTGAATTTTCTTTGATCACCAAATCTCCAAGAAATCAGCAAATACAAATCTCTGAAATCACACAAACCACAATCAACACCAATTACGAAGACTATGCCAAGAACAGTTTTGATGATGTGAATCTTAAAATCAAGAAACACACCACATCAAACTAAATCCCTGTAAAACAAAGCTGGTAAATAAGATCAGTAACAACATAAACTTCTTGAATCCGAATGATATCAAAACCGAACCAAGATTTGGTTTCTTGGCTCTGATACCAATTGTAAAACACGTGTGGATCTTTCAATGATATCAAACAATTACTTGTGTAAGTGCGGAAATCAAACACAAGTGGATTCAAGAACAAATATAACCGAAACACTAAAAGCAATTAAAACAAACCAAAATATCTTGCATTCACTGATTGAAGGTGACGGATACAAGACACAATATGAGTTTCGGCTGGTCTCCCTTGTTCGCAGCTCCTTGATCAACCTTAACTCCTAGATTAAGGTTTACTTAAATACTAAATGATATGGGTAAACACCCTAGGCCCAACCGAAACTAACCATACTAACCCAAAACATACATGTCGACCCAAAAGACTAGTTAAACATTTACAAGACCAACCCTGAACTATTGTATTACTCTATGCATAAACCATAACGTTCCAACACTATCGGTCACTTCGGTTATAGAAAAAGGATCGGGATTTTCAAAGCTCGAATCCGGTTGTTCGATCCTTTGTTCCTCATAATACCCATATGAAGTAGATGGTTCACACCATTGTTCTTCATTGTAAGCATATGATGGATAAGGGTCGTAATTTTGTTCTTCATAGTACTCATACGAGGTGGGTTGTTCACGCCATGGTTCCTCATAATAAGTATATGAAGGTCGTGGCTCATATGAGTATGAGGGAGAAGGTTCATACCTTTGGTCTTCATAGGATGTGTATGAAGTTGATGGCTTGTACCTGGGCTCCTCATAGTAGGTATATGAAGTGGACGGTTGATATAAGTTACAATATTGAACCGAGTGCGGGTCATCACAATTAGTGCAATAGTTACTCCTATAATCATCCTCCTCAAAGGTGTAGTTGAAACCTCCTGAGTATTGATCCATAAGAATCACTCAGCAGACCACAACCAAGTCTCGGGATCAGAAAACAAAAATAAAAACAGAAACAGAGGCTGGACACGGCCCCGTGTTTAGCGAACACGGCCACGTGTACAGAATCTGTATCTGGGCATTTTAATTAAAGTTACTGATTTCGTTGAGCACGGGGCGTGTTCAGTGAGCACGGCCCCGTGTTCAAGCTTTGTATCTGGGTGTTTTTATGAAAAATGTGCAGCACGGCCCCGTGTTCAGGTTACTGTAAATGCAATACTAAACTAAAATGCAGAAAAATGTACGCGTGTTTTAAAAAGGTTTTTGAAAAACTGATTAGGCTGTCGATTTTAAGCTTTCTTAAAATCTTTGTATCCCGGCAACGGCGCCAAAAACTTGATGCGTGTGTAGTGTGATATGGATTTAAGTATATTTTAAGCCCTTTTTACACTTTTTAGTCAAGTTTTAAATTTATAAAACACGATATTTACTAACACTAAACACACATATGGGCAAGTGCACCCATCGTGGGCGTAGTATAGTGCTGGTAAGATACCGAGGTCGTCCAAGGACACAAGAGCTTTTAGTAGCGGTTTATCCTCAACGTCTAATTAAATCAAAAGTTTAGAAAAAGGGTTTTAAACTAAAAATAAAAACTAACTAAAATGCTGAAAAATAAAAATAAAAGTAAAAACAGATAGACAAGATGAATCACTTGGCTCCGACTCGTGTTTAGTGTAACCTTTGATTATTTCCGCACTTTTGCACTATTTAAGAGATTATCTTAGTTATTGTAGTAGGCCCCTCTTTTGAAGGTGACGTTACCCTCAACCCAGTAGTTTGAGTCAGCAAGGATACAATCCAAAAGGGTTGGATTATTGAAAGATAATTAATTAAGTTATTAATGCATATTATGGTAGGCCCCTCTTTTGAAGGCGACGTTACCCTCGGCTAAGTAGTCTGAGTCAGCAGGGATACAGTCCTAAGAAGCCGGGTTAAAGTATTAATAGTAGTTTACATATGAGGGGATCAAAGAGTTTGGACCCCCGCCATCCAATACCGGTGGGTATTGAAGGAGGTCCTACTAAATTTGACCCAGGTCCTTTGCAGGATCTATACACTGAACAATGGTAAGACTCTTACCAAACCGTTCCCTTAACCCCCGACCAGGTAGCCAACATACCTCCATATAGACCGTGGAGATATGAATGGTGAAAATCTTTTATTTTATATAGACAGTAAAATAATGCCAAGACACCACGGACAAACGATAAGGAAGAATCACCTTCAACATAAGAAACTAGTTATTAAAGTCATTAATACATAACCAATTAAAAAGTGCGAAAAGATTAAAAATAAAAAGTATTACACTAGACACTTTGTCTTCACCAAGTGATGTAAGAGACTTAGGCAAACATGGCCTTGATTGTCAAGAACTCTTACGATCAATCTTGGATCCCGAGACGACTCACACACTCTATGATGGACAATGGATGATGGTGGTGGATGATGGTGTTGTGATGGTGGTGGGTGAAGTGTGAGAGAGGTGGTGTGCCAAGGGATGGTTTGAGCTTGAGCCAAGCACTCCTATTTATAGGCTGAACAGAAGCTCGAGCACGGCCCCGTGTCCATTGGGCACGGCCCAGTGTCCATCCTCTTCTCTGTCTTCATTAATTGCAGTTTGGCTGCATTAGTTGACCACGCCCCCGTGTCCGCTGGGCACGACCCCGTGTGCTGTAACACCTCGAAAAATCATACCCAGTAAAATAAAGACACGTGTCAAGAAAGGTAAACGTGTCAGGAACCCGGATCGAATAAAAGATGTATGGTAGGATTTAAAAAGGGCGACATGTTATTAAACACCTCTGAGCGACCAAAATTATAAATCCCAAGACCTTAAATCATTGTGATAAACATCTGATACATTTAACCGGTTATTCCTATAAAAATAAATAGTAAATAATGGGCTATGCAAGGTACTTGCGACAAATTCTCACTTGAAAGTTTTCTGCGATTAAAAGCATGCGTTAATATGTCCAAGAGAAACTCATGTGCTTAGCAACACATGCAAGGACATGCAAAAACCTGTCCCTATGGTCCCCTCCTGCTAATTATGACTGAAGATTCGAGCTCTAAGAGAATGCATGGTCAAGCCTAGAAGTTAAACAAATTTTTGTCTTCTGATGAAGGCTTACGGACCGCAAAGGTGATCCCTTACGGTCCGTAAGGTGGCAAGGCTGGACGGATGGAATAAATAAAAAGCGGATACGGACCGCAAACCCAAAGGCATACGGTCCGCAAGGATGCAACTGGGCGATATAATTCAAAGTCGGTTACGGACCGCAAAGCCAATGGCTTACGGTCCGTAAGGGGTGTTTACGGTCCGCAAGGCCTTTAGCTTACGGTCCGTAAGAGCGTCGCTGGCAGCAGAAAATGGACAGATGCCTGTTCAGCCTGTTGCATCGCCTTATGTGAGTGGTTTTCGAATTCAGGGGCCTTGCAACTGGTTTTGGCATTATAGGGACACATGGATACATCTGAGTTCAGTCCTAGACTATTGTGGCAAGATCTTATGACTTGTTCTTTAGTATATAAGGAGTTGAAGTTGCAACAAAGGGGACTTGCTCATTCAAACTCACTTCAAGGACTTCTCTGGAGCTCCTCTGATCAGCAACAAGTATCCTTAGACTTCCTAATCATACTTAGGACCCTTGTAAGTGTCCTTAATCCTTCTTAATTCAGTTTAGCTTAGTTAATTAGCTAAAAGTCAAACCGTCGTAATTAAGGTTTGACTTAGAGATAAATCAATAATTGTTCAGTCAAATCTCGAATTAAAAGTACCTATAAGTAGGTAATTATGTGGGTAATAAACCCTTAAAAGGGTACTCTCTGATTCCCACTCTAACTAGGTCAATTGTCGGGTCAAACTTGATATTAAAAAGTCAACAGAAAGCTAAAAATCAAATTAATGCATAATTAGCAATGTAGAAGACATGAAACCTGTTTTATCATTAATATAACTTGGTAATTAATGTAAGAACATGTCTAAACATGTTCAACCCGACAATTTTCAGTAGAGACCCGGTTCGGAACCGAAAGTCGCATAATTTGACTTTTGCTTTGACTTTCGATTCTGACCCATTGTAGCATGTTTTAGAAATACCTTAGAGCCTTATTTGGACCAAGTTTCATATTAGTATAACCCTCTGTGATTATACACCTTGGTTCAATAGTTACCCTATTCGTATGCATGTTCCCGTTAATTGCTTATATGTTGACTATTATGCCCATATGACCTTAAAACGTGATTTTTGAAAATGTAAAAGAGTAGAAACCTTAGTTACTGATTTATAAACTTGAACCTAAAATTTGACATCAGTTTGAGGTCTAGATTAGGAGTTATGCTCATTAGCGTAAATGAGAAGCTTTTTATTAATTAAACGGCGTAATTAGCGTATAGCCTATCTAAACCCAATTTTTGATACCAAACTTTTTACCCACTGATGTAAAATAATATTTTGGGATTTTTGAAGATTTTTATTTATTTTTAGGCGGAGCATAACTTAGAGTTCTAAGCTTGATTCGGTAATTACCGGTTTTGCCCTTTTGGGCTATAAAATGAGTTTTACAAATCATTTTGATTCCAAACCTTTTGCTACTGATTTTAAATGATAAATAAAATATTTTAAGCCTTCTGGAATAACAAAAATATCAGCTTTCCCTTAAAAACCCAGAAATAGCTCCAAACCGCATTTTTAAGCATTTTTAACGCATAGTATGCATCAAAACTATTTTAAACATATAAGGTTGGATGCCTACTGATATTTTAAGTAAATTATTATATTATAACAGTGAGCAAAAGTTTTAAACTCAGGTTTCCAGTTTTGACCTTTTAAGCCTATGTGAAATTACCAAAATGCCCCTAAGGCGCATAGTTTGATTATAAATGATAAATTTCACATATAAGTTTTACCCTACTGATATCACTTAGTAAATTAAGTGTTTTTACTAATTACATCAGACCCGAGACTCAGAATTTTATTTAAACTCTTTTATAACCTTTTCAATGACCAAAATGCCCTTACGGGGCATAATTTGAGTTTGAATTCATATAGGACATAATAGAAGATATCTTACTGATGTCACGTCATATTTAAGGCATATTAACTTAAGAAACTTGTATATGACTCATATGGCTACCCGTTACGCACTTTTCGCGTTCGGATCGGCTTATGTAACTAGTTTGCATAATTTAGCCGAAACGGGTCAAACCATATTGTTTTTCATCTCAAAATCCAGAATGTGTTTAAGTTACCCATATTAAACAAGCATACAAGCTTGTCGGGTCTGAACCACATTCTAAACTGGTCTTCGCTTTATCATGCGTTTGAACCGTTTATCCCTTTTGAAAACTAACCGGTCTAAGTCTAAACTTAATTAAAGACCCGTTAGGATTCTAATAGGTTATTAAAACCTTCATTCCAGATTAGGAGCCCAGTAAAAGCTACGGGCACTTGCTGTATTTGATTTATACTTTGCTCAGGTAAATACTCTTAACTTATTTTCCCTATACGGGCTTGGGATACGGTACTATAAAAGTACCGCTTGGTCGGGTGTGTGTAGTCAATTAAATCAGATTGTGATTAATGTTTTTGCATGACCCTTTTAATATGTATTATTTGGTGTATGGCCTTTGGGGGTTAAATGACCATGTCCCGATATCCTTGGCATCATTCAAAGAAATGGCCACGACCTAAGCACGGGGTGTAGGCGTACACCTGACATATGCATTATGTAAAAAATGGTAATCCACTTAAAGGAAATAATCCTTGTGGGCATTATACCTGTGGCGTGTCAATTAATCTAGACCGGCCCTACAAACCGGCGCTAATTGACGACAAATAAGTAAAACTGTATACAAGATTGTTTTTAAATAATTGTCCCAAGTTATAAAGATATTTTTGCCGAAGTGCATTCAAATCAATTTTCAAACTCTTTTCAAAATGAGTCAGTTAAGTTGTATTTACCAGTGTAAACTGACGTATTTTCCAAAAAGGCTAAGTGCAGGTACTATACGTAATAGGCTGGCTACTCCAGGCATCAATAATAAAGTCTCGCAAGCTCTAGATGTCAAAGTCTGCTGAACAGTTTTTTCCTTTTTATTTGATCCGCCTGTGGATCTGTTTCAACTGTTTTGTGATACTTAATATTACAATTTTATCCGGTTGAAATGAATTTATCTTTTTCTTCCGTTGTGCATTTAAAATTTGTGTTGTTTGACTATGATGATATCAACTGCGTCACGTTACTCCCCACCGGGCCCACAGGTAATACGTGGAAATATTGGGGTGTGACACGTGCAGAAGCGTATCTGTACTATCAAGATTTGTCTGGGTTCTGCGAATCTTATAGTTGACCACGGCCCCATGTCCGCTGAGCACGGCCCTGTGGTGGGCGATGGAAGCTTCTACAACTTTGTCTTTTATACTGACACTTGGGCACGCCCCCGTTATCACTGAGCAGGGGGCGTGTTCAACCTTTTGTTCTCTTGTTTTGCTTGGGAAGATGCTTTCGGGGAGGTCGGGCATGCCACGTTTGTTCCTTTTCTTGTATTTATGTTAGATTTAGCTGCCTTTTTGCTTCTTTTGTTAATTTGAGCTCATTTAATCCTGAAAATACAAAAGGAAGACAAAAGCACACTTTTTCCAACATTAGTACTAAAAAGGGTTAGTTTTATGCCACGATTGATGTAATTTATATGTTGCATTTTGCACACATCAGTAGGCATACACCTGCCGGTGCGTATGTAAAATGATATGTCTGCTTGTTCGAGAATAACTCGTCGTAGGTTATATTATGTGGTGTGTCTATTAATCTTTAACCCGGTATTTAAACCGGGCTACTGAACGTATAACAAACATATAATTCTTTTACAAGATTATTTTTAAATAATTATCCCAAGTTATAAAAGAACATTTGTGCCTTTTGCATTTAAATCAATTTTCATAAACAATTTCAAAAGTGTCGGTTAATTGTATTTACCAGTGTAAACTGACGTATTTTCAAAAAGATTAAGTGCAGGTACTAAGCGAAATGGGCTGGAACTCCTGAGTGAATAAATAAAAAGTCTTGCAAGCTTTTATCACTTTAAATCTGATGAACAATATCTCTTTTGCATTGATCCGCCAGTGGATCCACTTTACAACCGTTATGTAATAATTTATGTTACTTTCATTCGGTTTGTAATATAATTTACTTTTAGACTTCCGCTGTGCATTGAACTGTGATTATTGACTATGATGATATCAACTACGTCACGATACTCCCCACCGGTAATACATGGAAAAATTGGGGTGTGACAGGTTGGTATCAGAGCCGACATTGAGTGAATTAAACACTAGCCTTTTGTGTTTAATCTCAATGACACAGTTACATATTCCTTGACTTCCGAGTCTAAGCAAAGGACTTAGGACTAATCCTAATCTTTTATTTTATCCTTTATTGTTTTCCTTTGTCGTTTCCTTTGTTTGTTTTGACATGAACAAGAAAATGCCACCAAGGTTCAGAGGCAGAGGAGGACGAGGCAAAGCACCATTCACTGCACCAAACGGTCATGAAGCTGGGCCTTCCCACCGGCGAACACCCTCAGCCATGAGCTTCAGTCCTCAAGAAGATTGGAGGACATACTTGGAACCTGCGAGGCATTCTGTCTCGCTCATCTCGTCGCCCAATGATTCACGCCACTCTTTCTTGCCATTGCAGCGATCAAGCTCACATCGGGCCTTCCAGGACCCGACCCCGTATTTCCAGAGCCGGTTCAACCCGGCAAATCAAAGTGAAGAACCAATGGGTTATAACCCATTGGGCCCTGAAGACCATTTCCCTGAAGCTCAGGGTATGGATATGGATGATGATCCCGATCCTGCCGAGCCACCATCTGGGACGCCCACACATCCCATAGAGATTTCAGACGGATCGTCTTTTCACGGTTCGCCATACCGGGGGCCAGACAGCTATGAAGCAAGGTTTGCCTCATACCCCTGGGAGTTTACTACTTCTTTCAACCCACCTCAACAGCAGCAGCAAGATCCCTCTGAGGATTCGCGTTTTGTAGCGGTCACGGTACCGCCACCACCACCGCTTGAGCAGCAACTGCCTCCGAAGCCACCGAGGCGAAGAAGAAGAGGTGCACGGATTTCTGTGCGAGGAGGGGATTTCCATTTCAGCACCCCTCAACACTCCAGTGGCAGCCACTACCCGCCACTGTACGAAGACTCGCAACTGGGTGGGCCTTCAAACCCAGTTTCTGAGGTGGACTCTGCGCCAGTCGCACCACCACCACCACACATGGGTTATGATAACCCAATTCCTTCATATGCCGGTGCAGCGGCGTATAACCCTTTTGAGCAGCCAGCTTACCCTGGCTACAACTACTACAATGCCCCTGCCGTTGACCCATACCTCGAGGCGGCCACCTACAATGCTCTTCACCCTGAAGGACCTTATGCAGCTTCGTACCAGTCCGGGTACCAAGCCTATGGGTATCAATACCCACCACCTCCTCAACCTCCGCAGCAGCAGCCGCCACAGCCGCCATTGATTCAGCCTCAGCAGCAGCAGGAGATTCTTCAGAGGTTGAGCCAGGTGGAACGAGAGGTTCAAGAGGAGCGTAGAAACCACCAGGGATTTCTCAAGGGTTTGGCAAATCTGATCAAGGGGAAGAAGAAGAGGGATTTATGAAGATTCCTTATTTTATTTATTTGTATTGTTATTTATTTCAATTTAGTCCCTGCGTGGACAATTTTATTTATGTACTTGGTCCCTGCATGGATTTGTCTTTCCCTATTTAGCCCTTGTTTGGGCAAGTTAGTTATTTAAAAGTCCCGTTTAGGGCATCTATGTACTTCCTTTAAATTTTATTGGAATGTTTTTATTAAAATTTCATTTGTCATCATAAGCATGAATATAATATATGAAATAAGTCAAAATATCATTCCTTTTTATAATTGATCTGTCAAAATAATAAAAAGAATCTTAAAAGGAATAACCTAGCCTATATGTCATTATAGACTTGGCCATGATGGTAAAACCTATTTAAAAAGATTCAAATCCTTGTTAACGTCTGAAAACATGTTAGCACTCCTGGCAGATGTGATTCGGTAAAATCACACATGTCATCCTTGTATTGGATACTCCCTACCTAGTGATTTAGAAATCATGGGTTTAAATCATCGATTAAGATGATCATATATGAGACATCCATTAGTGATGCAGTGCCTACGGGTTATAATAATTGTCAAGTAAGACAAAAAGACAGTTGTAGTCTATGACTCCCTGTCAGTAAAAGGTAATGAACTACGTTCAAACCTTAATGCCTCGATTCTATGAAATCATGGCTTAAAACTGTCCTTGTGACTAGGCCTTTTGTGCCACTTTAATATCTTCAATGATCTATAAATGAAAGGATAAACTATAATGAAAATCCTAAATAAATATGTTTAACAAATTAACCAATATGGTTTACACTACCATGGTTAATAAATCATCAAAAATGATGATTCCATAAGTAACCTCTGAATGAAATATTGTCAATTGTTTTGTAGCAATCAAGCTACATGGCTGATTCTGAAGAAGTTAACAGTCACCCGAGAGAAAATCATGATACCACCAGGATTAATGTAGCTGGTGCAGATCTTCAGGCATTGGTAGACAACGTTGTTACTAGGGCACTTGACAGACAGTTCAAGGAATCAAGTGGTACACACTCTAAGACTCTATCTGTGGCTCGTAGTAAGCCCCCATCTAAAGTAAATGAGCCAAAGAAGGACGATGCTCGTCACTTGTCGAATCAAAGAAGTGTTCCATCTAAACAGATTGTGTTCAATCAATAGCCACATGTTAAGGGTTGTTCTTATAAGTATTTCGTCTCCTGTAAACCCAGAGATTTCACAGGAGAGAAGGGAGCCATCGATTGTATGACTTGGCTCGATGAGATGGATACAGTGGTTGAAATTAGTGGTTGTGCAGAGCAAGACATTGTGAAATTTGTTTCACAATCTTTTAAAGGTGAGGCTTTAGCTTGGTGGAGGTCCTTAATCCAAGCTACAGGGAAGATCCCGTTGTATGACATGTCTTGGGATCAATTTCTTGCTTTGATCAAAGAGAATTTATGTCCTCAACATGAAGTTGAGAAAATTGAGACTGACTTCTTGACCTTGGTCATGAAGAACTTAGACTGCCAGGCATACCTTACCAGTTTCAATACCATGTCTCGATTGGTTCCATATTTAGTCACACCAGAACCAAAACGTATAGCCCGTTTTATTGGAGGTTTAGCTCCAGAGATTAAGGCAAGTGTGAAAGCATCAAGACCTACTACCTTTAGGTTAGTTGCTGATTTATCATTATCTCTTACCCTCGATGCGGTCAGGCAGAGATCGCTTAGCAATTCTGATGAGGGGAAACGAAAACGGGAGGACAAGAACTCACACCGTTCTGACAAGAAACATAAGGGAAACTCTGATCACAAGAAGAGTTCAGGGTTCAAGAAGGATAGCCAACAGACGGGTGAGAAACCCAAGTGCAAAACCTGCAAGAAACGTCATTTGGGAAAATGCAGGTTCGAATCGAAATCCCAATCACAGCCTAGGGCTTGTGGGATATGCAAATCAAGCGAGCATAAGACATTAGACTGTAAAAAGATAAAGGATGCGACTTGTTACAACTGTAACGAGAAAGGGCATATCAAGTCCAACTGCCCAAAGTATGCGAAGAAACCTGACGAAGGTAAAAAGAGCAATGCCAGGGTCTTTCAAATGAATGCACGGGAAGCAGTTCAGAATGACAACATGATAACAGGTACCTTTCTTATCAATGATGTTTATTCAAGGGTATTGTTTGATTCGGGTGCAGATAAGTCGTTTGTGGATGATAAATTTTGTAAGTTCTTAAATCTGCCTGTTAAAACCCTAAGCATAAAGTATGAAGTAGAATTGGCCGATGGTACCATAGAAACTGTTTCAACCGTGTTAGATGGATGTTTTATATCCATTAGGAACCACTCCTTTCCATTATTTTTGCTTCCTTTGAATCTAGCTGGATTCGACATAGTGATAGGCATGTATTGGTTATCTCATAACCAAGCTCAGATCGTTTGTGATAAGAAGCAAGTGGTTATTAAAACTCCTCATCGCGAGCCACTCACAATACAAGGAGATACTCAGTATGGGTTGCCTAAGCAAGTGTCTATGCTTAAGGCATCAAGGTGTATGAAGAAAGGTTATGTCATTTATATGGCACAGGTAACCATTGATGAACCAAAGCCAAAGATTGAAGACATCCCTGTTATTTCTGAATACCCGAATGTTTTTCCTGAAGAACTACCGGGTTTACCCCCAGATAGGCAAGTGGAGTTCAGAATTGACATTATTCCTGGAGCAACACCTGTTGCAAGAGCACCTTACAGGTTGGCACCGACTGAGATGAAAGAGTTGAGAACTCAGTTGGATGATTTGTTGGCAAAGGGTTTTATTAGACCTAGCTCATCCCCTTGGGGAGCGCCGATTCTGTTTGTGAAGAAAAAGGATGGATTGATGTGTCTATGCATCGATTATCGCGAGCTAAACAAAGTTACAATCAAGAATAGATATCCATTGCCCAGGATCGATGATCTGTTCGATACACTGCAAGGGGCAAGTTACTTCTCCAAGATTGATTTAAGGTCAGGTTACCATCAGATGAAGGTCAGAGATGAAGATGTGCACAAGACTGCATTCAGGACTCGTTACGGTCACTACGAGTTCTTGGTGATGCCTTTCGGGCTCACTAACGCACCAGCAGCGTTCATGGATCTCATGAATCGCGTTTGCAAGCCATACTTGGACAAGTTTGTCATTGTTTTTATTGATGACATACTCATTTACTCAAAGAATCAGGTTGATCATGAAAAGCACCTTCGATGTATCCTTAAACTTCTTCAGCAAGAGAAGCTCTACGCCATGTTTTCAAAATGTGAGTTTTGGCTTCGTGAAGTCCAATTTCTTGGACATGTGGTTAGCGAGCGTGGTATCCAGGTGGATCCCGCTAAGATTGAAGCAATTATGAATTGGCAAGAACCTAAGACTCCTACAGAGATACGCAGCTTCTTGGGTCTAGCAGGATACTACAGGCGTTTCATCGAAAACTTTTCAAGGATTGCTGCACCTCTAACTTCGTTGACCCGCAAGAATGTCAAGTTTGACTGGGTCCCAAGCAGCAAGAATACTTTGACATTCTTAAGCAGAAATTAAGCAATGCTCCTGTATTGACATTGCCAGAAAGAATTGAAGAGTTTGTTGTGTACTGTGACGCATCGCACACTGACATGGGATGTGTGCTTATGCAGAAAGGCAAGGTGATTGCTTATGCCTCACGTCAGTTAAAGGTGCACGAGAAGAATTATACCACCCACGATTTGGAGTTGGGTGCCGTTGTATTTGCACTAAAGCTTTGGAGACATTATTTATATGGAACCAAGTGTGTGATCTATTCTGGTCATAAGAGCCTTCAACATCTGTTTAATCAGAAGGACCTTAATATGAGGCAGCGTCGTTGGATGGGGACACTGAACGATTATGATTGTGAAATCCGATATCATCCAGGCAAGGCGAATGTGGTCGCCGATGCCTTAAGCAGAAAGGAAAGAGTTAAGCCCATTAGAATCAACGCCAAGAGCATTGAATTGAAAAACAGCTTGAATGAAAGATTGTTAGCCGCTCAGAAGGAAGCTGTACTAGAAGCTAACTATCCGAATGAGAAGTTAGGCGTAACTGCTGAACAGTTGTCGTATGGCAAGGATGGAATCCTAAGATTGAATGGACGAATATGGGTTCCAATTTATGGAGGACTTCGGGATGTGATTCTTCAAGAAGCCCATAGCTCCAAATATTCTGTCCATCCTGGTAGTGATAAGATGTACCAGGATTTAAAGGCAAATTACTGGTGGATAGGTTTGAAGAAATCTATAGCCACTTATGTGGCTAAATGTCTGACATGCGCGCAAGTTAAAGCAGAGCATCAGAAACCGTCAGGTTTGCTGCAACAGCCTGAACTTCCCACTTGGAAGTGGGAAATGGTAACTATGGATTTCGTCACTAAGTTACCGAAAACAAAGCGAGGGAATGATACAATTTGGGTTATAGTCGACAGGTTGACTAAGTCAGCTCACTTCTTACCGATTAAAGAAACTCACAGCTCCGACAAGTTAGGTCAACTGTATGTGGATGAGATTGTATCTCTCCACGGAGTGCCAGTGTCTATTATCTCTGATAGGGATACAAGATACACATCGCATTTATGGAAAAGCTTTCAGCAATCTTTAGGCACTCGATTAAACTTCAGCACTGCCTATCATCCTCAGACGGATGGGCAAAGCGAGCGTACTATTCAAACGCTTGAGGACATGCTACGAGCTTATGTCATTAACTTAGGTAGAAGTTGGGATGACCATCTTCTGTTGATTGAATTTTCATATAATAATAGCTATCATTCAAGTATTCAAGCTGCACCTTTCGAAGCTTTGTATGGAAGAAAATGCAGGACGCCAATTTGTTGGGCGAAAGTTGGAGATGTCCAACTAACAGGACCTGATATAGTCCTGGAGACGACAGATAAGATTGTACAGATACGTGATCGTCTCAAAGCTGCCAGGGATAGGCAGAAAAGCTACGCAGATAAAATGCGTAAACCTCTGAAATTCGAGGTAGGTGACAAAGTGCTACTTAAGGTATCAGCCTGGAAAGGAGTGATGCGTTTTGGCAAGAAGGGCAAGTTGAGCCCCAAATACATAGGACCATTCGAGATTATCGAATGTGTCAGAACTGTAGCTTACAAGCTAAATCTGCCTGAAGAGCTCAGTGGAATCCATAATGTGTTCCACATTTGCAACTTGAAAAAGTGTCTAGCCGATGAATCGCTAGCCATGTCACATAAGGACGTGTAGATAGATGAAATCTTGAAATTTGTTGAAAAACCTTTGTCGATCGAGGATCGACAGGTTAAGAAGCTTCGAAGGAAACATGTACCAATTGTCAAGGTAAAATGGGTTACTCGAAGAGGCCCAGAATACACGTGGGAGGTTGAATCCACAGTGAAACAGAAGTACTCTCATTTATTTCAGTAAATCTCGAGGTCGAGATTTCTTTTAAGGGGGTGAGGATGTGACACCTCGTAAAATCACGACCAATATAATAAAGACACGTGTCATGAACGTTAACGTGTTATAAACCCGGGTCATGATAAAAAGGATATATGAAGAAATTAAAAGTGTCAACATGTTAATTGCTACCTCTGAGTGACCTTTTAACGATTTCAACTTTTGTAAAATATAATTACATTCCCATGAAAATCTGATTAGGATTTCATGGGTATCCGGTGTGACAACTGGCACAAAACCGGTAATTTCCGTACACTTTAATTATTATTTAATGACTGCAATTATGTGCTTAAATGTCAACATTGTCTGATTACATATTATACAAGTGAATTCATGCACGTTTTATACTACAAATATTGCTTTATGCATTAACGAGAGCGTTGCGTCAGAAATACTAGTAAACTCACCGGTAAGACACATTGTGTCAACAATTATGCAGAAAGCAGTCAGACAATAGAATTGGGGGCCTAGGTGTAGGTCCAACATCAAGAATACATTAAAACCCAAGAGTATATACAAGGGTTAACATATAGACTTTACGGAAGCTAGAATATGCACTAAAAAGCACCCGAAACGCACTTTAAATGCAGAAATCTGCATAATTCAGCTATAAATCAGCTATAATCAGCTTTTTAACATATAATTATTATGCAAAATTCGTGTTTTATTATCCAGAATACCCTCCTAAGTGTTGGGAATTAAAAGGGTCACAAAAGGATACATAAAGGATACTAAACGGTGCAATTTAGCACTTTAACGAACCGGTATTTAACCGAACAACCGGACATTACCCGGAACATCAAAATATTACTAGAAGCATTGTTTTAATGTTTCTGAACTAGTCATGGTCCCCGAACACCATAACACCTTTTATAACATAATAACACATAAAATCCCTAAACCTTACACTTGAAAGCTTACTTATTTATGGAGTTAGTAAATTAAATTTACACTTTGCCCCCCCCCCCCTACATTGTTCACGGTTATATGGGGGTGGCCCCACCAAATATTTGCCAAATCCTACAAGATACATTTTGATATTACTTGGATTTATTTTGATATTATTTAGATATGATAAGATCTTGAAAGATTGAATTTGGATCTTGTAAGTAATATAAGATAACACTAGATCTCATTCATCACTTCACACCATTTTCCTTCCTTCTTCTCCCCCATACCTACGGCTCACCCACTTTCACCATACATCCACCATTTTCATTCCATTCCAATCCATTCCAAGGTTCACATAAGGTGCTAGAAGGTGATTTAGGAAGTTGGAAGCTTGCGGATCTTGAAGGACCTTCTTCGTTTGCTTTTAGCCAACACTTTTGTCATCTTCAAGTTCTAGTAATCTTCCCTAGCCTTGTTGCTAGTGGTGAGCCCTCATAGTCTCTTATTACTTCATATATTGTTGAATAAAAGATGATGAATATTGTTAATCTTGAAGAACACAAAAGAACATGGTCATGATACTTTAACATAAGCTTAAAAATATAAGAAATACATGTTGAATATGTTGATTTGCTTCTTGTTGATTGATTATTAGTGTTGGTAATGTTAGACATCATATGGAGCCTACTAGATTGTGATTAAACACATGATCTAGTAAGTTAAAGTGGTGATCTTGTGAAAGACAAAGACCTTCATGCTTTATGAACTTGAATAATGAAATGGGTTTTCTTATGTAAAGATGGTTTAAACAAAATACAAATCTTGTAAATAGATGATTACAAAAATAATTTCTCAAGAAACCAAGTTTATTTATGAGATTTACAAGTCATGGTTTCTAAGTAAACTAATAATATTTTTAGTGTTTAAAACAAGACTAGAAGCATGTTTGTAACAAGAAAAATACAAGAGAAATATTTTTTAGAAAAATCATCTTGCAAGTTGTAAATGACCAAATCCTTTAATAGAGTGATTTACAAACAAATAACCATGTTTTTAAGGGTAACTAAACCTACTAAATAACATGGTAAATTACTACAAGTTTTTACAAGGCTTCAAGTTCATGATGTAGTATAATTTACTTGATTTTGACACTCGGTAGTGTTAAATGAATTGTTGATTGTTGTGATGATTTAAAAGAAAATAAACACATGTTTTGAAAACATCGGAAACCTCCATTTTTAGGGGAAACTCTGTCAAAATTTCTGTAAATTTTGACACTTAGAAAAATATAAGTTCTTGAGAAACTTATTCCCTAAAAATGAATCTAAGAATAGATACCAAGGTTTCCCTAATTTTTGTGTTAAGAAATGATGATTTCTTCAAGATTAAAATTGATATTAAGTATGTATATTTTTGAGAAAATATATATATAAATTTTGTGCTAAGTGTATGTAGTATGTATTATATGTACTAGTGTATTAGGACTTGAAAATACACTAAATACTTCTAAGAAGTGAAAATACAAAAATACACATACAACATGCTTAGACAGATACACGAGAATATATTTATGAAAATATATTTCTCAATAGATTAAATGACTTGGTCAAGTTATGAACACGAAATGAAGTTTTGAACAAGATACATAACTCGGGTGAAAAATACACGACACTTATATTCATTTTTGAGAAAATAATATAAGTAAGATACATAGTTAAAAATATAAATTATTTTTAACACACAAAGAATACATACATAAAAGATGGTGACTTGTACTAGTGCGATACAAGTCTAGTGACTAACGTTAATAAAACACGTTTAGGTCACGACGCTATATAAGCAAAACCCGGGGAAGTTTACGGCGCAAGGAACGCAAAGTTGTGAGTTCATGCTCCCCCTTTTCTTTTAACTGTTTTCAGTTTTATAACTTCGGGGGTGAAATACATGTTACTAAATGTTTACAAGAGAGTTCGTGTCCCCACTTTTAATCTTTTACATACTTATTAAACTTGGGGCGAACACATGAGAATTGATACTTGATATAATGGATACAAGAACTGAGAATTGATACTTGATATGATGAATACAAAAACAAGAAGCACTCTTGGTGATAACTAGTACCAAGTATGATGCGTTTTAAGGAATGATACGAGAAATCGTGTCACGAATAGGGCACCATAAGCACCATTAATCGTGTACATACTTAGACCGCAGAACAAAAGGTTAGATCTAACGGGTTTTCGGGTAGCCACACTCTTGGTGAAAACTAGTACCGAGTAGTGCTTTTGTGTCTCAGTCGTGAATCGACAACTAGAAAAATGCCTATGGTTTGGTTGCTTCCTATGTCGTGTCACATGTTAATGGCCTTGCAACCCATTAACAACCAAGATACATACAGAGATACTTGATTTATACAAGATACATACCATGTTTTTCATACAAAGTATACAAACGTTCAATACAAGAACTGCATGAATTCACACCAACATTATGTTGACGTTTTTCCAAAAACTCACATGTATTTCAAGTAACTAAAGTGGATGTGCGCACGGTCTTACTTATGCTCTTGGATGTTGTTTATGTTATCGTTGAATAAAGTTGTAAACTTTTCAGACAATATCCTGTCTTGTGATGTAAACACTTAAATCATGTTTTCAGTTATGAAATGTTTGGTATTTGAAGTTATTTTTACGAGCATGTAGTATGTTTACCATTCGTATGCAATGAGAACCTTTCATGATCACACCTCGTGCTTCCGCCTTAGAAAGGGGTGTGACAGATTGGTATCAGAGCTGCGATTGTAGTGAACCAGGATTCCTTCTCGAGTCTAGACTACAATCTCTAGGATCCTTTCACGAAAACAATTTTTCAAAGAGTTTTCATTGCATAAAACTTTCCGCGACATCCACTACCTGAAATTGTTCACAAAGAGTCAAGAAAAAGACACCACGAGACTTAGGGTGCACTGGAGTAGCACTTGTCGTTGACTAGAAATCACTTGCGATTATGTGTGATAATTGATATATACATATACTAGAAGTAGAATACCACAAGAATACGTGACTTTACCTGAGAACAATGACCTATCTGAAGGAAGAGATACGAGGATGAAACGAACTGTGCGGACTGTGCAAGGAGTTACGTAATTATGGATGCATACATAATTATGGAATTCAGTGCACAGAAACCACAACAAGTCTTGTCACGCATAGATTCCCTCAGTATAAGAAAAGGTCAAACGTAAACACCCTTCCCCCAGCCTACTAAGTACTCTGCTGGAGTAATAATTGTTTGATGTCACTTATGTGGGTATATGCTTGTGTATATATACTACTACTGTCTCGTATGACGATATCAAACAAATGTTCGAAAAATGTTTTCAAAAGAAAAGAGAAACTTAATAATAAAAAATGGGTTGTTAAGAATTCAAGTGATAATTCTGGTGATGAATCTGATTTCACAAAATCAGAGGAGCCACAGGTTGTTATGAAAAAGGAGAAAACGGTTCCGCCATTGGATGATGAGAATTTTCCACCATTGCGGACTGAGAAGTTGAAATCTAAAATCGGCAAAGTAGAAATTTCAAATCAATTTTATTTTGAGAAGAATAAATTTGATGTTGAAAAAACTTTCAATGGAAATGTGAAACACATTTTTGGAAAAATGGTCGATGGTAAGGCCAAAGGAGTGAAAGAATTCTATGTTTTCAAAAGGAATGTTCACAAGTCTGTTGAAAGTGAGAATGAAAAAGAAGTGGTTACACCCAAGGACGGTCAGGCCTAGGCCTGGGTGTCAATATTTTTCAAAGAATAAAACTAAGCTTGCATGTTATTTCTCACACTCTACAATTTAACAGCCAAATTATATTATAAAGTTTGAAAATACAGTTAATAAAATTACATTTATTCTTAATATTAAAAAAAAATCACTATTCAACTGAAACTGGTTGCATTTCTTCAGCCTCTTTCCTCAGTTTCTCAAACAAGACAGATGATAAATACCTCTCTCCAAAACTTGCATGAATAGTCTAAAACAATATATGAAAATCATTATTAGTTAGTTTTTATTTTCTAAAACTAAGTTAATAACAATATCGACCAATTATATCAATATTATCATGGTATAATTGTTAAACGAGTTCTTCCCTCAACTTTTTATGACTAGTTCAAAGCGATATATATTTTTGGTTTTACATTGAATTTAGTATAGGAAATATGATTTTATAATAAATATGCAACTGAAAAATGAATATATTTTATATCTTTTGAATTAATAGCTAAATATTTGTTGAAAAAAATAGGGAATATAATCTAATTACCACAATAAGTTTGCCTCTGTTTTCTGGCCTTTGAGCAAGTCTTAATGCAGCAACAGTATTTGCTCCTGATGATATTCCAACCTACAACAAAACAAGTGGAAATTCCAAAAATCACCATAATAGTTTTCATAATTTATAAAAATAATAATAATTTTCAAACTTAGAATTAGTTTCTCCCAAACAAATAAATTATTTGTCCAGTATTATGTCATATAATATCGAATCAAAATTCTTACCATTAGTCCTTCTTTCACTGCCAATTCTCTAGCCATGTTTATGGCGTCTTCACTAGACACCTGTAATGATTCATTACAGGGGTTAGACCAAATTTTGCAAACATAAAAAAGATTTTAATATACTTTAGATGACTTTTCTTTATGGTTAAAGATGTTGGGTGGTTAAAGTAACATCATTTAAGCATAACTATCATCTTATGTTTAACAAAACTCATAAATATATCAAATATAAGAACAAAATTTGCTAAATTTACCATAAGAACCTCCTCCATTATATCCATGTCCAAGATATCGGGTTTAAATCCGACCCCGGTTCCTGTTATTTGATGAGGTCCTGCATGATAACAAGGTACATAAGTTCACATGCTCAAAGGCTTTAGTTGACCCAGTTTGACCCGAACCTGTTTTAAGATAACATATAGTGTTATGAAGACCAAAATAAACTTACCAGGTTTGCCACCATTTAGTACATTGCTTTCTTCGGGCTCCAGTCCATAAATCTAAAAATAAAATACAAAAATTTGATGAATCTTAAGAACAACCAGCAAGTTGATAAATCAAGATTATGAGTTATATAACTTATATTCAATATTCTAGGACAAGTTTCACCTTAACATCAGGATTTTTTGATTTAAGATACTGTCCAACACCAGATACAGTGCCTCCGCTACCTATTCCCATCACAAAGATGTCGACTTTACCGTTGGTGTCGTCCCAAATCTCCGGTCCTGTCGTCTCAAAATGCACCTATATTCACCATCACATAATATCAGATTTACAATAAGCATCTTACTTATTTATTTAACACAAAAGAGTAAAATGCCATTTTTGTCCTGAGGTTTGGCCAGTTTTGCGACTTTCGTCCAAAGGTTTGTTTTTTCGCATCTGGGTCCAAAACGTTTGAAATCTTGCCATTTTCATCTGGCTCATTAACTCCATCGATTTTCTCCATTAAGTCAGGGGTAGTTTCGTCGTTTTTGTTAACTTAAAGGGCAATTCGGTCTTTTGAATGCTTGTACATTATGCTAAATGCTTGTAAATAAAGTGAAAAAAAACTGAATTGCCCTTTAAGTTAACAAAAAAGACGAAAATACTCCTGACTTAACGGAGAAAAATGGATGGAATCAATGAGCCGGATGAAAATGGCAAGATTTTAAACCTTTTGGATCCAAATGCGAAAAAACAAACCTTTGAAAGTCGCAAATGGCATTTTATCCGACAAAAAATTAACAAAAAGATGTTGTTTGCGGGTCAACCCAACCAGCACTAAAACTCACCCATTTCTAACTTGAACCTGTCAAGTGAAAGATGATGAAAGTTACCTTAGAGTTTGCAGGGTTTGAAAACTGTTGAAGCATGAAAGCGTTGGGTGTTTTCTCCAAAAGATCATATGCTTTCTTAACAGTACCTCCCATCCCTTTAGTAGGGTCGGTTAGGATCAATTCGGCTCCAAACGCGAGCATTGTTACCCTTCTTTCTAAGCTTGTGTATGAGGGCATTGTCAACACCATCTTGTACCCTTTTAAAGCAGCCATGAATGCCATACTAATCCCCATGTTCCCCGAAGTCGGCTCAATCAACACCGTCTAGTATATATGCACATTGTACACATATTAAATTATTAATCACATGTAGTTATTAATATTGTCACAAATCATAGTTCATGAAACTGCTTACCTTTCCGGGTGTGATTAGTTTTTTCTCTTCGGCATCGTTCATCATAGAAAGGGCCGGCCTAATGACGAATATGTAACAAGTTTAATGCGATTCGGATCGTTAAAAAAGTCAACTCTTGACTTTATATAGGAATGCAAAATGAAAGACCTGTCTTTGATGCTAGAAGTTGGTTGAAACATTTCTTGCTTGACTGCTACATAAGCCCCACAACCCTCTGTGACTTTGTTCAGATATACAAGGGGTGTTTTTCCAATTATCTGTTATTTCAAGGGTTAGATTTGTAAAAATTCAATATAGACTCCAAATTTTTAAGAGCTAACCATATATATTCCTATTAAAATTTATATGATATTATAATTATCCTAGAAAGAAAAATTAAAATGACTGACTATATCAAATTTGGGTAGATGTGATGTTATATCAAATTTGAATGAAATGATGGTTGATGCCAATTTCTAAAAGTACACAGAAACAGAAAACCTTTTGAAAGTACACGAATAAAATGTGTTTTGCACACTAATGGGTATGGGGGTCGGCTAGCCCCGGCTAGCTCCGGCGCCGAGCCCCCACACCGCCCCCCTCCGCTTCGGCCCGGCCCAAACGTCCCACATGCGCCGATTCAGTCGAGGCCCCACCTTTGAAACTATCCGTTGCCAAACAACCCCAAACGGCTATTTTAAAAAAAAAAAAAAAAAAATTCATTTTTCAATTTAAATACCCAATACCTCAACCATTTTTATACATTTCTATCCTTTCTACTCCCATTCTTCTCCAATTCTCTTCCTTTTTTATAAAAACACTCCATATTTTTTATACCTTTTTCTCTAAATCATGAATCCTTTCAACCCAAACAACCCCAACCCGAACAACCCCAACCCGAATAATCAAAACCCGAACCAACCTAACTTTTTTTCTACTCCCGCTTACAATCCGAGTATGGATAATTCGTGGGGTGCTCCGCAATTTCCTTTTTCGGGTTTCCAACAAACACCCAACGCATTCTCACAAATGTCTCAAGTTCAACAACTCCAACAATACCAAGCGCTACAACAAATGATGCAACGCAACTCGTTTGAACAACTCCAAACGCAACCGCCAACTTCCCAACCGGTTAACCTTGATGATGATGATGATGTTGAAGTCGTCCCCGAATCGCCACCGCAAGAGCTCAACCGAAAAAAAAACAAGGGGAAGGGGAAGAAGGTTGAAAACGTACCCGAAACCGCGCCAAAAAGCGGTTCGAGAGCAAAGGGGAGACCTTGGACGAAAGTAGAGGAGGAGGCGCTAGCAATAGCGTTTACTAAGTCCTCTACTAACCCGATAGTCGGTATGAACGAAAGTTTAACGACGACCCGGAAGATGACGAGGACGTGTTGCCCATTGACGAGGCGGAACGTCCCCCCGGGAGGGACAAAGCAAAAAAAGAGGCGGCCGGAAAGCGCAAAGCGGCCGGCTCGAGTGGAGGGGGCGGCTCGAGTGGAGGGGGCGGCTCGAAGGCATCGGAGAAAATGGACGACTTGATAAACGAATTCCGTGAGTTCAAACAGTTTGCGGCCGAAAAATACACTCACAAGAAAACCGTGTCGGCCGACCAAGCTCGAGCGGAAGATTTTAGGATTATGAGGTTGGATCTCGACTCGGTTCCGGAGGCGGAACGAGTGGTTTATCAGAAGATGAAAGAAGAAGTGATGAAAAAATGGTCGTCGTAGGTTGTTTTTTTTATTTTTAGGAAATCTAATTTTTTATTTTTTTTTTTCGGTAATTTTTTTTTTTAGGAAATGTAATTTTTTTTTTTTAGGAAATGTAATTTTTTTTTTATGTTATGAAATGAAATTATTTATGTTGTTTTATGTTGTATTTTTTAATTTTTATAAAGTTTTTATTAAGTTAATAAATTAAAACTTATAAAATTATAAAATAATAAGGTGGGGCCCCATCCCCCACGAGCCTCCATCCCCCTCAAATATGATGGAGGCTCATCCCCCACGAGCCGCCTACGTGGCGCCTACGTGGCGGCTCAACCCATCCAAGCCTATCCTAACCATACCCATTAGTCTAATACATTTTTATATATACATTTTTGTAGAAGTTAAAATTTTCGTTTTTTTCTTTTAGTGCCATAATATAATAATTAACATTTTGAAATATAAATATTCTTGTATTTGCCAAATACAGATTGAAAACATACCAAATATGAAATATTAAAAAAAAAACAAGTAGTTTTAATATTTTAAAGAGTAAACTTCCATTTTGCTCCCTGTGGTTTGGTCGTTTTAACGGTTTTGCCCCAATCCTTTAAAAATAGTCATTTTACTCCCTGATCTATGAAGCTTATCACGATTTCACTCCCTGCCCCAAACGAAATCCATTTTAAACGTTAAAACTTGTCAGGTTTCAGTCTAGGTATTGGTCTAATTATGGTCATAATTGTCCATCATGTGTTATGCACCTGACAATTTTTAACGTTTAAAATGGATGTTGTTTGGGGCGAGGAGTGAAATCGTGATGGGCTTCGTAGATCAGGGAGTAAAATGGCTATTTTTAAAAGATTGAAGCAAAACCATTAAACGACCAAACTACATGGAGCAAAATAGAAGTTTACTCGAATATATAATATTCCATGTTAGTTAATTGACCAAAATAGCCCTTACCTACTTGAACTTCTTGCCTTCTCTGTTTTTGTTTTACAATCCTCTATATATAGACCAGTAGCGTTGGGTACGTTTGGTAACATTGTTTTTCGGTTTTGATGTATATACAAGCAAATATAACTTAAAAAATAAAATTATTATTTATATACTATCAAAATTACTTTACATATTATTATATTTGTTAGTAGTGGATTCATACACAATAAAACATTATCAGTTAAATAACTGTACTCATATTAAAAAAAATGTTTTAAAAGTATGGAAGATTATAGAAATTGTTTACAAATCAGCTCCTAGTGTTGTACTACAGACTCTAGAGTCTCTAGTATAAATCACCATTCAAAAATAAAAATGACCACTTAAAGACAAAATGATTAATATTAACCATAACATAATTAAAATATATTAATTAACAAAACTGAAAAAAATAATATAAATTAATCAAGAAATTCATCAAATAAAAAAAACTTTGTAAGTAAAAAATTAATACCACTGAAGAATATCAGCTCCTAGGTGTTGTACTGTGGACTCAAGTCACATAAAATAAATAAAAGTGCAACTTGAATACAAATATAACTAAATTATAAGCATAAAATAATTAACATTAACAAATATTAATCAAACAAATTACTCTATATAACATTTAGAGTATGTTGTTAGAAACGGTATTCAAAATACCCCTCTTTTGCAAATTAATTACAAAATTGCTTGGCAATTAACAAGGCAAAATATGAGTAAGAGTAGAGCCGTGAAGATAGACATGGTCCAACATACAAACAAAGTGTACTTTTGTTATTTTTAGATATTGACCATCAAATTTGTTTGACAGTCAGCTTTGATCCCTAAATTTTTTGTCATTTACTTAAAGTTTTCTTTCATATCCCTTTAAGTTTCAAAGTTGTCACTTTTGTTGTCATTTTCTAAAAACCTTATATTAGTCGGCGTGCTTTCTCGGGTTTGTCTAAAATCCTTATATTAGCCGTTTTGGGTCTTTAGGTTAAGCTTTCTCGGTAAAAAATTGGGTTTCTCTATGTTTTACGCTTGCTCGCGGTATAAGTTCGTGTTTGTCTTTGCTTACGTTTTACGTCACATGGCACTATAATTCACATTTTTGTTTTATGATTTTTTTTCGATTTTGATTGTCGTTTGCTTACAATTTAGCACGGTTTTAGGACCATCGCACCCGCAACGCCGGGCGGGTTAACCACTAGTTTAACATCATCCAACAAAGAGTAAACTGCCAAAATGGTCTCTAAGGTTTGGTCACTTTTTCCACTTTAGTCTAAAACTTAAACCTTTTGAATCAGAGTCTCTGTGGTTTCAATTCTATTGTCATTTTCATCCAAAAGCAAAATCTGGTCAGATTTTTCAGTTAACATTCAATTTATTTTTTTCCTCCATTTTAATGAAGGGCAAAATGGTTAGAATTTTTTTAATTTGTTATAATAAAATGTTAAAAGACCATTTTAACCTTCATTAAAAGGGAGGGAAAAGACAGAAAAGCTGGATGTTAACTGAAAAACCTGATCAGATTTTGATTTTAGATGAAAATGACAATAAAATTGAAATCACAGAAACCTAGATTCAAAAGGTTTAAATTTTAGACTGACATATCAAAAGTGAACAAACCTTAGGGACCATTTTAGCACTTTACTCTCCAACAAAATACAATCAGGATATCTATCAAACTACTCTCTATATCAAAAATTAACATCATTGTATCTTATATAATCTTTAATATCACTTTCTTTGTAAGCAAATATATCGAGCTTTGTTCAAAAACAATAAAACCAACTATTTTTTCAATATAATAATACAATAACAATATAAATATAAAGCATGCAAACTATTGGATAACCAATTAGCCAATCCATGGCTAGCCCACTTGTCCTGTACATTATTTAATAATAATATCTAAAGTCAGCATAAAGATTAAATTTATGACGTCATCCATTTGCGTTAAATAAGATCGACGTCGACCGGCAATCTCCGGTAGCAAATACCAGTCACACGATTAAAGTAGCCGTTAAACCAAACAAAATAAAAATAAAAAGAGCTAAAATTATTTATTATTTACCTGAGAGGCATCTTTTTTAATATTAGTTCCGGGAAGAGTTTTCGGTAGATCTCTGATTCTCTGAGCGAACGACGGTTGAGATGTATACAACTTAGCTCCGATCAAATTCTCGCCGGAGATGATTCTTTTGAATACGAGCTTTGCTAATGCTGCCATTAATGGTGGATTATTTTAGAGAGAGAAAGTAGTAAATGCAAGTTAGGGAGTTACAGTGAGAGAGTTTGAGTAGATTGAAGAAGAAAGAGAGGGGTTTTATAGTGGGTGTGGTTTTTAAATTATGCCCCTTGATGTTTTCTTTATTTACAAAAAGGGAACATTATGTAGTCAATTTGAGTTTTATAGGCCTCTCGGGGTTGAATTGTTGACTTAAAAGTGAACTTAATACGTGACAAAATGGCTGCCATAACATATGAAAGTTCCTTTATGTCATGTTTTAAACTATGTAATCCTGTTTCTTTCGATCTTTTTATTTTTTGCATATAATTTTATTTTTTGTATACCATCTACAATAGGTTATGCGCTTTTATGTTTCTTCACACATATGACTATTTTATAATGCGAAATCAGTGACTTGATGTTATATAAATGATAACACCATTATATTATGTGTTGTGGGGCTTTAAGGTCCAACAGCACGTAGATCAAGGGCTCGACCGCTGCATCGTGCTCGAGTGGAAGGACCCCATGTGATCGTTGTGGGGTTTTATTACTTTAAAAAACTTTTAAATGATTGGTCAAAGCCCCTTTCAAGCTCCACCACAACACCCCTTAAAGCCTTATGGGAATAGAAATAAGTATGTCGACGTGTCGCCTATGTGGTGTCACATGTCATCATTTTTCTCCCTTAAAGCTCCACTAACACATAGTTTTAAGCTATGTGTTATGCTTTTATTTTTTCATTACCACGCCCAAAAATGTCTGTCATATCACGGCCATGTAGGCATGAGCTCTCGCTCACCTTTGTGTTTGAACGACAAATGTTAGTTCCACTATACTTTACACTAGATATTCTAAACTACTCCCCTTATCTCAAGGCTCTCACTTACTTGTTTTCACTTTTGTCTGTAATGGTTTCACTAACCACCCTCTCTTAAAAGGATATTTAAATTCAATATAAATCCTCTGTTAAAAGGATATTTAAATTCAATAAATTATTACTATTATTACTATATGATAATATTATTATTACTATATGATAATATTACAAATGAATGAACAGTAGTTTTATAATATTATAATAACCTATTACTATATGATAATAATAATAATAATGATTATGAGCAAATGGTATCGAGTACCGGTACTGGTATCAAATTTACCAAATCGGGTGTATTTTCGGTACCTGTTCGACACCGATATTCACCGGTTTTTACCCTCAATTACCGGTGTCGTACCAGTACCGACCGTTACCAAACCGTACCGTACCAGGTATATTTGATACAGGTACCCACTTTTGGGCCTATATATTAAAAATAGAATTAAATCAATAGTAACATCACTAAGTGATGAGCAAATGGTATCGGGTACCGGTACCGGTATCAAATTTAGCAAACCGGTTGTATTTTCAGTACTGGTTCGGCACCGTTTTTTACCCTCAAATACCGGTGTCGTACCAGTATCGACCGGTACCGAACCGTACCGTACCAGGTATATTCAGTACCGGTACCCACTTTTGGGGATTTC
Source organism: Helianthus tuberosus (assembly GCA_030545235.1). NCBI lineage: Eukaryota > Viridiplantae > Streptophyta > Magnoliopsida > Asterales > Asteraceae > Helianthus > Helianthus tuberosus. The sequence continues at coordinate 19,872,311 of CM060385.1, read as the reverse complement.
GGTAACGGTATTTTCGGTACCGGTTGGTACCGAGCTCATCAAATCCTGTAGCAACGTAACAATGCAAGTAATTGCACCGTTTGGATTACTTTTCATACACACAGTAAGTAAATTGTATTTCATTTGAATGAGGTTTTATATACACAACAACTTATTTCGCTTCCTATTTTGTCTTTTTCTATAATGAATGAATTATAGCATGTAAAATTAACTTGGATATTTAGATTATTGATGAGCAAATCGTATCAAATCTTGTAATCAAACCGGTATCGTATCGGTACCAAATTTACTATACCAAATCATTTTCGTCACCAATTTGGTACCCACCTTTTGGCGTTTTCAGAATCGTTACTTTCGGTTCAACACCGGTCTAGCACCATACCTGTATTTATTGATTTTTACCTTCAAATGCCATACTGTATTGTACCGAGCATTTTCGGTGCAGGTACCTAATTTCGGTGATTTTCCGGATCGGTACTTTCGGTGCCGTTACCGGTACCGAGCTCATCCATATTTTAACGTGTTAGCACCGAAATAACTGAACTGAAAACAACCGAATTTCCAACGTGTAGGACATGTGGGGTCCTATTATTATATATTAGGTTATTTAAAATCTTTTTTTAGAACGGAGTGACTATCCTTTCCATGTCATTTTTATTTATTTTTTGATATTCGGTAGCTGCTTGCCGTTGCTGACACACGTTTTGCAATCATTGGGTCCCCGCCGCAACGCACAAACATAAAATCAACTAGTTAAAAAAGAAAGTGATGATGTGTAGCTTTGATTTTAGTTGAAAAGACTTTTGTCTCCATTTATAAACGATTCACGCCACCCTAATCATGTCGTCTCACGTTCGGCTTTAGGGCATGTATAATGGCGTCTAACGCCGGTCTTTTGGCCACCTCAGGGATGCATAATAGATGATTTGTATAAGTTTATCCTCTCTTTTTTTTATGTAATTATTTACTAATGTATGTTTTAAAAATAGTTTAAGAAAAAAAGTTAATATTTAAAAATTTTTGTAGCAAAGATAATTTGACAATTATTATGTTTTCTTTTACCAACAAAATGTATTTATGTAAATTTTATAATTTGAAAAACAAGCCCATCTATTAGGCTAGAGGGTGTGGGGCGCCACCCTTCCGCCAGCTACACCACCATAGCGCCCCCCTCCACTTTTAACCACACCCCGGGCGCTATAGCGGGGGCGTCACTGAAGCCCCGCCATCGTGGTAACGAGCTTTAACGCGAATTCAGGTGGGACCTATTAGTTTTAAACCAATCAAATTTTTGTTTTTTAATTTTGTTTAACAGGGGCTTCATCCACACCCTCCAAATTAAAGGGGGGCTCTATGGTACACGTGTATCCTACGTGTCACCTATAAAGCCCCATGGAGCCCCATCCACACCTCATAGCCTTACTTGGTGAAAGTTTTTGATTCCCAAATTAAATAATAAAACCCTCGCGAAGCCTCCACGGCTCCACCTTCACATGCAATGTATCTATTCATTAGCAGCCCCCATTCAATTTGTACTTTAGTTATAAATGAACGAAGCTTCATTTTAATCCAACTAGGTTTATTATGGTCGCCGCGTTGCGGCGTACTTCTTTTGTTATTTAGTCTGTGTTTATATGTATTTTGAAATTACTGCGAGCACCTTACGCACGGAACCACTGACAAAAATTAAAAAAATGTAGAAAAAACACTAAAAGAGAACCTGAAGAAAATCAACCAAAAAAGTTATATGGTAATGATGTTCGTATGAAACTCATGGTCAGATATGAGCCAATGGTATTGGGTATCGGTACTGAATTTCCCGAACCGAAATATATTAAGTAACAATTCGGTACCGACTTTTGGCGTTCATGGTACCGGTTCGCCACCGGTTTTACCTTCATAAACCGGTACCGTAACCAGCATTTTCGGTACAAGTACCGATTCGGATTTGGTATCGGTTGGCATCGTGCTCATCCCGACCCCTAAAACTAAAATAAATAAATCATTAAAAGTTAAAGAAAACCAACAAAAAGTTGTGCGATAGCGTTATTGTTCGTACAATCGTACGGTACTCGTGATTAACGATGAAACAACGATACCATGTAGCATTAAAACACTATTCATTAACTTTGTTTTTTTAATTTATAGATAGATAATAGGTAATATAATAGATATAAAAAAATGTAAAGAGTGGGACTTGAACCCATCCCCTTTCCAAACTAAAACACCACACAAACCACTTTACCAAACATACAAATATATCATATTAAAGAAACCAAAAATATATAAACAATAACATCAAAGGATGACACTCACCATTCATTAGCTTTGTCTATTAATATATAGGATAATTCCTAAAATATTATGAAATATTAATGGGCTGTTTGGTAGCCTCTGAATTATCCTTAAGAGACTACCTTTTAATGGAACCATTAAAAATTTTACTAATGAGAAGGTAAAAGAATGTGACATGTGATGATTTACCATTCAGAGGTTACCTCTTAACCATTCAGACTTGAGGTTACCTCTTATTCATTCAGAGGTTTTAAACCATTAAGATGTAGCATCTGAATAGTCATTAAGAGGCTACCAAACAGCCCCTAAATGTTAAGACTTTGTATTACCAACTTAAATGAAGGGTGGAGATACAATAGAAAGTTTATTTGGCTAAGAAGACTAGGAAGTGATCTTGACCATTCATTTAGTTAATCAAGGGCTAAGATTAAATGATGGAAACTGAAGGGAAGAAAAGATGCGCGTGAGTTTGTTTAGGGGTATTCTAGTCAATGGAAGACAATAGTTTCTCTCTCCTCCAATTCCCCCCATTTTTTAAACGTTAATAACTCTTTCATACGACATTATTTTTTTTATAAAAATTGCACCAAAAAAATGAGTATACTATTACTATATTTTCAAAAAAAAAAAAAAATTAAAAACTCAGTTGCGTAAAACGCAATAGAAAAACCCCCAGTTACGTAAAACGCAATAAAAAAAACCTAAAAATGACATTTTTCTAAAACGCAATGCACAAAAACACAAAGAAATGTCTTATTTGTAAAACGCAATGGCCAGAAAACACAAAGAAATGTCTTATTTCTAAAACGCAATAGCCTAAAAACTCAAAAGAAAATGTACTTTCTAAAACGCAATGGACTAAAAACACATAAAAAAGTGTTTTACCTAAAACGCAATGCACCAAAAACACATCCAAATGTCTTATTTCTAAAACGCAATGGCCAGAAAACACTTAAAATGTCTGTTTTCTAAAACGCAATGGACTGAAAACACATAAAAAGTGTTTTACCTAAAACGCAATGCACAAAAAACACAAAAAAATGTCTTATTTGTAAAACGCAATGGCCAGAAAACACTTAAAAATGACTCATTCTAAAACGCAATTGCCTAAAAAACAAAAGAAAGTGTTATCTGTAAAACGCAATTGACTGAAGGTGTTTTACCTAAAACGCAATGCACCAAAAACACTTCAAAAATGTGTTTTTCTAAAACGCAATGGCCAGAAAACACATAAAAATGTTTTAGTTCTAAAACGCAATTGCCTAAAAACACCAAAGAAAGTGTTATCTCTAAAACGCATTGAACCATGACAATAGTTTTGTCTGTGCTGTGAATTGTGTGTGCTGTGAACTGTCTGAACCAATGCAGTTTACGAATGCAGTTTCCAGAGGCAATTTACAGAAAATTAATTTTTCTGATGCATTTTTACTATAGCAATTTAATCGAAATTTTTTTTTCAGCCAGGGGCTGCCGCCCCTGGGACCCCGCCAAGATCGTAAAACGCAATGACTAAATCAAAAACCTAAATCGTAAAAATGAAATTAAAAAATTTCTTACATGGATCGAAGTGATTTCTTCAACAATTGACGAATTTTGAATGATTGAAACACTTATCAGTGCTCGAATCGAACGGATCGAGTGATTATCTTCAAAATCACCGGAAATATGAGATTTCGTATGAAATTAAACTGGGTTTTCTTCAAAAAAACCTGAAGAGCACGTTGATCGGGTGTTTGAATCATTGATTGGTGATGAAAAGCGCACTATAATGTAGTGATTATTCAGATAGAAAGTGAAGAAATGGTTGAAGATTGTGGGTTTTGAAAATGGTGGGTTTTGAAGTTACTGGGTTTTGAAAAGGAAGAAGAAAGGGTTGGATTGACTAAAATACCCCTTTTTCTTTATTTTAAATGTTGCCACATGTCCTAATCCTATTGCTTCCTACACTTCCTAGCCAAAATAAACTTCTTATTTGATCTTTTCCCCTTAAATGAATTGTAACCGAGCTAAAAGATTCCTCCTAAAAACGAGTGTATAGTTTGTTAAAGGTCTATATTATTAATCAGATTATTAAACACATATATCGACAATAATACATAGACTAAATTACTTTGAGTGTTATCGATAAGTCAAGATTTACACCCATACATAAAACCTTAGTGTTTAATAATTAAAAAACAACATAATAAACAATTTAATCGTATATTAAAGAGTTAAATGTCATTTTAGTCCCTGTGGTTTGGGTCATTTTGTCAGTTTAGTCCAAATGTTTCATTTTTCACCTGTGGTTCCAAAAAGGTTTAACCGTTGCCATTTTAGTCTACTGGATTAACTTCATCCATTTTTTTCTGTTAACGAGAAGGTCAATCAGGTCATTTTATATGTAATTCTGTTAACTAGAAGGGCTATTCGGCCATATAAAATGATCAAATTGCCCTTCTTGTTAACATAAAAAATGAATGAAGTTAACCTAATAGACTAAAATGACAACGGTGAAACATTTTTAGACCCACAGGCAAAAAATAAAACATTTGAACTAAACTGGTAAAATGACTCAAACCACGAGACTAAAATGACATTTAACTCTATATTAAATTTATATTATAATGGTATAAACACTTGAATTTGGTAGTTGGCTTTGTTCATGACAAATTTTATCCCCTTTTTTCTAAAAAAAGAAAAAGAAAGAAGTACTAGAAACCTTTATGTTTGTTTTTTTTTTCTTTTTGTAATTTGTACAATACCTTCCAACTGTGTTAAGTTCCTAGTTCTAGTACTAGAATAATTTTTTATTTATTTCTAAACAACGGGAAGTTTCGGGGATTAGAAAACGTCACTGTAATCTCTATTTGTACGTATCTACCAAGCGACCTTAAAACTATAGTTTTACAGGGAAAAGATCAAATAGGAAGTTTATTTTGGCTAAGAAGTGTAGGAAGCAATAGGATTAGAACATGTGGCAACATTTAAAATAAAGAGGAAGGGTATTTTAGTTAATCCAACCATTTCTTCTTCCTTTTCAAAACCCAGTAACTTCAAAACCCACCATTTTCAAAACCCACCATCTTCAACCATTTCTTCACTTCCTATCTCAATAACCACTACATTATAGTCTGATTTTCATCACAAATCAATAATTCAAACACCCGATCAACGTGTTCTTCAGCTTTTTTTGAAGAAAACCCAGTTTAATTTCATAAAAAATCTTGTTTTTTTTCTGGTGATTTTAGAGATAATCACTCGATTCGTTCGATTCGAGCGCTGATAAGTGTTTATATCATTCAAACTTCGTCAATTGTTGAAGAAATCACTTTGATCCATGTAAGAAATTCTTTAATTTCATTTTTACGATCTGAGTTTTTGATTTAGTCATTGCGTTTTACGATCTTGGCGGGTGATGAAACAATGGTTAACCGGGTGGGGTTAACTCACTGGTCTCGTCAAGAGGGTTAATCCCTTCTTTCCGAGGATCGCTGACTGGATCGTCTGGTGGTGGGTTTCCTGCACAAGGAAACAAACCGTGACTCGCAACAAGGAGGATGGGGTGGGGGGTGCTCCTTGTTACCACTCTCCGGCGTGAGAATCAGTAGTTTGCTTGGGAAGCAAAGTGTGATAGTAGTAGTAGTATTGAGAGAGTTTAGAAGTGATACCTCAAACCCGGTTTGGGGTGAGTATTTATAGCCGAGCAGTGAAGGAGGGTAGTTGAGTAGCTAGCCTGACATCGCACAGCTATTTGCAGGTGTGTCAGACCTGTTGGTTACGGTGGTGATGCCACGTCCTGCTGTGGTGTCAGACTGTTGTATACACGTGGGCCGGTAGGCGACTGTTCCCAGTGCCACTTGCACTGTGGTGTCAGACCCACTTGCCTTGTAGGCAGGATGCGGTGCCAGGCCGCATCGCTGCTTGCGGTCATTGATGTTGTTCCCGCGTTGGTTGTTCCATCCATGATTTATGCGGGATGCGGTGTCATGCCGCATCACCGCTTAGTGACTGTTACTGTTGTCCAGATCCCTTGTCGTAACGAAAATGTTCATATGATGCGGTGCGGGGCCGCATCGCTATGCGTCACATTGGTTTCCGTCCTTAAGGTAAGTCTTCTCATCACTGGACAGATTGGACCGCTGTGTTCGCGTGTGCCCACGCGGACACAGGTGAATTTATTGCTGGTGGAGGTTTTTGATAAGGGTAATGGTCATTCGCGGTCATGCTGACGCGAGATCTGGGACCATACCCCTTCAAGTCCCCCCAGTCTAGTGTTTCTTCCTTATGCAAGTTGCATGTGGGAGGAATACTGGACTATGGTGTCTAGAAGGTAGAATATGGGCCATTTGGATGGTTCTTCCTTCAAGTTGTTGACGGTAGGCCTTTCGAGTGGATTGTTTCTTCCTTTGAGAAGGATGTCCGGTGAGCAAGTTCCATCTGATGCGGAATTCTCAGCCAAGGACTTGACTCTTTGTCTACCTTTTTCTGATGTCCTCAGCCACCTGTTGGTGTTTCGAACCAACCTTTGAGACGGTGACTGAAGGTGTTAGCAAGGTTCGAACCAACCTTTGAGATCGTGACGGAAGATGTCCGTCTTGGCCACTCTAGTTGTAACCTCTGCGTCAGCTAGTGCAAAGTTGTAAGTACTTTGCTCAAGCTTTATGTTTAGCAACTGGACATGCAATGATGATCCCTGTTTTGTGGGGTGTTCGTGTTCTCCAATTAAGCTTTCTAGTAACCGCACGTCCTCTGCGGTTTATCTCTCAAGTAACCGCACGTCCTCTGAGGCTTAGCTCTCTAGTAACCGCACGTCCTTTGCGGTTACCTCGTTGTCGCACCTTGTTAGCCATGTTTGTTTGAGAAACGTGGGGTAGTTGGGCCATTGTTGGTCGTGTTTGGTCGAACAATGTGAATCTGGACTATGGGCAGATAAACATGGTCATAGGCAGGGTTGTGCCCACCATTGTTTATTCTATGCGGTCCATAGGTGGGTAAGTAGTCATAAGCAGACTTGTTACAACTGTTCTGGAGCTACTTTCCTTCACGCTTTGGTGGAAAGTAGCTTTTCTTTAAGTAGTGTTGCCGGAGGAGATCACCTTAGATACTTGGGAAGTTGGTTGAAACTCTTCCGCATTCGTTTTGTAGCCACTTTCCTTAATGCTTAGTTGAAAAGCAGTTTTCCATGAAGTAGCTTCGCTCCTCCGCATGGTGGTTTAGTTGTGGCTCTTCCGTAGCTACCGTTCGCATAGTTGCGGTTTGTAGTAACTACTCACGAGTGGTTGCGGTTTGCAGCAAAGAACTCGCTTCTAGAAGTCTTGTAGCCTGGACGTAGCTCTTGAAGGTTCAGGAGACAGGGTTGCTGATGTGCGGTTGCTCAACACACTTGTCCTTTTCCTTAAGGAGAAGCTGTTTGCGTTCCCTCCGTGGTTGTGAATCGGAAATGAGGGTTTTGAAGCTTGAAGAAGCTTACATGGAGTGCGGTTTACCGCATCCTGAGAAGCGGTTTTCGCAGTCCAAAGAACCATGCTGGTTCTGAGTATCTGACGCACCTGTGCGGGTTGGTGAGTGTCATCTCCGCATATTCCACGTGTGCTCGTGGGTATGTGCGGTTATTGTTTATACCCCCTAATAGAATTTAAAGATATATATTTTTGCCTTTTTTGAGGGGTATGTAAAAAACGACATGCGGTATGGGTTATGGTGCGGTAAACCAGAGAAACCGCATGCCGCTTATGTTTGGATAATGTTTGTCGCTTTTGTGCTGCCTACGTGGCTGATGGCACGTGTGGGTTGTTGAAAGTTGGTAGGATTCTGACATGTGATGATCTGAAAGGACGTTTGCACTGACCGAGGTCATAATTGCACTGTAGCAAGTAGTGTAAAGGTCTTTTCTGTCAGGCGCGTGGGCGGCCACGCGCGCGTGATAACCGTCAGCGGAAATGTCGCTGAACACGTGTCACATTGTAATTCGCCTAATTTGAACGTGGGAAGTCGGTTTACTGCATCGCATTAATTGCGATGAGTATATAAGGGGAAACCGTTTGACTTCTCCTCACTTTGTTCAAATTTCAAAAATTTCTCCGGTGAATAGAGTGTTATCTCTTTGTCTTCTCCGATCGATCTGTCTTTATTTCCGGCGGTCTCCTGAGTTTTCTGAGTTTTTGTTTAACTCGATACTTCTCTTCTTCATTTTTATGATGGCTGAACCATCTAATCCACACAATGTGGAGGGTGAAAACCCTGAAACGTCTTCTCCGGTGGGCGGTGAAGACGAAGATGATGGTGGTAGTGCCCCTGGTGGTGGCTTGCCCTTGAAGTGGTCGAAAGCGTCGTTCGACCTACTGATGACCAGTACACAGATGCCCCCCGAGTTTGGGGCTGTTTATCCTCAAGACGGTGACACCGGTGCTTGTGCTCCAGCCGGTCATGTGACTATGTGGGCCGATTCTTTCATCGATGGTAACCTTCGTTTACCATTGACCGTTTTTGTTGCTGAGTTGTTGGAGTATTACAAGGTCCATATCTCCCAGATGAGTCCTTTTGGGTTTATTCGTATTAGACACTTTGAATCAACTTTTCGTGCTCTTGGTTTGCCGGTTACCGTTGATAATTTCCGGGGGTTTTATCAGTTGACGGTGAACACTGGGTTCTTCTCTTTCAGAGAACGGTACGGAAGCACCAAGTTGATGACCCCTCCCAAGGGTATTACAAAGTGGAAGAGCAAGTTCTTCTATGTTAAAGCTGCCGCGGTTGTTCTCAACATGACTTTGCGGAATGTTAATGAGCCTATCCCTGCGGAGGATATTGCCATTCCTAATGCGGAGAATACGGAGTGGTTCCCAAGGTTGAGGACTATTGAGCATAGGCCGTTGGAGAACAATGAATTGTGGATGTTGTGGATGTTATTGACTAGGGCTGATAAGCATGCAAAGCCCGTTGTGCGGGAGAAAACTGGTGGTAAGTGTTTTTACTCTTGTGTGTTTTCATTATTCCCTTGTTTGTTATTTATTTGAACGTGTATTATCAGAAGTTGTTGTTGAGCTGTGGAAGATGTTTGATCCAACCTTTACTGGCAAGGTTGATATTGTCAAGACTGCTGAAGGTGCAGGTTTTAATTTGACCATTCTCCATAACTTCCGCGTTCCTACACGCGAGGCAATGAAGGCACCCCTGTCGCAGGGCAAAGGTATAATTCATAGCCTTCTTCTCTTGCCTTATAAGTTTCATGTTGCTGATATTCTATATGCAGGTACTCTTGGGGCCCTTGGTAAGTTTGAGTCAAAGGGTGCTCCCAAAAAGCATGCAGAGAAGAAGCAAGTGGATAAACCCGTGCGGGGTCGCGGCAAGAAGAAAACTGAGGCTCCTGTTATTCCGCCTTTGGTTCCGCATGCAGCAGGTATCTCTCGATCTCATTTCCGCAGATATACCGATTACGTGGTAGTATCTGACACCCTTGAGGGCTTGGGTGTTCCAGGTGCTGGTGCGGCCACAGGTGGAACCACTGCGGGTTCCAAGCCTGCTGATGAGAAGAAGAGGAAAGCAGGGAAAGCTGTTGATGCTGGTGAGAAAAAGAAACCGAAGATTCAGACCAGACGCGGGGCTTTTGTGGGACAAAAGAAGCCTGTGGTTGTTCCTGGTACGTAATGCGTAACTTTTACAAGTATTTTGTGTTTGTACTTGTAGTTTAATCTTATTTTTTCTTTGATTGCAGAACCCCAAGATGAAGGGTTCTCCATCTTTGATGCTCCTCCTCCTCCCCCGCATGACACTGCTGCGGATGTGGGGGTTCATAAGGTTGTTACGCCTGAGCCCTCTATGCGGGAGGAGGATAATGGGAAGGGGCATGCGGCCCAGATCTATGATACGGTGGATTCCCATGATAATGTCATTACCCCAGAGGATACTGAGGAGCTTCACTTGAAGTTTGGTTATACCGGAAGCAAGAAATCCCCCGCTGCTGAGAAGGCTTCTGGTTCCGCTTCAGGGGATGCGGGTTTTAAAGAGACTCCTATTCAGCCTGAAGAGACTGAATTGGAGTTTTATTACCGCACTTATACTGAAGACCGGGCCATGACCTATCACCGCCCTCCATGGTCTGTGATGCAAGGGGATGATATTTCTGCTGACCCCTCCGCGTGTAGGGAGATTTTGGGTGGTTTGGGCACCCCTTTTGAAGTCAACCGGGCCCGTTCTCTGTCAAGTGAGGCCCAGATTAACCAACTCTCCTCCATGCTTGTTGGGAGTTCCGTAATGGCCAATGCCATTATGGAAAAGTATAAGGTGTTGGGGCGCAGGGAGGAGGAGAATGTGCGCTTGCGTGCCGAGGCTGAGGAGTTGGTGAAGGCTGCACGGGAGGGTGCAGAGCAGCTTCAAAGGGATAGGGCTGCGTTTGAAAAGCGTAAGCAGACTGAAGAGTGGGCTGCAACTGCTGAGCTTAAAAAGGTTCGTACCCTTGCAAAACTGCTTTCCACTGAGCGCAAGAGTTGGAAAGAATCTCTTTCTAATGAGCGCGAGACACTTTCTAATGAGCGCAAGGCTTGGAAAGACTCTTGGGCCAAACAGAATGAAACTCTCTTTCGTGTTCGCCAGGAGCTTGTCAATGCTAAGGCAGCAAATGCTGCGCTGGTTAAAGAGAAAACAGCAGCTGTTGCGGCTTCCCAAGAGGCCAAAGAGGCGGAAGCTCGCCTTGCAAAGGCTCTTGAAGAGGCCAAGGAGGCGGGGGACCGCGCTGCAAAGGCTCTTGAAGGGGAAAATGTTGATCGTACCAACTTATCGAAAACTATCTTGGGCCTTCAGGTATAAGTCTTGTTTGCCTTTGAATTTGCGTATGTCTCACAAGTATGTTGATAAAATTTGTATACTTGTGTTCTTCTTGAAAAAGGGTGAAGTGCGGACCCGAGGGGCCGCTATTGAGGAAGTCTCTGCCCGTGCTGCTGAAGCTGAAGCGCGGGCAAGAGAGGCTGAAGAGGCTAGAGATAGCCTTGCTTCGTCACTTGAGCTGCTCAAGGCTGACCGTGAATGGATGCGTATGCACGGGATCGGGCATGTAAGTATCCGTTGCCTTCGTTATTTTTGTTGTAGGTTTGCCTTTGATAACCTTTGTATTCTGGTTTCGCAGATTCTTACGGCCATCCTTGACGCACCTGAGAATGTATCAGGTGTTAATGAGATTAAGGAGCGTGCCCGGGATGCTGGTTTTAAAGCTGGCTATAATCGTTGCATTGGCCATATGAATGCTATGGCCCAGGGCCGATATACTGATGAGCAATCCGGGTTCCACGGTGTGGATACTGAAGCGCTTCTTGATGCTGCGGTTGCGGCGTATAACGACACAACCCTTTCCGGTCTTGAGGAGCTTGAAAAATGTCTTGAAGCGGAGTACTATGTGGACCGCTTGCGAGTGTTATACGCTGATGAAGAAGATGAGGAGAAGCCTGCTGTTGAGGGCACTGATGGTGCGGGTTCCAGCGGGACAAAGAAAGACTAGGCTGGCCTGCGTGCCTTTTTTGTTTCCTCATGTAAATGTCAAAAAACTTTATGTAAATTCCTTGTGCACCGCATAGGTGTAGGAATTTTTTGAATATAAAGAATCGTTTTGTTCAATTTGTACAAGTGTTTTTATTACTTGCATGTTTGAATTTGTATGAGTTTAATGTTACGGTGAGTAACATTAAGTCTGTAATTGCGTTTTGCATATCTAGGTGATATGCAAGTATGAAGAACTGTGTCTGGCCGGATAAATAGTGTTGCCATTGTTGGGCTATTATAATAGTTGCGTGTGGTTACCACTCTGTGTGGGTATCACGAATGAAGATTTTGCTAATCTGTTTTTGTGGATACCTCAGAGTGGAACACGCATTTGTAATAGAAATAAATAAACAATATTGCATTGAATCGTCTATTTATTTATTTGCAAATGGCCTGTGGCCCGATAGGTTACATGGTGAATGTAAAAAAACATGGCTTACATATAACAGCGTCGAAGCTGTTGTGCATTCCATGTGCGTGCGATAGTTTCGCCTTCTAATGTTTGAAGTTTATACGCGCCTTTGCCCAGGACCTCTTGGATGAGGTAGGGTCCTTCCCACTTGGGGGCAAGTTTCCCTGGGCGTTCCGCGTTAGATGCTTCATTGTAACGAAGGACGTAGTCTCCCGGGTTGAAAGTACAAATGCAAACGCGTGCATTGTAGTACTTTTCAAGTTTGGTTTTGTATTTGGCCTCGTTGATGGCAGCGTTTTCGCGCCTTTCTTCCAAGAGGTCCAAGTCAACCCTGCGTTCCTCATTGTTGTCTATCTTGTTGATAGCCAACATTCTAGGTGAGAGGAGGCCTACTTCCGCGGGGATCATTGCTTCAGTGCTATAGACCAGGCTGAAGGGTGTATCACCATTGCTTGTTTTTGGGCTTGTCCTGTGAGCCCATAAAATACTTGGGAGTTCATCAACCCAGCCGCGTCTGGCTGTTCCCAACCGTGCTTTGATGCCTTCGACTAAGCTTTTATTGATACTCTCGACTTGGCCGTTCCCTTGCGGATGCGCCACTGAGGAGAATATGTGTTCAATGTTTAGCTCCTTTAGCCATTTTTAAAAGTCATCGGCGGCGAAGTTGGTACCGTTATCGGTGACGATGCACATTGGTAAACCGAAATGGCAGATGATATGTTCCCACACGAATTTCCTTGTTATCATAGCGGTGGTTGATGCAAGTGGCTTTGCCTCTACCCATTTTGTAAAGTAATCAACAGCCACTATGATGAATTTCACTGCTCCTGGTGCGTCTGGAAATGGTCCCACCACATCGATTGCCCATTTCTGGAATGACCATGCGGTGGTGACGGGGATCAGGTTGTTCTTGGGACGCAAGGTGCATGCCGGGCCAATATTACCCGGCGTAAGACTTTGACTGCGTCCAGGTGCATGCCGGGCCAATAGTACCCGGCGTTCATGATTTTGGCCACGACCATGCGTGGGCCTGCGTGTATACCACATATTCCCTCGTGAATTTCTTTGATAAGGTATATGACATATTGGGGGTTGACGCATCGTAGGAGTGGCCCTAGGTATGATTTACGGTATAAGATACCGTCTCCCATTTGGTAATGACACGCTTTGTATTGTAGCTTGCGTGCTTCTGTCTTGCTTTCGGGAGTAACACCTGATTGTAAGTATGCAATTATCGGTGTCATCCAGGATGTTGTACCGTACTGGATGACATTGACTTGGCGCAGGGGTACTGAAGGATTTTGCAGAATCTCGATGCGTACCTCTTTTGCCAGGTGTTGGAAGCTGGTGGATGCAAGTTTTGATAGTGCATCCGCAGGTTTGTTATCACTCCTGTTGATATGGCGAATATTGAAGGAGGTGAACCTTGATTTCAGTTGCAAGGCTTGTTCGAGGTAGAGGATCATGATATCCCCTTTTGCGGCATAGTCACCGCGTATCTGCCCTGCAACCAGTAGTGAGTCGACGTGTGCTTCCAAATGTTTGACGTCGAGTTTGATTGCCAAACGCAGCCCTGCCAGTAGAGCCTCATACTCCGCTTCGTTATTCGTGCTTTTGAAATCGAGGCGGATTGCGTAGGTTAGCTCTTGGCCATCGGGGCTGACAAGTCGCAGACCTGCGCCAGCACCATCTTCGTTGGATGCACCATCTGTATATAGTGCCCAGGTTTCTGCGGAGGATGGTGGTGATGTAGGGTTTTGTTCTTCTTCGCATTCTTGAATGCGGTTTGCTGGTAATTCAGCAATTAAATCAGCGAAGACCTGGCCTTTGATTGCGGGGCGCGACTTATAGTTCAGTGAAAGTGCGCCCAGCTCGATTACCCATTTTGCTAACCTCCCAGAGATGTCGGGTTTGGATAGGATCGGGCCGATCCTGTAGTTGGTTAACACTGTGATGACGTGGTTTGCGAAGTAACGTCGTAAACGTCTCGATGCGTGCACTAGTGCCAGTACCAATTTCTCCATGCTGGAGTACCTTGTCTCTAGGTCGTTGAGCATTTTTTAGTGATGTAGTAGATGGGTGTTTGGACTCCTTCCCGCTCCACTATGAGTACCGCGCCTACCGCGTTGTCCGCGGCAGACAGGTATAGAATAAGTGGCTCATCTTTTCGTGGTGCGGTTAAAGTTGGGAGCTGGATCAAACACTCTTTCATCTCCTGGAAAGCTTTTTCGGCCTCTGCGGTCCATTGGAATTGTTCCTTTTTTAGGCAGCTCCGCAGGGTCTTGATGAAAGGGTATGACTTAGCTGCGTGGTTGGCTAAGAATCTGTTTAGTGTGGCTAGCCTGCCAGCTAGTCGTTGCATTTCTTTTATCGTAGAGGGCGATGGCATGCGTTCGATCGCCTGAACTTTTTCCGGGTTTACCTTGAATCCATCTTTGGTTACGATGAATCCAAGGAATTTGCCTTCTTCCATTCCAAACGAGCATTTCCCTGGATTAAGCTTCATGTTGACGCTTCGCAGAGTTTGAAATGTTCTTTCGATATCGTTGAGCATGATGTCTTCCTCCATGCTCATGACGACCAGGTCGTCCATATAGATTTCGACACTTTTGCTGATTTGACCGCGAAAAGTGTCGTTCATCAACTTTTGATAGGTTGCGCCCGCGTTGCGCAACCCGAACGGCATTTTGGTGTAGCAGTAGTTCCCGGTAGGAGTGCGGAATGCCGTTTTATCTTCATCTTCGATTGCCATCTGTACCTGGTGGTAGCCTTTGTAACAATCGAGTAAGCACTTCCATCGAAATGGTGCGAGGTTATCGACCTTCTCGTCGATCTCTGGAAGTGCGTAACAATCCTTGGGGCAGGCCTTATTAAGGTCTTTGTAATCGACACACATGCGCCAGCCCCCGCTTGGTTTTTCTACCATGACTGGGTTGGACAACCAAGTCTGGTATTTGACTTCCCGCAGGATGCCTGCGGAGAGCAGTTCCTGTACCTGCTCTTCCATCGCCGCGTTTTTGGCTGATCCAAGGTGGCGTTGGCCTTGGATCACCGGCTTGATACCTGGCATGGTATTCAAGAAATGTTGCGCGATTTCGCGTGGCACCCCTGTCATGTCTGCGGGTGTCCATGCAAAAATATCTTGGTTCCTGAAGAGGAGTTGCTTCAGGCGCGCTCTGATGGTGGGTGTCAAGGCATGGCCCAACGTGACCGTTTGCTCTGGGTGTCTTGCGTTAAGCACCCATTTTTCTGGTTGCGTGTTGGGTGTGGGCCTTGCTACCTTGGCTGGACGCAGGTCGTCCGTAGACATAACTTCTCTCCGGGCGTATATTACCGCGACCCCCGTCTCGGTTGGGAAACCAATGGCAGAGTGAGGGACGGATGTGATCATGTTGAAGTCGCCCTGGGACTCTCTCCCGAGAAGTACGTCGTACTTGGAGGTGTGCGGTAAAACCATGAAGTTTACCTCCTCCGTTCTTGTGTGCCTCCCGCTGGTGAGGCGCACAGGAAAGGTAATCTGGCCCAGGGGGAATACGGTTTCCCCTGCAAACCCGGCCAACGGGTAGTCCGCTGGCTGCAGTCGATCTTTGTCTTCTTGATCGAACTGGTTGAAGCATTGCTCGTATATAATATCGGATGTACTGCCCGGGTCGATGAACAATCGCTCGGTGCAGTAGTGAGCCAGGTGGCCTGTGATAACCACGGCGCGTCTATCGCGCGGGCCGCCTCGGACTTTTAGAAAGACGACTTGCTCGTCTTTCCAGTCATTGTCCGGTCTTCTTGCCGCCTTGCGCGACCTTCCTCTTCCCCCATTGATCATGTGGGTAGAGGCCACGTACATGGTCCTCTTACTCGTGGAGGTGCCCTCGTTGTGGGGAGTGATGCGCTTGTTAGCTTTTTGTGCACCTGTCAACAGATGTTGCAGTTTCCCCTCTTTTAGGGCTCGCTCAACCTCCAGTCGGAGACTGATGCAGCTGTTTGTTGTGTGGCCATTGTCCTTGTGATACTCGCAGTAGAGTGCGAGATCCTGGTTCTTTTTGGACTTCATCGGTTGGGCCGGTCGCAGGAATTGTGCGTCCGTGAGAAGGACGTCGCTTGGCGACTGGTTAATCTCGGTCCAGATGCGGTCCCGAGACTCCTTTTTTGACGCCCGGTTTTCACGCTGGGCGTTGATTGTAGCCCTTGCATCGGGCTGGTTGCTTCGTGGGACATATGGTCTGGAATCGCTGCCACGATTCCATGTGTCCCGGTTGCGCTTATTGCTGCGCTTGGGCTCTTGGCGGGAAGACTGGTCTTCCGCTTGGGGTTGTGCCTTTGACATGTGCGGTCTTAGGGACTGCTGAGTCTGGGCGTATGTCTTGACCGCGGCCATGACATCTTCCCACTTCTTAGGCAAACCATCTTTGCCAGAGATATTCATAACCATTTGCTCGTCTTTAACGTCAACAATAAAATGGTTACGTGCCATTTGGTCGGCGACATCGCCTATCTCTAGGCATTCTTTATTGTAACGGACAACGAACGCTTCAAGCGATTCGTTATCCCTGCGCCAGATGTTCATGACGTCCATGGAATCACGTTCATGGCGTCGTTGCTGGCTAAAGTGCGCGAGGAACTTTTCTTGTAAGTCCTCGAATGAGGTCAGTGACCCTGGTGGTAGAGAATCGAACCATGCCCTGGCCAGACCTGTTAGGGTCTGTGGGAAAAAATGGCACCAGGTGGGTTCATCCCATCTACCGTTGCACCCGGCGCCGACGAAGATGTTGTTGTGATCATCTGGGTCGGTCGAACCGTTGTATTTCCCAATGTTTAATGGGAATTTTGTGGTGGTGACATCGGCGTGGGCGATTTCTGGGACGAACTTGGAGTTTTCGGCCGCAGATTTCGGCCTGTAGGGTTGGCCGCGGTGATGCTTTGCAGCGCGGAGGTACGTAGTGCGGGGGTGAGTGGGAGGAACGTAGTTGCGTCCTCCCGGTCTGCTGCTGGTGGCATGGGATTCCGCACGGTATGTACCATCGTCCGGATCGGTATGGCCTTGCCCTTCACGGTGGGACTGGGGTCCCAGTCGGCTATGAATGCCTAGGCCGTGGTGGGCTGTAGACTGTCGCCTAGTTTCGCCATGTGGGCCTAGGCGACTCTGTATATGGCTCCTGTGGCGGGACCCATATGTGGAGTCGTCCTCATCAAGTGTGTGGACGTCGCAGTAAGAAGAACCGCGATCTTCGTGCCTGCTTCTGGAGGCCGGATGTGTTGGGGCCCTGCCGTCGTACTGTAAAGTACGACCCGCAGGGGTGTGTGGTGCTGGGGTGGGCCCCGCAGATACTTGCGCTTCTGCGCAAGCTCTGTTGTATGTTGCAGCCAACATAGCTGCTTGTTGGTCGTACCAGGCATGAAGGTTCATGCCTGTAGGTATCACTGGAGCGTACTGTGATAAATCGTGTCCAAACGTAAGGGATGCGCCCCCTTGCGTTGATGTGCCAATGTGTTCAGCATTTGGGGCTAGGGGAATGGTTCCCGCAGGCCCTTGGTTTGCGGGGTTTAGGTTATCTCCGGTAGTGTTGTTTTGACGATCAGACATGATCTTTGGAGAGAAAGGGATGGTCGGAAAAAAGTGCTAAGAGTAGCGGTGGGCGCCAATGATGAAACAATGGTTAACCGGGTGGGGTTAACTCACTGGTCTCGTCAAGAGGGTTAATCCATTCTTTCCGAGGATCGCTGACTGGATCGTCTGGTGGTGGGTTTCCTGCACAAGGAAACAAACCGTGACTCGCAACAAGGAGGATGGGGTGGGGGGTGCTCCTTGTTACCACTCTCCGGCATGAGAATCAGTAGTTTGCTTGGGAAGCAAAGTGTGATAGTAGTAGTAGTAGTGAGAGAGTTTAGAAGTGATACCTCAAACCTGGTTTGGGGTGAGTATTTATAGCCGAGGAGTGAAGGAGGGTAGTTGAGTAGCTAGCCTGACATCGCACAGCTATTTGCAGGTGTGTCAGACCTGTTGGTTACGGTGGTGATGCCACGTCCTGCTGTGGTGTCAGACTGTTGTATACACGTGGGCCGGTAGGCGACTGTTCCCAGTGTCACTTGCACTGTGGTGTCAGACCCACTTGCCTTGTAGGCAGGATGCGGTGCCAGGGCGCATCGCTGCTTGCGGTCATTGATGTTGTTCCCGCGTTGGTTGTTCCATCCATGATTTATGCGGGATGCGGTGTCATACCGCATCACCGCTTAGTGACTGTTACTGTTGTCCAGATCCCTTGTCGTGACGAAAATGTTCATAGGATGCGGTGCGGGGCCGCATCGCTATGCGTAACATTGGTTTCCGTCCTTAAGGTAAGTCTTCTCATCACTGGACAGATTGGACCGCTGTGTTCGCGTGTGCCCACGCGGACACAGGTGAATTTATTGCTGGTGGAGGTTTTTGATAAGGGTAATGGTCATTTGCGGTCATGCTGACGCGAGATCTGGGACCATACCCCTTCAGCGGGGGTCCGGGGGCAGCGCCCCTGGTAGCGGGGTCCCAGGGGCGGCAGCCCCTGGCTGGGGTTGAGCTGTAATAAAAATGCATCAGAAAAATTAATTTTATGTAAATTGCCTCTGGAAAACTGCATTCGTAGACAGTGTTTCTGGTTCTGTAAATAACAGGTTCTGGTCATTGCGTTTTAGTTAGATTCTGGTTCTGTGAACAACAGTTTCTGGTGCTGTGAACAACAGTTTCTGGTAGGGATGGGTTTTTTTTTCCCAAATACCCGTACTCGTACCCGTACCGATTTTAGGTATTTGGTACATGTATCGGTACCCAGTTTTATTGATTTTGGTATTCAGTACTTTTGGTATTGGTACGGGTACGGGTAAAAACGGGTACTGGTACCGAATTCTATGGATACCTTTAAAAGTTTTTTTGTATTATGTTTTATTTCATATTATGGTATTTATAGTGTACTTGTATTGATTTTACCTATATGGTACCCGTATCGTATTGGTACTCGTACCAATTTTACTTATTTGGTACTCGTACTATATTGTATATTGGTACTCATGTCAATTTTACCTATTTAGTACTCGTACAAGTGCTCAAAAAGTAAATAAAAACAAAATGGTACCAAGCGGGTACTGTACCGAAAATACCCGTACCAGTACCCGTACTCGTACCCGTACCGTACCTATATATTTGGTAGGGTATTTGGTACCTAGTTTTGTTCAAATTCGGTACCGGTATTTTCGGTACTGGTACGGGTATAGGTACGGGTACTGTACCAATCCCATCGCTAGTTTCTGGTCATTGCGTTTTAGACAGTTTCTGGTTCTGTGAACAACAGTTTCTGGTCATTGCATTTTAGAAATAAAACATTTTTGAAGTGTTTTTACTCATTGCGTTTTAGGTAAACACATTTTTAAGTGTATTCAGTTCATTGAATTTTAGAGAGAACAATTTCTTTTGTGTTTTTAGGCCATTGCGTTTTAGAAATAAGACATTTTTAAGTATTTTGGGTGCATTGCGTTTTAGGTAAAACACTTTTTATGTGTTTTTAGTCAATTGCGTTTTAGAAAGTACATTTTCTTTTGAGTTTTTAGGCTATTGCGTTTTAGAAATAAGACATTTCTTTGTGTTTTCTGGCCATTGCGTTTTACAAATAAGTCATTTCTTTGTGTTTTTTGTGCATTGCGTTTTAGAAAAATGTCATTTTTTAGTTTTTTTCATTGCGTTTTACGTAACTGGGGGTTTTTCTATTGCGTTTTACGCAACTGGGTTTTAAATTTTTTTTTTGAAAATATAGCAATAGTATACTCGTTTTAAAGATAAAAAACGCTCGTTTTTTGGTGCAATTTTTATAAAAAAATAATGTCGTATGAAAGAGTTATTAACGTTTAAAAAATGGGGGGGGGGGGGGGAATTGGAGGAGAGATAAACTATTGGCTGGATTGACTAGAATGCCCCTAAACAAACTCACGCGCCTGTTTTCTTCCTTTCAATTTCCCTGATTTAATTTTAGCCCTTGATTAACTAAATGGATGGTCAAGATCACTTCCTAGCCAAATAAACTTCCTATTGTATCTCCACCCTAGTTTTACATTACGGTGTTTTTTACTCTGTATAAAAGAATATTCATCTAAATTTAACTTTACACTACTACCTTAAAAAAAAGTTATTGGATTTTCTCACCCTTAACTATTGGCTATTAGCCGCTGCCACCCCAACTATTACTTTGACGCATGCCACCCCTAACTTAACACTTAATGTGTTTTGTCACCACACCGTTAACTGATCACTAACTTTTGATCCTGTCACTATACTTTTGGGAGTGTCCTAAGATCCCTAAAACCTTCCTAAGATCCCTATGACACCCCCAAAAGTATAGTAACATGATCAAAAGTGAGTTATCTGTTAACGACGTGGTGACAGAACACACTAAATGTTAAGTTGGGGGTGACGGACGTCAAAGTGATAGTTGGGAGTGACAGAGTCCAATAGCCGATAGTTTGGGGGGATAAAATCTAATAACCCTAAAAGAAAACTAGCAAAAAAACACAACATAAAACATGGATGAAATAAAATAATATAAAGGTTAAAATAAAAGATAAAAATATAAGTTTGGGATGATAAAATCTAATAACCCTAAAAAAGAAAACGAGTCAAAAAAGATAAAATAAAACATCTAAATATTAATAAAAGGCTCCAATTAATGCCACATATCAATCTTTCCTTCAACCTTACAATTTTACTTTTAATTTACTTAAAAATAATTTATTATTATTATTATATTATTATTATTATTGTTATTATTATTATTATTTTTACTATTATTACTATTCACTTCCAATAAACATAGCATCAATTCCTTCTTAATTATTTACGATTCGTCCATTATGGCTACATAAATCAACACATGAATTCTTAAAAATCTATATCTATACATATAATAAAGTAAATAATATTGGGGACACATGGCACTCCATAAGGTGATCTCAATAATTTTTTCCCGCTTAAATAAATAGATATAGATAACATTTGTTAATAAGAGTTAAATAAAAAATATATTATTTTAATCCCTACATTTTACTTTTTATCATTTACCCTAAATAAATAGATTGGTTGCATAAAACAAACTTATAATAATAAAACGGTTTAATATACTTTTTGTAGTTTTTATTATTTTAATCAATTTATTCTATTAATCGCATAAAACAAACTATAATAATAAAACAGTTTAATATACTTTTTGTAATTTTTATTATTTTAATCAATTTATTCTATTAAGAACGCAAAATGAATTGGGTATTTTTCATAAGATTCAAATAATTTATTCTATTAAGAACGCAAAATGAATTGGGTATTTTTCATAAGATTCAAATAAAGAATAATTTTTTATTATTTAATATATAAAATTAAATTTATTCAACCCGTGTAATACACGAGGCTTTTTAAAGATACAGTTTTTATTATTATTTGTTATACAAAATTAAATTTATTCAATCCCTGTAATACACGTTGTTTTTAAAGATATAACATTTTTATTATTTGGTATATAAAATTAGATTTATTCAACATGTACAATACAAAGGGGAATTTTAATGATATACAAAATTACATTTATTCAACTTATATAATACATAGGGTTTTTAAAGATATAACTTTTTTATTATTTGGTATATAAAATTACATTTATTCAACCCGTACACTACACAAGGTTATATAATAAAAGAAATAAAATGGGAACATTTTATGTTGGGTTGAGATGCATGTATTGATACCAAGACTTTTCTTTTCAATAAGTAACACACGCAAAAAAGTAAAAGTGAGTAAAAAAATCAAAATAGTTGCATGTTTCTTTAGGGAATATTGGATTTCAATAATAACAACTATTCGTCGTTGGCCGCCAATAGTCCCAACTTAAAAAGTAACCACTAACAGTCCCAACTATTAACATATTGGCCTCCAATGGACCCTGACTAACAGAACCCTAACGTCGTTAGTCTCCGGTCGCCGAAAAAGCGTTTTTGGCCGGAAAACTCGATTTTTTTTGTCTCAAACCTCTTTGTAACCTTATTACTTATTTTAGGAACCTTTTTCTACTAAAAGCCCCAATTATTGAGGTCGCCATAAATTATTTCATCGCTAGAAAACTGCTTTTTGTCCGGAAAACTTAAGTTTTTGGCCAAAAAACTCAACATTTTCGTCTCAAACATTTTTGTAACCTTATATCGGACCTTTAAGAACCTTTTTTCAGGCTAAAAACGTTTTTCCGGCGATCGAATACTAACAACGTTACGGTTCTGTTAGTCAGGTTCTATTGGAAGCCAATATGTTAATAGTTGGGACGACCAATGGTTATTTTTGAAATTGGTACTGATAGCGGCCAACGTCGAATAATTGAGATTATTAAAATCTAATGTTCCTTTCTTTAATTAACTTTTCCCAAGTTTTGTTGGTGTGAATTTTGATGACTTTGTTTTTTATTTTTAATTTTAGGATGTTTATCTCATGAAATTCATTGTTATTAGAAGTTTGTCCCATGAAATTCAATGTTATTAATGACAACTTATGAATTTATCATGTATGTTCAATTAAAACTATCAAGAGTAGATTAAAAATAATACGTATTTACAAATAATAAATTATATCGTTTTCATTAATCAACCCGTGTAACACACGGGGCCATAACCTAGTTAATGATATTTTAAACTATAAATAATATAAAACACTGTGATTATCTATACATATAATAAAAGAAACCATTTGAGGGACACTTGTCATCATATTAGGCCATGTCTCTTATGGATAATTATTATTTAGTTTAATCTCTAATCATAAATAATAATATTAATAATAATCATCTTAATTTAGTGATTACCTATTTTAACTAATATAAAAATGTACGAAATAGTTACATCATCGTAAAAATGTATGAAATAGTTACATATCTATCATAACTTCAATGATTATTTGCAACTAATATAAATGTCTAAAATAATATTCGTTATCAAAATCTTATTATACAACAAGTAACCTATATTATATATTTAAATTCAAATATAAATATACCAAAATCTTACTACTAAACCTCGTCACATAAATAACATAATTGTATTTTTATAAACATAATATTTAAATTTAGCTATAGTATCTATTTATAACTAATTAACTAGCAAACATAAGTAATCTAATTATGTGACATCGAGATATATGATATTAACAAGTGACCTAAGATATACCAAAATCTTTCGAGCTGTACTGGTCTAATAAAAAGAATCAACGAGTTAATTTGTAATATAAAATAACGTAAATGTGGGTTAATTCTATATTTACGTTATTTTACCTTACATAAAAATGTTAGTTTCATGGGTGAAATCGTGGGTTAATTCTAAATATGGATTAATTCTTCTTTGTCAATGCAAATATGGGCTAGCTTATTTGATAGAGACTTATGTCTCTTATTAGAGAGATCATAGGTTCACAGCTAGGCACAAGTGTAATTTAATTTTATTAGTGTAATTTATAGTAAAAGTAACATTTTTCATTAAAAAAATCTTCTTCGTTTGCCACACAGAATCGCCTAATTTTTTTATGTCACGCACAAAACAATAAATAATGTTAAATAATATTACATTAGCGTATATTACACTACAAAATAATATTAATTTGAATAGAAATTACCTCAATCCTTAAATAAACCCTTTCATAAAGATAATTTGTACAAACAAAACATCAACACGACTTCTTAGGTAAGCAGTTCTCTTGACCATCAAAGTTATAGTTTCAATAACTTTAGTCTTATCTTTTAACACATGTTTTATTTATATTATGAGTTATTTTAAATGGCGGCTTATTTGATTCTTTAATAACATATTTGACCACTGTATCTTCTTTTCAATAATCATCTTCGTAATCACTATATCTATCGCATACCGAGTATATCCATTAGTTATTTTAAATATAATTTTTTATTATTTGGTATTTTTAAATATAATTTTCTTATTATTTGGTATATAAAATAATATTTATTCAACCCGTGTAATACACGAGAGTTTTTAAAAATATAACTCTTTTTTTATTTAGTAAACAATATTACATTTATTCAACCCATGTAATACACGGGGTTATAACCTAGTGGATGAAATAAAATAAGGTTAAAATAAAAGAAAAAATATAAAAAAAAAACATTTTAGAGCATTCACAGTAACTTGTTTTGGGATGTTTTTTACGTTTATGTCACATCATCCGTTTTTATTATTATGACGGTTATTTTTAAGGGTTGTTTTTGAAAGGTTGTTTTCACACAAAAACAAGTTTTGGATCTCATAATCTTACAATAAGCTCTAAAAACAAATACATGACAAAATTTGCAACAAAATGCATCTTACAATAAGCTCTAAAAACAAATACATGACAAAATTTGCAACAAAATGCAGGGAAAATTCAATTAAAATCAAGATAAATAAATTGTTATGTGTCAAAATAAGTAGAAGGGCCTCAATGTAAATGTTCTATAGTGTAGGGGGTTATTGGCTAGTTAGCGGCTATATAGTTGGGTTTATTGTAACAGATGGAACTATCGATGAATTGAATTGGGTTTTATCCTCCTTCTCCTCTTAGTGTTCTTCTTGTTCTCTTTATCGATCTTGTATACTTTGATTACTAATTGTGTTCGTAACAATGGTATCAGAGCAATCTTTCCTCTCGACTGTGGGTTAGATCTAGGGCAACCACGAATTTCTACCACAACAATCACAACTAGGGGAAGAAACGGGGAATTATTACAACATCAAAATTAGGGCAGGTTCAACCATCAGTTCTGGTGATTCAGAACAATATCCAGCAATCGAGAAATCATTGGAACAACATGGAATTGGCTCTGGAAAGTATTATGTCAATATCGCAAGACGGTACTGTTAAAGATTACTGTGATTCGTTTCAAAACTCATTCGATCATGTTAGAAATCTTGAAAACATTTCTGAATTCTATGCTATATACCTATTCATATGTGGTTTAGAACCAGAAATTAGGAAAATCTTTGCTAGATGGCATCAATATAGCTGCACAAAGGTGAAAGATGTGATTTCATTGGCTTTAAAAATAGATTCTAATAGCCTGCAAGATTCTTTTTCTCTATATGATCCTAATTCTTCTTTTTATAACAAAGATTTGGAGTTTGATATTAACATCACACTGGAGGAATTGATGAAGGATAATGAGTTGTTTCGAAATGGAAAGATTCAAGAAACTTGTTGTAACATTGTTCAGGAAACGATTGTAGATGAAGTGATTGATTATGTGCATAAAACAATTGAAGATGAATCCATTCAAGATGAGTGTAGTGAAGATAAGTTGTATGGTGAGATGTGCAAAGGAGTTGGGAATGTGATTCAAGAGTCGTTTAGTGGTGATGTTTTAAAAGAAAATGATATTCAAGACTAGTTTGAATCTTGTAAAAATGCATATGAAAAAGAAGTGTTAAACAAAGATTTTGGAAGTGAATTTGAAACAGGACATCAAGTAATAATGAAGAAACAATCCGTTCTCATGTTTCTCCATGCATCAGAGGATATTTCAACAAAAGAATCAGCTGTGTTCCTTCCGAATGCAACAGACAACGGTGTTTGCAAAATGAAGGCAAGGGTGTATATGTGGCATAAGTGGAAAATCAAATTTGTTGGTTATGTTAGAGTCTTTGGTTCAAATAAAGTTTTTGATTCATGGGACGAGAAACTACTAAATTGGAAAGATAAGGGTTGGGCAATTTGCATACAAAATGCAATAGTGTACTTGTGGCACAAATGGAAATCTAAATTTCTGAAGAAAGATAATTTGCTAATGACTTTGGATTGGCCTTTGGCAGTTGTTATGTTGTTGTTTAGTAGAAGATATTGTGAACATTTGTATTTGAGTAGAGGGGTATTGACATCAGATAGTGTCATAATAGACTTGGTTCAGGAGGATGTTGATTACTACTATTGGCAGTTGATAAGATGTGGTTATCGTATTGCTAATACAACGTCAGTCACAAGTTTAATAGGGACAAAGATGCCTTGTGCCTGCTACAAAGTTACCCAGATATTGTCAACTATTTGTGCGTTATTGGATAGTCTTGGTTATGGAATGCCATATGGCCAGATTGTTGACCAGGAAATGGAAAAGCATAACAACTTGAGTATGGGAAGGAAAAGGTTTAATGAGATCATGTTGCTGTTATGGGTTTCAGTGATTCCATCATCAGTGGCAATAACAATTTGGCAGATCTCTTGTGCAACAGGACGAGCATATTTCAAATTTAAAGGTGTTAGAAATCAAGTCATTTTGAACACATATGTTCATACCTTTTATTGTACGGTTGAACATGAAACCACTGAAATAACACACAGAATATATGGGTGTAATCTTATCCGAGAGAGTGGCATTTTACTCAAGCTACAACAAGTAATTATCACGATTCAACAACTAAAAAGAATGGTTGTTGGTTGTGTTTTGCTTGACTATTGCAGTTCGTGGTTGGATATAAAGTTAATTACCATCTCAAACTTCACAAAGTACCTGGAACAAATGTCAGACACCCCTGCTGCAGCCAAAGAACATTTGACACATGAAATTGAAAAACTAGATGAAAATATGGATCAACACGTGATTTGGATGTGAAGACATTTTGGAAACGTATTGAGACACTGTTACAGCAGGTATCATCCAGTGACATGGTCTATGAAGATAATCTGGCAACAAGTGATGTGTTTTCAACAAGTGGATGCCGTCTGAGTTGGGCAGGTCAATGCAAGTCTAATGATCAAGCTGTGGGTAAAAACAAAAGCGTGGTTAAGAATGTTTCTTCCAATCATGCCGGTGTTCCTAGTTCAAGTGGTTCTGGCCAAGAGTTGGGTGTGGCTACTGATGCGCTTATTCTTAGTCCAAAGGCTGGTTGTAATCGACATAATAATAGTAGAACAAGCAGGTTTACCAGGTTGCAGGTGTATGTTGGACCTTTGCCGAATAGCGCTAAAGATGGACAGCAAAGTAAGGGTAGTAATGTGGTTCCAAGAGCTTTAATGACAACCCATTCTTTTGGGCAGCAGGTTGTTTCAAATATTTCTGGTGGCAGTGTCGTTGGATTTTCTGGGCAACAAGGTGTTAAGCGTAGATTTGGTGTTGGGAATTCTTTATCGGGTGGAAATTTTAATAGGAATAATTCAGGTGGTAAGAACACCAAATGGCAGGAAGTGAAGAAGTGCAATCAACAATATGGGAATAAAGCTACTGATAAGAATTCTAATTTGCAGAATTTGAAGCCTCAAGCAATACAATGGATTTTGACATGGATTTTAAGGATAAGTGACATAAAAATGGAAACTTTTTATACAACAGGTCCTCTATGGGTCAAAACGAACTTCTCGCAAAGTTACATTTGGTTAATGATGAGGCTTAAAAGATCTTAAAAGGTTCAAAATTGTTGGACCATTGACTTACTGCCAAGGCTCGGGTCATCATTGTTGGAAAGGAAAATGATTTCACAAGGATTTAATTCTTTCTATTCCTAGTTTTTATTTATTTTTTAGTTTGTTACATGGTCTGGTCGAGTCATTTTTCTTTGTAGTTCTTGAGGTCAAGAACTCTTAAAAGGAGGGAGTATTGTTACGTGTCAAAATAAGTAGAAGGGCCTCAATGTAATTGTTCTATAGTGTAGGGGGTTATTGGTTAGTTAGCGACTATATAGTTGGGTTTATTGTAACAGATGGAACTATCGATGAATTGAATTGGGTTTTACCCTCCTTCTCCTCTTAGTGTTCTTCTTGTTCTCTTTATCGATCTTGTATACTTTGATTACTAATTGTGTTCGTAACATAAATATAATTGAGTATTATGAAAGGAGGTTACCATTGGGCCATTTTGAAATTATTCTCTGCCACATGGGTTGTCGTCTTCTAAATTGTATTTGTTTGGTCTCATGTCATTCTTTTTTTTTAAACGGCAAATTTGGATCACTGACGGACCACTAGATCATCATCGTGTCATCAGCGGAATCACCCGATCATATCCATCTCCATTAGGCATAATGCCTATACACCAATTCAAGAGAAAACCCAATAAATATGGGAAAAAAACCCCTTGCGAGAATCGAACCAATGACCTATTAGTCCCAAAGCCTTATCCCACCCCAAGATGCCACTAGGCTATAAAGCCATGGACTATCTCATGTCATTCTGATGTGAACATGACATTAATGAGAGCATTGTCATCCGAGTGACTCGAACCCACAATCATTTAGGAAGGACCACATTTACTACGCTTCTTCTCACTATTGCCTCACTAGCGTTCTACACAAGAGTGGATGTGTTGGCTACTATGCATTGGCGGAGCATCTTGGGGGCCCGGAGGTGCCCCCGCCTCTCTCGATTTTTTTCTCGCGGTTTTAGTTTTACCGAAAATTTTTGATCTCTTTTTGTAGTGTAAAATATTGGATTTTTAAGAGTTCGGCCTCCACTTATTTGAATTTTGAGAGTCTGGCCCCCACTGATTTTTCGTTCAAACTCCGCCACTGCTAGTATGTGTGTCCTTCATTAATGTGTTCTATTGATTTGTTTTGAACTTAATTTTTATATACATATTAAATTGAGGTTGACTATGTGAGTGAAAACGAACGCAAAACCCAATCAAGTTTATCCATTATCTCTAAGACTGTTTTTGAAGTATAAATCTAAAACTAATCACTAGTGACCCCCATGATAGTGAAGTTGTGGAAGATAGGTATGCTTTTGAAATATGAGTGGTGACATCTATTCATAGTAGAAGTTGTGGAAGATACATGAAGACCGTATGTGTTTGTTTTGTTGTACTTTATATAATAGTAGTAGTAATACAAATTATCATTAGTTTTCATATATGAGTTTATGATGATTTAAAAATGACCAAAGCAAATCGAAAGTATGGTATTTTGAGTTCTATCTTGATGCAAAAAAAAAAAAAAAGGAACCAACACATAATTGTTTAAGTTCAGTTTATTTTATTTTATTTTAATAAACAGTAAAGGCCTGAACATCCGGGATCTACCTGGAAAATGAATCACCTTTCTGCTGGAAGAACATAACATGGGACGCGGTCCACCCTCCTAGGAAGAAACCACAACTGAGAAAACCCCCTAGCTTAACCCATTGCAAAATTTGTCTCAAGCGAACTCCAACCCATTACCTCCCATTTGAAAAGTCACGGGGCTACCACTCAATTGGAAGGCTCGGTGGTTGTTAAAGTTAATTTTTGAGTATTCCTTTTTGAGTTACATATAGTAACATCTATATATAGGACATATGCTTTCCGTATCATGATTACAAGGTTAAAGAATAAAAGGAAAAAAAACCCAAACTGGAACAAAAATAATCTTGAAATCAGTTCTGTGGCAACCATTCTTTATGTTACTTTAGCTCTAACATGTCATAATCAAAATTCGTTTGGCAGATCTGGAAATGGTAAAAGGTAAGAATTAGAAGATTAACATTACTTGATTTTCACTTATAACTCGGTTTTCAGGATTGTATCGTTCGACAAAGGAACCTGCTTTTTCTTTCCTTTGTAGAGTTCCTTTAGAAGATCGTCGTATGGAGGATCGCCTGGTCTTCGAAAAAATTGATCTCCCATCTTGATTTCATATGCTTCTGGCTGACTTAGTAAAAACTCTTTCACCTGCACACAAATGAATATCAATCTACCTAAAACTCAAACTCAGAATGTTGGAATTTTCTATGAACTATTGAACCTTTCACTATATTAGATTATCTGTTAATTTCTACTTTGATTGATGAACTAACTGCAATCAGTAATGAACATTTTTTTACCGCATTGGCATTGAATTTGAACAGTGCAAGCAAGAACATGAGAGTATTCAAATGGTAACTAGAATGGGGACTAACCTCTAATGTGTTTTGGGCATTTTGTAACGAGAACATTACAGTCGTAATATCAAAACCCATGAAAGTGACTTCAATTGCTCCGGTTCTTGCAAGTTTGGTCCATTTCTCTGCAATATCCGATACCATATCCTGCAAATATCAGACAGACAATTTGAATACGGTTACGATATGATATAACTTATAAGATGACTCAAGATGGCTAATCTACCAAAGAAAGTAGATGAGAAAGACAAGACTTCGGAGCAAATTTCTGATTTATCATTCGTAATGCAAAAACATAAACGAGGGCTATAATTATAGCCTTACAAACTAACCCGCTACTAACAATTATGGAATCACCTACTAACTAGACTCGACTACATGAAATAAAAGACTAGTGTTAACAAAATAAACAAACAAAAAGGAGTGAAGGAAAACATGCAGTAATTGATGCTGTAAAGTCACAAGCAATATCACAGATTTCACTCAATTTCTCGATAATAACTTCATTCATCGGACAAGTTAATATATAGCTGCTACAAAAGACTCTAACTTGCTAACGATAACCAGGAAATTAGGAACAAACCAACAACCCATGACACCCACGACTACCTGATAAAAAAAAACCTAACAGACACGATGACTAGAACAATTCAAGCAGACACGTGCATGGGCTTAAACAGTTAAACACCACATGCTGGACTCAACCTTTGGCTAAGGCCCATTATTTAACAGACCCAAAAACAAAGACAGACCCAACAACGTAAGACCCGTATCAAACCTTCCCTTAAACTGAAAATGGGTTTACCATTTCAGTTTACACCTTCAATTTCCTTAACTCCTAGCAGCTTCCTTATCTTCTCGAGCACTTCTAATTTCACCGGCTTGGTCATAACATCAGCTACCTGATCACCAGTTGGACAGAATACTAACTGCACCTACTCTTGATTAACTAAATCCCTCAAGTAATGAAATCGAACATCGATGTGTTTTGTGCGTCTGTGCATTACTAGGTTTTTGGAGAGCTTTATACTTGAATTATTGTCACACTTTACTTCCACAGTACCAATCGGCTTATTGCTCATCTCTTGCAGAAAGCCTTTAAGCCAAACACTGTGGCATGCACAAGCTGTAGCGGCAACGTACTCTGACTCGGTGGAGGATAGAGTAACTATTTCTTGTTTTCTGGAACTCCAGCAAATAGCAGTCTCACTGAGCAGACACACATATCCTGATGTACACCTTCTATCTTCTATATCCCTTGCGAAATCACTGTCTATGTAAACCTGCAACTTCAGACCAGATTTCTTTGCATATAATAAACCAAAATTATAAGTGCCTTTCACATATCCAGCACTCGTTTGGCGAACTGCAGATGTTCTTCCTTAGGATTTGACATGAACCTGGATATTAAGCATACCACATACATAATATCGGGTCGTGTCACAGTGAGATACATTAGGCTTCCAAGAAGCCGCTTAAATTCAGTTCCGTCTACTTCTTTTCCCGCACCGGCCTTTGTCAAAACAGTTCCTGGGACAATAGGATTTTTAACACCATTGCTTTCCCACATTCCAAACCTTTCAAGCACTTCCTTAGCATACTTCTTTTGACAAATGCTAATTCCTTCTTTGTACTGATTCACTTCTATACCCAAGAAGTATTTCATTGTTCCTAAGTCTGTCATCTCAAACTCCTTCATTATTGATCTTTTAAAACTTTCACAGAACATGCTATCATTCCCAGTGTAAATCAAGTCATCCACATAAAGGCTAACAATAACAATTTTGTTCAAAACCCTTTTAATGAATAAGGTGTTATCATACCTGCTTTTTCTGAACCCTTCTCTTTGAAAATAGCCTTCAATCCTATTAAACTAGGCTCTTGGAGCCTGCTTCAAACCGACAGTGCTCTTTTAAGGCGGTAAACCTTATGTTCTTCTCCGCTTTTGACAAAGCCTTCGGGTTGTTCGATAAACATTGTTTCCTTCAGCTCGCCATTTAGGAATGCACTCTTTACATCGAGTTGACGCACGGTCCAGTCATTCTGCGATGCTATTGCCAACAAGGACCTGATTGTATCCCAACGCGCAACAGGGGCGAAAACTTCATCATAGTCGATTCCCTTCTTTTGAGTATAACCCTTTACCACCAACCGAGCCTTGTGTTTTTCAACCTGACCTCTTTCGTTCAACTTTGTTTTAAAAACCCACTTTACTCCAATTGGTTTGACCTCCTTTGATGCTTCAACTAGCTCCCATGTCTCATTTTGTTCAATGGCTTGAATTTCGTTTTTCATAGCTTCCACCCATTTGGTTTCTTTGACAGCTTCTTCGTAACTGGTAGGATCCCCAAATGAACTGAACATAGCTAAGTCAGCTTCTTCATCCGAGAATCCTTCCCCAGTTTGATAGTCTTGCATCCACACTAAAGTTGTGGTTGTTCTCTTCGACCATTGACTACCATCTTGCTGTGAACTTGAAGCAGCGTTTGGCACACTTTCTACAGCTTCATCTTGTTCCGTATCTTCGGTGTTGACAGAAGGATTTTGCTGAATGGCTTCTTGCTCAAGTACTTCCACAGAATCATTTTCTATTGTATCATATATTTCTTCATTTTGTACTTCATCATCATCTGGAATTAACAATTCTTGTGAATCCAATTCTTCATGTTTCCAATCCCATTGCTTAGTTTCTTCAAAAATCACATCTCTACTGATTACTATCTTTTGTTGGACTGGATCATAGAGTTTGTATGCCTTTGATTCCTTGCTAATTCCCAAGAAAATGCACTTACGACTTTTGTTGTCAAGCTTTGTTCTCAATTGAGACGGAACGTGAACATACCCAATGCACCCAAAAATCTTAAAGTAATCAACATTAGGCTTGTTTCCTGACCAAACCTCTTCTGGGATTCTATCTTCCAAGGCGGATGTCACACAGCGATTTAGTATGTGACAGGCCCAATTTGTTGCTTCCGTCCAAAACCATTTTGGCATCTGCTTTTCGATTAAGAGACATCTAACCGTGTTCATTAGAGTTTTGTTTCGACGTTCTGCCACTCCGTTTTGTTGAGGAGTGTACGCAGCAGTTAGTTGTCTCTTAATACCGTGTGCATCACAAAAAAATATTAAAGGTCTTAGAGGTAAACTCCCCACCTCTGTCATTTCTTAAGCTTTTAATTTTGAGACTCGTTTCATTCTCAACCATGACCTTAAACCGTTTAAAAGACTCAAAACTTTCACTTTTATTAGCGAAGAAATAAACCCATACCTTTCATGAGTAATCATCAACTAATACCATTACATACCTTTTACCACTGGGTGATACAGGTTTGATTGGCCTGCATAAATCAGTGTGTATCAGCTGCAATTTTTCTGCTGCTCTCCATGTGCTCTTCTTAGGTATTACCTCACGTTGTTGCTTTCCTAGGTTGCATACTTCACATACTTTACTCTGTTCAGCCACTTTTGGAAGACCTTTCACTAGTTGTAGGTACTGCATTGTTCTTATCCACTTGTTATTCACGTGCCCAATCTCTTATACCACACTTGAGATTCACCTTCTTCACCGATTTTTAAACACCTGCTGTTTTAGTGGCCTCATTGTTCCATTGACAAGAAACATTCGGTTGCGAATCATGTTTGAAGTAACTATTAGTCCTCGTTGAGGATGATAGACTTTACATGTTCCTTGCTTAATTATTATAGTCAACCCCTTCTCTTGCAATTGTCCTAAACTCAGCAGGCTCGAGGTGAGTTCAGGGACGTAATACACTCTGGTTATAACTTGAGTGAAGGAAAACATGCAGTAATTAAGGGAACCCACAATAAACATGATGCTGTAAAGTCAGAAGCAATATCACAGATTTCACTCAATTTCTGGATGATAACTTCATTCATCGAACAAGTTAATATATAGCTGCTACAAAAGACTCTAACTTGCTAACGATAACCAGGAAATTAGGAACAAACCAACAACCCATGACACCCACGACTACCTGATAAAAAAAACCTAACAGACACGATGACTAGAACAATTCAAACAGCCACGTGCACGGGCTTAAACACCACATGCTGGACTCAACCTTTGGCTAAGTCCCATTATTTAACAGACCCAAAAACAAAGACAGACCCAACAACGTAAGACCCGTATCAGATGCATGGGCAGTATGGGGATGTGTGTGTAGAGGATTTTTCTAACTAGGCCTGGCCCAACATATATGGATCTACAAGGCCTATCCTATCTCCTATATAGGGGGGGGGGGGGGGGGGGCTCAATCCCGGTTAGAGAGTGATGGGGTGTGGAATTGGACCTGACCCGAGCAGTCGGACATTCCCGTTACTTATCGCTTTTATATTAGTTATTTATTATTGCTGCTTACTAACCCAACCGCGATGCCCAACGCGATGTAGTTTACACTGCTTTAGAGATAACCCCTAACTGGGCTTGGCCCATTGAGGTTGGGGGAGACCCATGTCTCCTATATAAAGAGGTGTTCACCTCGTTATTAGGGCACAAGATATGGAGCCGCCACACTTTTGTTGTTGGAAATAAGAGATTCTTCTCTTACCGGCCATCTCTACATCCCCGTATTTCTCTCTTTCTCCATTGCAGATCTTGGTTCAAGAGGAGGAACAAGGTGTGATTCTCCATCCTATCAGAGAAGCGGTCCAATCATCCCGGCGGTGATTCCGTGTTTCTTCATAGAGGATCCCTGCCTGATCATTTCTACAAGGAGGATTACTCCACATATTAATACTCTCTCATATTCTATAACATGCTCATATTGAGATACTTATATATGATAAAGAATGGCTTGAGCGTTGGAGGATGGCCCCTAGGCTTCGGCCTTAGACCCTTCTAACAGGTTCTCATTGATGTTTGCAAATCCATCTCCTCAACCACTACAATAGTTGTGATCTCCATCCTAGTGGATCCATGTAGCATTGGTGTGCATGGGCGACATGGCACTTATACCAAACAAAGCTATAGTAGTTTTTGAATGCATAACATAGTTTCAAAGGCGCTAGGCGCACTCAAGGCGCACAGGCCTCGTCCGAGGCCTAGGCGCAAAGCTCAAAAAAATCAAGAGCCCGAGAGAAAAAACGCACAATGGAAAAAAATTGAAAAAATATTTTATTTATTAGAAAAATAATACTATTCTTCAAATAAAATAAATAAAGCTATTATATAACATTTAATATCATCAATTTAGTACCAAAAGTACTAAAATATTAGTGTATTCGTGTAGAAAACTAGTTTTCCTTTGATAAAAGTAGAAATCTAGCTGGAATCTTTCCGAAATTTAGAGAATTTGGCTGGAAACTCTCCGAAATCTCACTGGAATGTGCGCCCGAACCATTACCTAGAGAATTAAAGCGCATTTGTCTCGACTTAAAGCGCAATTGCCTTGCCTCGCCTCGCCAGGAAAATGGGCCTAGGCGCAAGAGGCGATCACTTTTAACATCTATGATTCATAATTGTGTGATCCCAATTGGATCAGTTATCTATTCACCTAAAAATCACTAGTTGTAACTTTGTGCTCTTTATGTAATGCTTTCCTACCAGAGAACGACTCAAATTCATTCAGGATGAACTAATACCTACTACATTGTATCTCTAGAAAAAAATATCAAAATTCAGAATCAGATATGCAGAGCTAGTTGAGCCGTTGAGGTATCTTAGAACATGACACAATTCCAGATCGATCACTGCTAATCCATTATTAATCATACTAAAATCACCGCATTGCAACAAAAACACTAAAAAAAATCAATCGATCCGATTACCAAAAGCAAATATCAGATGTAATCACACGAAATAGGTTAAATCAAAATGCAGTTTCATAATCTTTTCATAATTGAAACAGAAGCAGAAGAAGATTCGTGTTACCGGAGTACGACTATCGGTTAACCGGAGCTTAACGAATCCATACGACTGTCCGACCTGTCGTTTCAAAATCTCTTCCTGCATCTGAGTAATATCCAAATCGGAAAAGTTCTCCGGCGGTGGATCAAACTCTTTCTCCGTCATCTTCCTCTTCTGTCCCCATTCTATCCATGACGCATCCTCCTCGTTGTCCTCTACGTCGTGGAGGTCGTCGGGAATGTGAACTCGCTTCTTTGTTCCGTACACGCCGCTGTTACCGGCGACGATTAGGAGTAGAAAGAAGAGGAGACGGAAACTAGCCGAAAGAAACAACGCCGCGGAAAGCTTCACCGTCTCCGATCTGCGGTTAACCGCCATTGATGAGCATGTGTTGAATGTGTGCGTGTTAGCCTTTGCCTGCGCACTGGTGGTGCATGTTAGCGTTACGGAACTTGTTATGTTACATAAACGAGGTGATAACTGATATGCTCGTTTGACAAAG
The DNA here is from genome assembly GCA_030545235.1 of Helianthus tuberosus. NCBI lineage: Eukaryota > Viridiplantae > Streptophyta > Magnoliopsida > Asterales > Asteraceae > Helianthus > Helianthus tuberosus. The sequence goes on along the minus strand of CM060385.1, from coordinate 19,835,860 downwards.
TCATGAAGTATTATTAAAGCATTTACATCAAAGAGGATACTTGTTGTTGAAAATATAACGAGTACATGAATATTTTAAATGAATCCAGTAGTAAAAATACTAGACTTATAATAATTTTCATACGCCACCCTAGTCGTTGTATACATATATACACCACTTAATGTATGCGATACTTATAAATTATAATATGAATTAGTGCTGTCCCCGAAAACTCTTGAAAAAGTTTAGGCCTCGGGTGACGAAAAGAATTGAGCCCAAAATTATGGTTAAGGGTAATTGAATTACAAAAATAAAAACTTAGTGATGGAGCAAAGACTCGAACTTGAGACCTTTTATATTATTTTGACTTTTTGAGATGGTTTTTGTCACTACACCACCAACATTTTTTTGCATAATAAATGTATGAATATACTAAATATATAATTTAATAATATATACAAGCTTGTAAAGATTTTTCGGGCCCTTTGAAATTTTGGGCCTCGGGCGTCGGCACGGGTTTGCCGGGCCCAGATCCGGCCCTGATATGAATGTATATGAAATGTTGGTGGTTGAAGAAACACCAGTTCAGATTCGCGGGGCAGAACTATAAATGGTATCTCAACAAGGGGTTATCTTCTGGATCTTCTCTTCAATTGATATAGTTGGGATCTCGAGAGTAATCTGCAAAACAGAACATCGTTACTCGTTAAAAGAAGAATATTGGGGGGGGGGGGGGGGGTTGGGTTCTTCTCTTAACTAGGCTCCGACGTGAGAATAAGTATTTATTCTTTCAAGAAAGAAAGGAAACAAATGTGTATGTTTAGATTGAGAGAGTGATATGCTAATGGGCTAGACGTCACCATCAAGGGAAGATCCGCTTGATCTCCTCTGACACGACATGTAGTGTGCGCAAAGGTGTGAGTATGTCCCTGCGTCGTGATTGCTACACGTCGCTTTCCAAGTGTACTTGTTATCTCATTTGTCATTAGTTGTTAGCGGAGATAATGGAGCAGTGAAATGGCGCGCTCTAATTGGCTACACGTCATTGTCTGTTGTACTTCTTGTCCCTTGCACGAGTGATCATCGTGGGGATTGCTTAGCAGAGAGCCTGTTTGTCACACCCCGATATTTCCACATATTACCGGTGGGCCCGACGGGGAGTATCGTGACGTAGTTGATATCATCATAGTCAAATATACACAGTTTATAGCATAGCGGAAGTCTTGGTAGAAATTACTATTACAAACCGAAATGTAAAGTACGACTAAAATAATATACAGACGGTTGTAAGATAGGATCCACAGGCGGATCTAAAATATAATACAAAAACTTGTTCAACAGACTTAAGGCATACGAACTTGCAAGATTCACTATTTACGCCCAGAAGCTCCCAGCCAATTACGAGTAGTACCTGCCACTTAGTCTTTTTTTTGAAAAATACGTCAGTTTACACTGGTAAATACAATTAACCGACTCTTTTGAAAGCATTTATGAAAATTGATTTAAATGCACAAAGCACAAATATTATTTTATAACTTGGGACAATTATATAACGATAATCTTGTATCAGATTCACATGTTTGTCATACATTTAGGGCCCGGAATAGAAGCAGGGACATGATTAATCGACACACCACTAATATAATCCCACGGCGGGTTACCCCAACAAGTGAGTATATCTTTTACATACGCAACTGTCAGGTGTATGCCTACACCCCGTGCTTAAGTCGTGGTCATTTACAATTGAAATGAGCCGAGGATATCCAGGACACGGTCGTTAACCCCCAATGTTTATTGTTATCAAGCAACACTGATTAAAACGGGATTATGCAAATTTAACCATATTTGATTAAATAGTTTTTACACCCGACCAAACGGTAATATTTTACCGTATCCCAAGCCCGTATAAGGAAAAATAAGTTAAAAATATTTACCTGAGCTTAAAATGCAAGATTTGTCTACTCAGCCGTATGCTCTTGTAACACCTCATAAAATCACGTCCAATGATGTATTGACACGTGTAATAAACCCTAATTAAGTCAAACGTTGAATTTGAGGGACTAATTTTGCGAAAAATCAAAAACTTTGATTTTAGAAGGACTGGAAATGTTAACATGCTTATTATAAGCCTCTGAATAACATTACATGGTAATCATATTCACAAATGGGCCACTTGTTGATCATGAGTAGCCGTTTGCGTAATTAATTGAAAGTTTGCGCAATGAAGGGTTAAAAGTGTCAACATGTTAATTCTTACCTCTGAGAGACCTTTTAACAAACCGAGAGCTTCATGATAATTTATTTCACTCTCGTGAATGCCTAATATTGGCCATTAAGGGCTTTTATGTCTATAAGTGACGTTACGCGCAACTTTGCAAGTTTGAGGGGTTAAAAGCGTCAATATGTTTAATTATACCTCTGAATGACCTTTTAATGAACCCGGAGCATCGTGATGTTTAATAACACTCTCTAGAATGCCTAATATGGATTAGATAAGGCTTCTATGCTATTAAACGATGATATAGGCAAGTTTGCGCATTAGAGGGACCAAAAGCGTCAACTTTTGAATCTACGCCTTTTGGTGACCATTTAAGCAAACGGGAGCGTAGTAATATTTAAACATATGCTTGGGAACACACGTTATGGGCCATGGAAGGCTTGGATACCATTAAACGACATTTCGCGCTACTTTGTGCGATTAAAGGACTAATTGCGTCGAACTGCAAAAGTCTATCGATTCGTGTGGTATCGGACCTTCCGAAATATGATCATAAGTTAAACATGCCCTAAATATCCTTTTCATAGCTTAGATATAGGCTTAGAGGTGTTTGGTGCGCAAAAATAAACTTTTAAGTCAAGCAGGGACTAAAAGTGTCAAAAAGTGCATAAGTTTGCATTTTCGCGCATATCTTACGTTCTGAATACATCCGGACATCCAAAAATTTATGTAACCACTAAAATATTTTATTTTAGTGTTTGGCTTGATAAAATTCCATTCGTCGCGTAATTTGGATCGTTTTTCGCGTCCGTTCGTGTTTCGTCGTAATTAGTCGAACAACGTGACCGTACGGCCAAACGAACCGACGTCCCGCATATTTTTGAGCATGTTTTATGTTCCCTATGTTTAGGCATCATTGTAGAGCCTTGAAAATGGCTTAACGGGCCTTAACCGTGTCAAAAAGGACCTTACAAGCCTACAGGGACTAAAACTGTAATTTATGAAAGTTGCTGTGCTGATTACCAGCTTCAGAAACTTGTGTGCAGCCCTGGTTTACAGCCATATCTCACATACTTCGAATCTATGGGCTGTTTTGCTGGTATTAATAGCTGGTTTTACACATGTGTTGATCCTATAATCCTCCTTAACACATGTCAATCATCCAAGTTACCCAAAAGATCTATAAATAGGGGTGAAATTCATTTGATCAATCACACCATTCCTTGCAATATGCTCTTGCTTGCAAAACTAAGAGGATCCTGAATCTTTGGGAACCTCCTTTCAGTCCATTGGACCCTTTGTAAGCATCCATTTTCATGCCTAGTTCAGTTTATTGGCTTTTAAAGCCGAAAAAGTCAAACGTTTCGTTAAACGCCTTGACTTTTAAACGGTCGAGCCATGGTTCGCAAAGAACATGGCTACGTGATCGTAATTTGGTAGGTATTAAACCCTCAAAAGGGCACCTCCTAATTACCACGTTTGCTTAGTTAATTACCGGGTCAAAGTAATTAGAATAAAAGTCAAACGAGTCGTTTTTAAATAAAATTCATAACTAATAAGGTAAAAGCAATAAAATCAGTTTTGTCACTTTAGTAACTTGGTAAATATTAATTGAACATGTCTAGGCATGTTCAACCCGACAATTCTGAGTTTAGGCACGGTTCGGAACCGAAAGTCGCAAAAGTTGACTTTTGCTTTGACTTTCAGTTCTGAGCCGATTTAGATTAGTTTAGATATGCCTTAGGATTCCTTTAGGACCGTATTATATGTTAGTATAACCCTCTGAGGTTATACAACTTGGTTCCATAGAAATCCTAGTTCATTACATGTTTCCGTTAATTACTTAAATGTTGACCATTATGCCCTTTTGACCTTAAAACGAGATTTTTGAAAATGTGAGAGGACAAAACCTTTGTTACTGATTTATAAACTTGTACTAAAAATTTGACATCAGTTTGAGGCCTAGATTAGGAGTTATGCTCAATATCGTAATTAAGAAGCTTTTTATTAATTAAACGACATAATTAGCATAAAGCCTATCTAAACCCAAATGTTGACACCAAAATTTTTACCCACTGATGTAATATAATATTTTGGGATTTTTGAAGATTTTTATTTATTTTTAAACTGATCATATCATAGGGTTCTAGCTTTGATTCGGTAATTGTCGGTTATACCATTTTCTTGAATAAAATGAGTTTTACATCACATATTGATACCAAATCTTTTGCTACTGATTTTATATGATAAATAAAATATTTTAAGCCTTCTGGAATGATAAAAATATCAGCTTTTCTTATATAACCCGAAAATCGCTTAAAAACGACTTTTACGCGTTTTTAACGCATAGTGTGAATTAAAACTGTTTTAAACATATAAGACTTAATACCTACTGATGTTTTTAGTAAATTTTTATACTTTAATAGTAATCAAAATTTTTAAACTCAGATTTCCAAAAATTGACTTTTAAAGCTTATGTGAAATTACCAAAATGCCCCTACGGTGCATGAATTGGTTATAAATGATAAATTTCACATATAGGCAAAACCCTACTGATATAACTTATTAAATTAAATATTTTTACTGATCTTTTCAGACCTGAACCTTAGATTAATAATTAATCTCTTTTATAATCTTTAAAATGACCAAAATACCCCTACGGGGCTTAATTTGAGTTTAAATTTGTTTTGGGCATAATGGAAGGTATCTTACTGATATCACAACATATTTAAGGCATATTAACTTAGGAAACCTGTTCATGAATCATTTGTTTACTCGTTATGCATTTTTCGCGTTCGGTGCGGTTTATGTAACTAGTTTGCATAAATTAATCGAAACGGGTCAAACCTTATCATTTTATCTCAAAATCCAGAATGTGTTTAGTTTACCCATATTATACAAGTCTTCAAACTTGTCGGGTCTAAATCACATTCTATTCCGGTCTTCGCTTAATCTTGCGTTTTGAACCGTATACCTTCCTTTAAAATTAACCGGTCTAAGTTTAGACTTAATTAAGACACGTTAGGAATCTAATAGGTTATTAAAACCTTCATTCCAGATTTAGGAGCCAAGTAAAAGATATCTGCATTTGCTTGATTGTATACGACTGGGATAAATTGTATAATTTGCTCAGGTAAATACTCTTAACTTATTTCCCTATACGGGCTTGGGATACGGTATTATAATAATACCGCTTGGTCGGGTATGTAATTGTTTTAAATCGGATTGTAATTAATATATATTGCATAACCCGTTTTAATCTGTTTTGTTTGGTATATGGCTTTTGGGGGGTTAATGACCGTGTCCTGGATATCCTCGGCTCATTCATTGAGATGGCCACGACTTAAGCACGGGGTGTAGGCATACACCCGACAATTGTGTATGTATAAAAGGTACCCCACAATAAGGAAAATTCCTTGTGGGTATTATACCTGTGGTGTGTCAGTTAATCTTGTCCGGCTCTTCTAACCGGCCCTGACAGACGGCAAACATTTAAATCTGTATACAAGATTATTTTTAAATAATTGTCCCAAGTTATAAAAGATTATTTTGTGCCTTGTGCATTCAAATCAATTTTCTTAAACATTTTCAAAATGAGTCGGTTAATTGTATTTACTAGTGTAAACTGACGTATTTGCCAAAAAGGCTAAGTGCAGGTACTAGACGGAATAGGCTGGCTACTCCTAGCATCAATAAAGAGTCTTGCAAGCTTAGATGTTTATATTCTGTTGAACAATGTTCCTTTAACTTGATCCGCCTGTGGATCCTTTACATTCCGTTGTAATACTTCGATATTACTTTCATTCGGGTTGTAATGTTTTTATCTTTCGACTTCCGCTGTGTATTAAACTGTGATAAATTATCTATGATGATATCAACTACGTCACGATACTCCCCACCGGTACTATGTGGAAATATCGGGGTGTGACAGGTTGGTATCAGAGCCAACGTTTGAGTGAATTAAACACTAGCCTTTGGTGTTTAATCTCAAATGACACAGTAGCACATTCCTTAGACCTCCTGAGTCTAGACTTAACATAGGAATGCTCTCATCTCTATTAAGTAAACATTGCTTTCGATTTTATGTATTTTGTATATGCCGCCAGGCACGGAAGTTGTCGATGGAAAATTCTCCACAACCAAAGCCTAGAAATGCCAAGCATCATATCACGGCTAGGATAAGCGAGCAACCAGCTGGAGGAAAGACCTTATGGACCTTTTTCCAAAACCAAACTTGTTTAAACCCTTATCCAGACTACGGAGTCTATACCAGAAGGTCCCTAAGGCTCCCATATTGAAGAAGATACATGTGGTTGTTATTAAACCCTAATTCTTACCTCCGAGTTTTCAAATTTCAAACTTAGACTATACTAGTCAAAACCTAATCCGTGATCCATGCCATTCCTATAATCATTGAATCTTTGGATTCTACTTCTGCAATGGATCCTGATTTGAAATATTACTTATTCACTAAAATCTTCAGAGTCGCTACTGCGCACGATAAATAAAGATGAAGAAACAATCAGAATAAAGAAAGGAAGACATTTGAAGACCCTCCTTCCATCATATTTCTTTTCATTTAAGTCCCTGTTTGGGCATTTAATTATTGTAATCCTTCGTGGACATATTAATTCATCAAAGTCCTTATAGACTTACCTCTTTTGATAAGACTCCATAAATATATACGTCTACATATTGAAAATCCCTTTGAGGATATCATCTTTTAATAATAGTCCCTTCGAGGACATTACACTTCAAATAGTCCTTTCATGGACATTTTACCCTACTATATTCCTTTCGTGGACACGAGATCTCATTATAGTCCCTTAGTGGACATGATATTTCATCATAACCTTTGTAGACCTGATGGTTCATTATAGTCCTTTCATGGGTAAACTGTTTTAATACAGTCCCCATACGGACATATGATATTTTTATAGTCCCTATACGGACCTATAATTTCCTTTTAAGACCTCTATGGACAAGTATGATATTAAAAGTCCTGCTTGAGGCACTATGGTAAATTTCATAATAATTTATTGGAAGTTTTGAAAAATTTTATATAGGTACTCATATCGTCATGTATCAATCATTAGTGTCACACCCTGCTCGTAGCGGAAACGCGAGGTATGATCTGTTGGTTCTCATTGCATAACGATATAAGTAAACATACTAAATGAATAAAACATACTCCATTGCCATTACCATTATTGTTCAAAAGATGCGCAACATACATTAAGTTTATAATTTACAAAACATTCAAAGAAAATAAGTTATTACTATTTCATACATTCAAAACGAAAGTTTTAAACATTAAGGCTTTGTCCACTATAACACCGCAAAGCGGCACTATAATAGATAAACCCTTCAAAAGATGGCACGGAGTCTTGATACTTGTTTCCTGAATTAGAATCCCTGACAAGGTCCACTAATTCCCTGAAATACATGTTTAAGTAGAAAAATCAACAAAGGTTGAGCGAGTTCATGCAGTTTAGTTGTATATGATACATCCGAAAAATGTAGAATTTCTTTGTATTTGAATCAAATATAGTATGAAAAGCGTCAATGAAATCGTGATCATTAATGTTTTGCAAGGACATTAATATGTGTGACGAAATAGGAAGCAATCCAACCCTAGACGATTTTAATTGTATCGACACCATGTCGTAGGGCAACAAACGCACCCCTAGGCAATGAATGGCCATGAGTGGGGCTCGCCAAAACTCATTAGATCTAACCCTTTGTTCCTTGGTCCAAAATGGATTAATGGTGCTTTAGTTATGGCCCTAATTTCTCACATGATCTAAGGTGTTTCATTCCTTGACTTATCATACTTATTGTACATGTATTTTCCCCGATAGTTGTAAAGCTTGAAAAGTATTTAAGACGAAAAGGGGACATGAACTCACAGTATCGCGTCAGTGAGTAGAAGTAAATATGATATCACGTGCGGTAGTCCTGAACAGTGTTGCGACCTACAATCGTTTTTATATTTGTTAGACACTTCGGTCTTTGTAAACAACTTGAGTACAAGTCTTGTGTCTTAAATATGTTTAAGACTTGTATGTCTTTATTGTTCGTTGAACTTTGTATTTCTTTACAATTTATGTCATTGGACTTAGTCCAATAATTTATGATATTGAGCCCAAATAGTGTTGGGCTTAAATAGTGTTGGGCTTAAATAATGTTGGGCTTTTGGGCCCATACGTTTGGTATTGGGCTTAGCCCATAAGTTATTGATATTGGGCTTAGCCCATGTATTTAGTTTAAGCCCATTATGAATATAAGTCCATTAAAATGTAAGCCCATTTATATAAAAATAGCCCATTAAAAGTATAAGTCTTTCATTATTATAAAAATATTTTTATAAAATTAACTAAGTATACTTTTTAGTAAATAAAAATATAATAGTTTTTATAAGTTTCAAAATATCCGAATTTTGTTAATGATAACGTAATTTTTGTGTCCGTGTCGAAAGATCGTCTAGATGTCGTATTAAGTCATCATCTATATGCTCTACGGGAATCACCGGGACAATGTCGTAATCATCCTCGTCGAGGTCGACGAAAGGCACCATAGCAAGAGGAAGTACATCCAAAGGTATAATCTCGACTACGTGTTCACCCTCCGGGTGACCTATGATAACTATGTCATTGAGTAGTGGAGGTACAGCTAATACGTCATCGTCAACAATATCCCCTAGAAATGCGAATGGCTGAAAATCATCCATATCGCTATCAGATCCCGTCTCACTATCCGATGTAATGACCTGAACCTCTGGTATGTAATCATCATCTGAAGAAGGTGTCATAGGATCCACATCATCATAAATGTTGCTTCCTTCGGATGAAGACATGATATCCTGTAACATGATTGGTTTGACGTATGTATTATTAAATTAATTTTTCAATTAATATATATATACACAAAATGTTGAAATCACATAAGTTCATTTTAAGTTATTCTATTTGTGTTATGCGGATTAACTTAATGTTTCATGTCTACCATTTAGAGACTAAGACACTTAATGTCCTTGCTTGATTTGTATGATATGAATTTTTTTTTTTTTTTTTGTGCTGGACCTTGAGAAAAAATTTTATGCAATGAAAACTCTTGTTTTTGTATAAATTGTTTTCGTGAGAGGTTCCCTAGTGATTGTAGACTAGACTCGAGAAAGAATCCTAGTTCACTACAATCGAAGCTCTGATACCAATCTGTCACACCCTGCTCGTAGCGGAAACGCGAGGTGTGATCTGTTGGTTCTCATTGCATAACGATATAAGTAAACATACTAAATGAATAAAACATACTCCATTGCCATTACCATTATTGTTCAAAAGATGCGCAACATACATTAAGTTTATAATTTACAAAACATTCAAAGAAAATAAGTTATTACTATTTCATACATTCAAAACGAAAGTTTTAAACATTAAGGCTTTGTCCACTATAACACCGCAAAACGGCACTATAATGGATAAACCCTTCAAAAGATGGCACGGAGTCTTGATACTTGTTTCCTGAATTAGAATCCCTGACAAGGTCCACTAATTCCCTGAAATACATGTTTAAGTAGAAAAATCAACAAAGGTTGAGCGAGTTCATGCAGTTTAGTTGTATATGATACATCCGAAAAATGTAGAATGTATTTGTATTTGAATCAAATATAGTATGAAAAGCGTCAATGAAATAGTGATCATTAATGTTTTGCAAGGACATTAATATGTGTGACGAAATAGGAAGCAATCCAACCCTAGACGATTTTAATTGTATCGACACCATGTCATAGGGCAACAAACGCACCCCTAGGCAATGAATGGCCATGAGTGGGGCTCGCCAAAACCCATTAGATCTAACCCTTTGTTCCTTGGTCCAAAATGGATTAATGGTGCTTTAGTTATGGCCCTAATTTCTCACATGATCTAAGGTGTTTCATTCCTTGACTTATCATACTTATTGTACATGTATTTTCCCCGATAGTTGTAAAGCTTGAAAAGTATTTAAGACGAAAAGGGGACATGAACTCACAGTATCGCGTCAGTGAGTAGAAGTAAATATGATATCACGTGCGGTAGTCCTGAACAGTGTTGCGACCTACAATCGTTGTTATATTTGTTAGACACTTCGGTCTTTGTAAACAACTTGAGTACAAGTCTTGTGTCTTAAATATGTTTAAGACTTGTATGTCTTTATTGTTCGTTGAACTTTGTATTTCTTTACAATTTATGTCATTGGACTTAGCCCAATAAATTATGATATTGAGCCCAAATAGTGTTGGGCTTAAATAGTGTTGGGCTTAAATAATGTTGGGCTTTTGGGCCCATAAGTTTGGTATTGGGCTTAGCCCATAAGTTATTGATATTGGGCTTAGCCCATGTATTTAGTTTAAGCCCATTATGAATATAAAATGTAAGCCCATTTATATAAAAATAGCCCATTAAAAGTATAAGTCTTTCATTATTATAAAAATATTTTTATAAAATTAACTAAGTATACTTTTTAGTAAATAAAAATATAATAGTTTTTATAAGTTTCAAAATGTCCGAATTTTGTTAATGATAACGTAATTTTTGTGTCCATGTCGAAAGATCGTCTAGATGTCGTATTAAGTCCTCGGATTGGTAATATGTCCATAAGTTCGTCTGTCGTCCGTTTTGACCATAATTTATGTCCGATTGTTCGTATTGTTCGTAACATGTCTTTAAGGCGTATTTATATGAAATTTTGTAAGACTTTAATTCTACAGTCTCTTGAGTTTATTATCACCATTTTAATCAAGTTCCTATATTTGATATATATAACTAATACACCAATTATTACATATCACATAACTTGTTAAAATGAACAAATATATATTTTCTCAAAAATATATATTTATCTAATCTTTTCTTTTTATAAGAACATTTCTTTAAATCTTTGTAAATCTTGTAAAGATTTAACCAAAATGATAGTTTTTATAACATAAAGTTTTTAAGAAAATTTTGCCATATAACCTTTGTTTTAATCACTTTGCCATGTTTAATAAACATAAGATTTATAATAAGATTTATAACATAATCTTATCAAGATGATCTCAAAATCATGTAGGGTTTTGAACTTGCTCACAACATATGTTAACTAGTTCAAAAACCAAGTTAACTTCTAGTTTTAACAACTTTTATAAAAATCTCATGTTGTATGTTACTTTTTATTATCTTGTAAAAAGTCTTGTGTTTATTTAAAAACCTTAGATACTTTATTCACACCATAAATTTTGATCATCCCTTATTAAAAAAAAACTTTAACATATTCATGTATACTTGTTAGATCATATTTTTAGAACATCATCTAACAAGTTATACATGTCTTAATCATCTCAACAAGATCAAATATGCAAATAACAATCTTAATCACAACATAAACAAACATTTACATATCATGATTTGTATTTTTGTTTCTTTGTATCTTCATATTATTATGTATGATTATTTTGTTATTTTTCTAGTTATAATCATAACATGAATAAGTAAAAAAAAATAAAAATTTAGAAGCTTAATTCTAGCTCTAGGCTAGGGATGATCTAGATGATGTTAAGAAACAAAGTAGATGAAGATCTTGTTGTTAGAAGACTCTTGGATGGATGAAAATGGTTGCTTTAGCTTCTAGGTGCTTTAGATCTTCTTAAGTTCCATGAAACTCCATGTTGTTCATAAGAAAAATGAAGATGATAAAGTGGGTTTCTATGGTGTTCTTGGTGGGTTGATGAAGATGAAGAGAGAGTTTTGTTAAGTGTGTGAAGATAAAGATGAAAGTAATAAGAAATTGTGTTTGTGATTTATGAAATGTGTTATAAGTCTTACACCTCATTCTAATTCTTCCAACAATGTTATAACTATGACAACACATCTTCCACTTAACCATTTAGATAAGTATTCAAGAGGTAAAATAATAAAAAAAAAACAATGGGTGGGATGCCCACTTGTGGTTGACGGTTCCATATAGGGGGGGGGGGGTCATTTTTGTGGTAAAAATGTGATGGTAAAATAATATGGTAAAAACAAGTTAACATGTTTAGATGTTTAGGTTTATATGTATTACCAAATTTCAAGGTGTTTCAAGACTTAGAATGATCAAGAATAGGATGAAAATGACCAAAAATAATGTTCACTAGTTCACTACATATGTCAAATTGTAGTTCGGATAGTCTTTTGTCGCTCGTTCCACAAGAAGATAGTCGAAAGGTTCGCTTATGAAAGTTGTAGGGAAACATTCGGTTATATATTTATATGATGTTCCCTATGTATTTTCATATGGAAATTGAGTTTAAACAACCCATTTTTCACTTTGTAGTAAAAACACTAATGCTGAATTTTTGCGGAAAAACATTGAAATGGTCATTTTTGGTGCTTTTTGGCAGTTTTCGGACAGTTTTTGTGCTATCGGACATTAGACCAAACCCTTGCATTTCCAAGTAGGGTTTGTTGTATAATTGATGTTGGACTTTCGTATGAGTCCTAAAAATATCGTTACACTAGTTTCTGCGGATCCTGAGTTTTTGTTAGCACGCTAGTTTACTAGGCACTACTCTAGTTGTTTCGATGCACTGTTTACACTGTTTCAAATGTAACCACTAAAAATGAATCATGTGCATCATAAATGAATATTCCATAAGTATTCTAAGATGTATATCATGAAATCATGCATTTGTATAATGTAATTCATTGCTTTAAATGTAAGTAATTTACCAGAAAGTGGCAGTTGTCACATTCTCCCCCTGTTATTTAGAATTTCGTCCCGAAATTCGAGATTTGTTATTCTTTGTAGGAGTCTTTGGAAACAGGTGAGGATATTTTGCTTTCATTTGATCTTCACGTTCCCAAGTATACTCAGGTCCGTGACGAGAGTTCCAACGAACTTTTACTAATTTGATACGACTTCTCCGTGTTTTCTGAACCTTCCAGTCTGTGACCTCAACAGGTTCTTCGGTGAATTGGAGTTTGTCGTCAAGGTGAATTTCATCCTCAGGGATGATAACGGTATCTTGTGTTGGACTCTTTCTAAGATTCGACACATGAAACGTGTGGTGCACACTGCTAAGTTCTTCTGGCAACTGCAACTTGTAGGCAACAGTGCCAATCTTTTCTAAGATTTCAAATGGTCCAATGTAACGTGGGTTTAGCTTTCCACGCCTACCGAACCTCGCTACGCCTTTCCAGGGCGAGACTTTCAACAAGACTTTGTCTCCGACCTCGAAAGATAATTGTTTTCGCTTTTTGTTTGCGTAGCTCTTTTGTCGATCGCGAGCCGCCTTGATACGGTCTCGGATCTGAAAAATTTTATCCGTAGTCTCTTGGACTAGCTCCGGACCAATTAACTGACTATCGCCTGTTTCCGCCCAACATAGCGGAGAGCGACACTTTCGACCATAAAGAGCTTCAAACGGTGCGGCTTGTATACTAGTATGGTAGCTGTTATTGTAGGAAAACTCAACTAAAGGTAGATGAGTATCCCAATTGCCGCCTAAATCCATAACACACGCACGAAGCATATCTTCGAGTGTTTGGATTGTCCGTTCGCTTTGGCCGTCAGTTTGAGGATGAAAGGCCGTACTCAGATTTAATTGCGATCCAAATGCCTGTTGAAATGAATTCCAAATTCTAGAAACAAAACGACCATCTCGGTCTGAAATGATTGAAATAGGTACCCCATGACGAGCCACTATTTCTCTGACATAGAGTTCCGCTAGTTTCTCAGTACTATCCTTCTCCCAAATTGGCAAGAAGTGTGCGGACTTTGTCAATCTATCGACGATTACCCATATCATGTCATGGCCTTTTGAGGTCCTGGGTAACTTCGTAATGAAGTCCATCGATATTTGTTCCCATTTCTAAACGGGAATCTCAGGTTGTTGTAACAAGCCCGAGGGTTTCTGATATTCAGCCTAAGCACTTTTCGACATAAGTCGCGATATCACCTTTGAGTTTAGGCCACCAATAGTACTCTTTCAAATCCTGGTACATTTTATCCGATCCAGGATGAATCGAGTATTTAGACCTATGTGCTTCCTCAAAAATAACATCTCGAAGGCCTCCAAAGAGTGGAACCCAAATTCGACCCATAAGGTATAAAGTTCCATCTTCTTTTGGCACTAATTGTTTTTCCATGCCTCGAAGTGTTTCAGCTTGAATATGCTCTTCCTTGAGTGCTTCTTGTTGTGCATTATGAATCCGAGTGATAAGATCTGTGTGAATTGTCATTTCTAATGCTCGGACTCTTAGTGTTTTAACTCGCTCCTTGCGGCTCAAGGCGTCAGCTACAACATTCGCCTTGCCCGGATGATACTTGATTTCACAATCATAATCGTTTAACAATTCAACCCAACGTCGTTGACGCATATTTAATTCTTTTTGGTTGAATATGTGTTGTAGACTTTTATGATCCGTGAAAATAGTACATTGAGTACCATATAGATAATGTCGCCATATTTTCAAAGCAAATACCACTGCGCCTAATTCAAGGTCGTGAGTGGTATAGTTCTTTTCGTGAACTTTTAGTTGGCGAGACGCGTACGCGATAACCTTTTCACGTTGCATGAGTACGCAACCCAAACCTTGATGCGAAGCATCACAGTATACAACAAAATCATCGGTACCATCGGGTAATGATAATATTGGTGCAATGCACAACTTGTCTTTAAGAAGTTGAAATGCTACTTCTTGTTTCTCTCCCCAATCGAATTTCTTGTCTTTCTGTGTAAGAGAAGTTAGCGGTTGAGCAATCTTTGAAAAATTCTCAATAAATCTCCGATAATATCCCGCTAAGCCCAAAAATTGTCGCACTTCAGTAGGAGTCTTGGGCGCTTCCCAATTCTTAATCACTTCTATCTTCGACGGGTCTACTTGAATGCCCTTCTCGTTCACTGCATGCCCGAGAAATTGTACTTTGCGAATCCAAAATTCGCATTTGGAAAATTTCGCGTATAGTTTCTCCGTCTTTAGCAATTCCAAAATTGTTCTCAAATGTTGTTCATGTTCATTAGTCGATCGAGAGTATATCAAAATATCGTCAATAAACACTATGACGAATTTGTCGAGATACGGCTTGCACACGCGATTCATTAGATCCATGAAGACCGCTGGTGCATTCGTTAAGCCAAATGGCATAACGAGAAACTCATAATGACCGTAACGAGTCCGAAAAGCCGTTTTCGGTATGCTTTCCTCTTGAACCCGTAATTGATGATACCCCGATCGTAAGTCTATCTTTGAGTATAAGCTCGACCCTTGTAGTTGATCGAATAGATCATCAATCCTCGGTAATGGATACCGATTCTTGATGGTAAGTTTATTCAACTCACGATAATCGATGCACATCCTGAAAGTTCCGTCCTTCTTCTTTACAAATAAGACT
Organism: Helianthus tuberosus; assembly: GCA_030545235.1. Classification (NCBI taxonomy): domain Eukaryota; kingdom Viridiplantae; phylum Streptophyta; class Magnoliopsida; order Asterales; family Asteraceae; genus Helianthus; species Helianthus tuberosus. The sequence goes on along the minus strand of CM060385.1, from coordinate 19,820,274 downwards.
GCAGCTCCCCAAGGCGAGTAGCTCGGTCCAATGAATCCTTTATCCAACAACTCTTGAAGTTGTGTGGATAACTCTTACATTTCAGAAGGTGCTAACCGATATGGAGATTTAGCTACGGGTCCGGCTCCTGGTACCAAATCGATGTGAAATTCGACTTGTCGATAAGGTGGTAGTCCTGGTAAGTCTTCAGGAAAGACTTCAGGAAATTCTTTTACTATTGGAATATCTGTCAACTTTGGCCCATCAGTCTTCTTGTCCACAACATGTGCTAGAAAAGCAATACACCCTTTCCGTAAGTACTTCTGGGCTTTCATACTATTGATGATCCGTAATGGGGTGTCGCGCTTCTCTCCATGTATCACCAGCGTCTCTTCGTTCAGTAGTGGTATGCGAATGATCTTTTCGTGGCAAACGACTTCGGCTCGATTAATGGATAGCCAATCCATGCCAACCACTACATCGAAACTACCCAACTCAACAGGTAAGAGATCGATAGTGAATTTTTGTTCTCCAAGTTGTAAGGAACACTCCATAGCAACTTCCCCTGATTCTACTAGTTTACCATTAGCCAATTCTATAGAATATGGGACATCTAGTTTACTAGATTTTAGTCCCAGATTATTTTTAAATTCCACAGAGATAAAGCTAAAATCGGCACCAGTATCAAATAATATGGATGCAAAATGATTATTGAGGAGGAACGTACCAGTGACCACATTAGGGTCTTGGCGCGCATCCTTGGCTCCAATCACAAATGATCGACCACGAGCTTGGTTTTCTTTAGGGCAATCCCTTTTGAAGTGATCTTTGCTTCCGCATCCAAAACATCCTTGCTCACGCCCATTTCCATTCTTATTGTTGTTTCTATTCTCCGTTCCTGATCTATTTCCTGATCCCCAGCATGACTCGGTACGGTGGCCAAGCTTGCCACATTTGTCACATTTCCTACAATTACCCACGTGATGATACGCGCATCGCTTACACTTGGGCATAGTACCTGAGTACTTTTTCGGGCCAGTATCATTGGTGGCTACAAACGCCTTTGCATCCCTTGCCTGAGTATTCTCTTGTTTTATGTTATAATTGTTGGGGTTGTTGTGATTACGGTTGTTGTTATTGTTGTTGTGGTTATTGCGGTTGTAGTTGTTGTTGTTGGTATTGTTGTTGGGGTTGGTGTTATTGTTGTAGTTGTTGTTCCTACGAGTTCCCTTCTTGAAATTTGAGTACTTCCTTTTTCCATCATTGGAAGACTCAACATGTGATTCTTTCTTCTCATCTCCTTTCACATTATATTTCTTCATCCTGATCGCGTCTTCATTAAGGCTCACAGCTAAAGTTACTGCCTGCGTGATAGTTGTGGGTTCTGCTGCAGTAACATGACTTCGGATCTCGGGAGAAAGTCCCCAAATATAGCGTTCAATACGCTTGTATTCTGGTGTAACTAAATAAGGAATCACACGAGACAGGTTGTGAAACCTTTGGGTATACCCGGCAATATCATATCCGACCATAGTAAGGTTCCAAAATTCGTTCTCCAACTTCTGGAGTTCAGCACGGGAACAATATTTTTCTCTCATCCTTTCTTTCAACTCTTCCCATGTCAATCCGTATGCTACACTATCACCCAGAGTTTGCACTTGTAAATTCCACCATGTAAGGGCCTCATTGATGAACAAGCCAGTGACGTAGGTGACTTGCTGATCAATAGAGCATCTGCTCATTCTTATGGTGGAATATGTTTTCTCCATCCAACGCACATAAGCCACAGCACCACCTGTGCCATCATAATTGAGTGGCTTGCAGTCTAGAAACTGCTTGAATGTGCATCCGACAAATAAACGGATTAAGAATGAGCAAACAGTGAAACGCACGAATAGATTATAAAAGGAATTGGGTAAGTTGTGACAAAACAACTAAGTGTTATCATTGGTATTGGTTCCGCCAGAGGTACCGCCATGTCCTGGGCCTCCTGATCTGCCAGTGCCACCACTGCGTTCGGCACGTGAGGCCTCATAGAGGGCTATAGCTTGGGAAATCCTTTCTTCTATTAGTGCATTCAATTCTGCCTCATTTGTAGGCATTGGTGGAGGTGGGGGTGGATTAGATGTTCGTGTACGTGGAGGTTATCTTCTTGGCACCATTATTCTTCCAAAAGAATATACGATTAAGTTTAGGCGTTGGTTTGTTAGTAAATATTTTTACTAAGTATATAAAACACATTTATAACATTAATAAAAATATAATCCAGCAATATATAATGCGAATAGACCAAACAATACAAGTAACAAAACATGTACCATAAAACATTTAGATGCACATAAAGGATAACACCAAGTTTTCTTATATATATAACTGACAACCGATTACATGATTGTTTTTGAAAAGGAATGAAAATAGACTCGGCTACATCCCCCGGTCTCACTAGACTAGTATATATACAAGGTGGCAAAACTTTTCCTTCATTCCATGCTGTCTTTAGCCTTTCAGTTGTCTTGAAACTTGGTGTGAGTCTATGTACACAAAACGCTGATATAGCTACCTGCAAACACAAAGTCTATGGTGAAGGAAAAACTGGTGGTGGAACCGGGAACAATGACCTGTAAACATGAGAAACCCTATCCTCCAAATCAAGAACCAAACGGTGAAGGAAAACACTCTGCTGCTCGAGTGTTAAAACACGAGCAGGTAAATCAACTGGTGGTATCTGAGGTGGTAGTGGGGGTAATGGTGGTAACTCTGGTGGTGGTGGTGGAGCATGGGATGGTGAATGAGCTGGTGGTGGTGGAGTCAAAAGTACCAAACTCTCAAGGTGAATAAGCTCCTCCTCGAGTTCATGAACTCGACGGATAATAAAGTCTATCTGTTGCTCGAGTGTCAGCACACGAGCACGTAGGTCGGTAGAAGCAGCTGAGAAATGCGATGGATGGTATGGATCCGATATGGGCATAACATGAGGGTATAGGTCTATATCACTGGGTGGTATATAGGCATGTCCAGAGGGTCCGGACTCATCAGTATGATCAGTGCGCATGAGGCGAATGTGCTCCGGAGATATGTCTGTAGCAGGGACCTAGACAGGAGCAGGGATGGCTGGCTCTACTGGCATAACATCCTCCCCAAGGTCTGCGTTGCGTTGTAGGCCAAGAGCCTGCAGTGCAGATGAAGTAACGGATGCATAAGAGGAAGCATCTGAGTCTGTATCTGCATCCGAAGAAATATCGATCACCGAGACCACCGGTGATGCAATATCTAAGATAACCACATCATAAACATCCCCGTCTCCTAAGTCATCATCTATATGCTCTACGGGAATCACCGGGACAATGTCGTAATCATCCTCGTCGAGGTCGACGAAAGGCACCATAGCAAGAGGAAGTACATCCAAAGGTATAATCTCGACTACGTGTTCACCCTCCGGGTGACCTATGATAACTATGTCATTGAGTAGTGGAGGTACAGCTAATACGTCATCGTCAACAATATCCCCTAGAAATGCGAATGGCTGAAAATCATCCATATCGCTATCAGATCCCGTCTCACTATCCGATGTAATGACCTGAACCTCTGGTATGTAATCATCATCTGAAGAAGGTGTCATAGGATCCACATCATCATAAATGTTGCTTCCTTCGGATGAAGACATGATATCCTGTAACATGATTGGTTTGACGTATGTATTATTAAATTAATTTTTCAATTAATATATATATACACAAAATGTTGAAATCACATAAGTTCATTTTAAGTTATTCTATTTGTGTTATGCGGATTAACTTAATGTTTCATGTCTACCATTTAGAGACTAAGACACTTAATGTCCTTGCTTGATTTGTATGATATGAATTTTTTTTTTTTTTTTTGTGCTGGACCTTGAGAAAAAATTTTATGCAATGAAAACTCTTGTTTTTGTATAAATTGTTTTCGTGAGAGGTTCCCTAGTGATTGTAGACTAGACTCGAGAAAGAATCCTAGTTCACTACAATCGAAGCTCTGATACCAATCTGTCACACCCTGCTCGTAGCGGAAACGCGAGGTGTGATCTGTTGGTTCTCATTGCATAACGATATAAGTAAACATACTAAATGAATAAAACATACTCCATTGCCATTACCATTATTGTTCAAAAGATGCGCAACATACATTAAGTTTATAATTTACAAAACATTCAAAGAAAATAAGTTATTACTATTTCATACATTCAAAACGAAAGTTTTAAACATTAAGGCTTTGTCCACTATAACACCGCAAAACGGCACTATAATGGATAAACCCTTCAAAAGATGGCACGGAGTCTTGATACTTGTTTCCTGAATTAGAATCCCTGACAAGGTCCACTAATTCCCTGAAATACATGTTTAAGTAGAAAAATCAACAAAGGTTGAGCGAGTTCATGCAGTTTAGTTGTATATGATACATCCGAAAAATGTAGAATGTATTTGTATTTGAATCAAATATAGTATGAAAAGCGTCAATGAAATAGTGATCATTAATGTTTTGCAAGGACATTAATATGTGTGACGAAATAGGAAGCAATCCAACCCTAGACGATTTTAATTGTATCGACACCATGTCATAGGGCAACAAACGCACCCCTAGGCAATGAATGGCCATGAGTGGGGCTCGCCAAAACCCATTAGATCTAACCCTTTGTTCCTTGGTCCAAAATGGATTAATGGTGCTTTAGTTATGGCCCTAATTTCTCACATGATCTAAGGTGTTTCATTCCTTGACTTATCATACTTATTGTACATGTATTTTCCCCGATAGTTGTAAAGCTTGAAAAGTATTTAAGACGAAAAGGGGACATGAACTCACAGTATCGCGTCAGTGAGTAGAAGTAAATATGATATCACGTGCGGTAGTCCTGAACAGTGTTGCGACCTACAATCGTTGTTATATTTGTTAGACACTTCGGTCTTTGTAAACAACTTGAGTACAAGTCTTGTGTCTTAAATATGTTTAAGACTTGTATGTCTTTATTGTTCGTTGAACTTTGTATTTCTTTACAATTTATGTCATTGGACTTAGCCCAATAAATTATGATATTGAGCCCAAATAGTGTTGGGCTTAAATAGTGTTGGGCTTAAATAATGTTGGGCTTTTGGGCCCATAAGTTTGGTATTGGGCTTAGCCCATAAGTTATTGATATTGGGCTTAGCCCATGTATTTAGTTTAAGCCCATTATGAATATAAAATGTAAGCCCATTTATATAAAAATAGCCCATTAAAAGTATAAGTCTTTCATTATTATAAAAATATTTTTATAAAATTAACTAAGTATACTTTTTAGTAAATAAAAATATAATAGTTTTTATAAGTTTCAAAATGTCCGAA